>NW_023591416.1:3927150-3948733 GCF_014843425.1 Jatropha curcas | reverse complement strand
ATTAAAGTGATAAATATGAAGATATATTCAGGGGACTGAAGATCAAAATCTGTTAATATTTTTCGAAAAATAGCCTGGCGTCACACAGCTTACGGTGCGTCACGCAGCTCCTACCTGCGTGACGTCGACTATGTTCTGTTGCCAGCTACCCATATAAATACAACATTTTTATCACAAAAAACGGGACTTTTGACACTTTCTTCTTCTCTTTAAGAATATAACGTTCTGAGTTTAAAGTTTTTTGATTACGGTTAGAAGTTCTTCCTCAAGAAAACTCAAGTAGTAAACTGAAGGAAGATCAAGTCATACGATATTTGGAAGATTTTAAAATCAAAAAAAATACAAAAAGAATAAGAAGAGGAAAAGAGAGGAAAGAAAGAAAAAAGAAAACGATTTTATTTTTTGTGAAAGAACTTAGTGACCAACACTTCTGGGGTCAGTGAAGCATTGTCTCTGAGCCAATCCAAGTGGCATGCAATCCTCAAATCTGAGGACCTAGGTAACCATTTAACTTTTCTCTTTCATTTTCTAGTCTTTTATTTCTTAAAAATCTTACTTTCATAGTAAATTTAGTTGGTCTGTTAATTGATTAACGTGATTTTCCCCATTGTTGGACCTTTGGAGTTAAGTTTTATACTATTTTTGACCAAAAGAACACTAAAAAGAGTAGTTTTGAAAGGTAGTTGCCGGACTAAGAGTAGCCTGCATCACGCGCTACTACCTGCGTGACTCGACTGTTCATGTCCAAAAGCCCTTTAACCTCTGGACTAGACCACCGCCGTGACGCAGCTGGTTTCGTGTACCTAGTTTCTCCATTTTGTTTGTATATTGTATTTAATATTTTGTTTTGAATAAATACTTAACATACTCCTGAGAATTTTTAATTAAGTCACGTTACAGTTTCCGTCACGTAAGCTAGGAGGTTCCGTCACCGGACTGTTCTTCATAGAATAGCTGCGTGACGCAAACTATTTCCAATTTCCAGGATAATAACTAGAGTCCGTGGTTCACGCGCTGTTCTTCTTAGAACACCGCGTGACGCAATTGTTCTAAATTCCGAGAAATAAATGATAAGTTCCGTCACGCGATCCTGTTTCTTTCATAGAACAGATGCGTGACGCGACTGCTTTAAAACTTTCAATATTTTGGTTTATCTCATTTTACATCTTTTGCTCATTAGATAAATTTTTAATTTTAATCCCGAAAAAATGATCAATCAATGGCAAATTAAAGTCTCTAAAATCAAATCAGATCGATTAATTTATTTGCTGAATTACTGAGATTTTTAAGGATTTATTTACTTATTATTTAATTATTGGTTATAATTATTAAACTCGTTTGTGGCCCGCCTTTACCAAATAAGGCAAGGGAGCGGGTCTTTTTAATTATTTTTTGCTATATAATTGTGGATGAATGGGTGGTGTGATGATTTAATTATGAATGAATGCAATGAATTTGAAATTTATTTGGGACGATTTAATTTAATTTTCCACATAGGAACTCGGTTCGATTTATTCGGGTTGGGTTTAGTTAAATAATTTGGCTTTTTTTCTAAAATAAAATCAATTAGAAAATCGTAGGTTAAAAAGAGAGGCCGGTTTTCCGGGCGTCGGTTCCAACTGCGACCGACGTAACCCAATTTCCCTTAAACGCAGAACCTCTTTTGGTTTGCCTGGCAGTTTTTTCTAATATTTAGCCTTGAATAAAAATGGGTTAAATGGAGTCATTTAATAAAATTAAAATTGTAAACGGTCCCATTGCGAAAAAAATGGGTGGCGACTCAAATAATTTTAAGACCTGCGATTCATCGGCATCGCGTATCCAAAAGACCTTTTATTCACCTTTTTTCCAAATAAACAACAAAAACAAAAAGAAGATGTTTTCCCGAGGTTCTTTTTTCCCGGGATTTTTCAAAGGGAAATTCTCAAATGGGGCGAAAACCAGTTTTGGGCGACTTCGCTCGGGATCGAACCCAGAATCTCTGGTTATTTTAATAATATTTAGTGGGTTTGCAATTAGGAAATTGACTCTACAAAAGTCCTACTTTTTAAATAAAAATTGGTTAGAAAAGCGATGGAAAATTTTTAATCGTCCGTTGTGTTTAAAATGCTTTCCTTTTTCTTTCTAGGATTTTTGGCATTCATATCGCATTTCCCCTCTTCTCACCTCATTCTACCCATATACCTCTTGATACTGTGTTAAGTTTGACGGTGGATCTAGCCTAAACCAATACGATATTAGGTGGATCATCGAGAATTAACATTACTACCCAACCGCAAGCCTAATGTACCTAAAGGTGCGTCAAAAAGGAGTAGCCCAACAAAGTCCGAATCCTGTTTACGGAACCCGACTTTTGTTAAGCCCAATAAGACTAAAGCCAATGCATGTAGTTGAAAACCGTAGTTTTACTTCCCCTAAGGAAATCCCCAAGTTTCTATTTGCTGTTTGCCTATGCCGCATTCATTTTCGAGAGTTGATATCCGTCAATCTCAAAACCCCCTGTTAGTTTGTCGAAGATTAGACCCAATTTCGCTAAGAAACAGGTGGTCGAAATTTTATACCAAATGGAATCCGTGTGTGGGAGAAATAAGGTTGGAAAGGCATGCATTTCCCAACTCCCGTCCCCCGCTTGTATGTTATAAATGACATCATGTTGTGACATTCATGCATCATGGTAACATTTTCTTTTTCAGCCATGCTTAATAAAGAGCTAATGTTGGGTATGGACATTTGACCTTGATTTTGAAGGACTGGGACTTCAAAATTTCGTTTCGAAATAATATTATGCAAATCACTTATAGTGGAATCAATACCCAAGAAAAGGGAGATATAAGGGGTTGCTTCTTTGTTTTCTTTTGCATTATCTTGAATAGTTGAGAGATACAAAATTTTGTAACAAAATGAAGTCCTGCTTGGGCCAATATGTTAGGCAGTAAGGATTACATAACAATAAAAGTAATAACAGATAATCCCGCTCGGAGGATTCTTTTGTTCCGAGCAAAAGTTTAGGATTCGAGAGAAAAATAGTTGATCGTATGAGGAACGGTCGACGACAAGATTTTTAGCCCGAAATGTTTAATATAAATTAAGTTATTGACGCTGTTTATTCATACCGATTTTGGTCCAGTCGTCGAAATCGAGATCTTTTTCCATGCTGCTGCCTTAGCACATTTAGAATGCATTTCTCATCTATGTGCTTTTCATTTTCGCATGCATACACTGCGAAGCTACTTTAACATCGACTTTTTGTTTGATTCCTTCTCGGAACTACTTCGAGAGCTGAACCGACGTTGTAGGTCTGTCCAGAACATCCCCAATCCCGAGTTTATTCCGGCAGTCGTGAGCATTCAAGTTTCATCAGATTCAGAGCCACGATTCAGAATCCTAGTTAGAATGGGTGTATAGGGGATGGCAATTTTTCAAGCTCAGATAAGAACCATTTGCTCAGATTGTGGCTGCAGCTCTCGCCCGATAGGGCAAAACCCATACTCCCTTCTTAGGCGCCACCTGTGGTTGAAGAGAGCAAATTCCAGATATAATGTCAGATAATCAAACCTCTGTAGGAACACTACCCCTCCCGTCGGTGATGTTGACTTGCTGAGTGAGAGATTTGACAAATGGTGCATAGGAGCGGTCCACCTTCCTTCCGGTTGGTGTTTTTGCACCCACCAGTTCCCGCCTCTTTGACATTTGCATTACTTTTCGAGGAGACATGATCCCGTTTCCCTTGTCCGATTTTCTCCGCCCTCCTCAGATGCCGGTTGGGGTGTTTTGGAGTTCCCCGCACATTCGGCTATGGAGGTGGTATTGGTCTGTGGGGTTTAGAGTTGGATCACTGCGCCGGCTTTTTCTCGCATTTAGACCGACGAGAGTGGGGTTTTAGGTTTTGGATTTGGAGGGTTTGCAGGGGCGTGGCTTTATTGTTACTGGAGGTGGGACCAAGTTTGGTTGGTTCGGCGACAAGAGTTGCGATCTTCGTAAGGAGCTTGTTGCTTTTTCAGGAGGATGTTACCGCTGTCCTGTTTTGCTTTGTTCACGCATGGTTTTGCTTGAGGAGCTGTAAGGGAAGAAAGAATAGAGGATTTGGGCACTCCAGACTTCCTCTAATGGTGACAGATGCGGAGTAGTATCAGCCAGTCGGACAGTTATGTGGGGGCAAGTTACGAAAGAACCAGAAGAGAGTTCTCACCGATTAGGAAGACCTTTGAGTACAGTGCTAAAGATCATGCTCAAGATGGAAGTGCTGTCGAAGCTAACCAGTCGACCCGACTAAACCCGTTGCAGGGAGATATATGGACCGAAATGTGGATCCTCAGTGCAAGGGACATTCCGACTGACGATTTGTTTTTGGACGTTCCCGATCTTGATTGACGCGGGAAAATTACCAAGCCTTCGGAGAGGGAACAAGCCCAGCACTAAGAAGCAACCGCTTCCCAAATGTATATTCGCGGTGCTCATCGGGTGGATCAGTCAACGCGATCGGAAGTGGATTACCAGAAGAAGTGGTATTGGTGGAAGCTTAAATGGAAGAGCGGATGTGCCGCAATGTTGAACATATGGGATGCTTGCAGTAGCGATGAGGAGAGGTTGGATTGAAATTGAGAAAAGCATCCACAAGTGAAGGTGGCGTGGACTTTACCAAAGATGCAGGATGAGCCTCCAGCTTGCAATTCAAAAGAGCTTTAGTCCCGACCAAGAGAACCAATGGTTTAGCGTGGAGGTGTGAGGTAGTCGTCCAAGGCTTACCGCAGTGGGCGAGTTATAAACAATCTGAGAGCAGTGTGCCAGGCTAAGGGGAAAGAGAATTGCTCGCTGTGGGAGTGAGGGCTGGGGGAGCAAGACGGCAGAAGATGGAGGAAGATTAGTGATGGGCACAAGAAGAACTGTCGAGGTTTGGGAGCGTGGAATTAGACCTGTGGGGTGGACCGCCCTTCAGGGCTGAATCAAGTTGCAAAGAAACAAGAGCAGATATTTTCAATATGGGACTTGCTGATATGCTATATTAAGGAGCATAGGAGAAAGCTTTACTTGAAGCTATGACTTTTGTCAGGGTGCCGACTCGGATTCAAAGTGTTGATATGATCAAAACGTGCTACACAACAGCGAAAGAATAGGCGAGGTTCACTTTCTTTGACTCGAGACCTCCCACCAGAAAGGAAAGAAACACTGTAAGGCCATTGTAACTCCAGATCGTCGTCAAAGGACGTGATACCCCGGAACGTGATGGTGGATAACGGATCAGACTATGTGCGTATGCCCGTTGAGATGCTATCCAAGTTTAAAATTTGAAGAGTCGGAAAGTTGAGACCATCTAAATTGGTGGTCAAAGCCTACGACAACACCAATGAGGAACGCAAAGGAAACTTTTTAAAGCAAGATATCCCAGGCCCCGTGGAAAAGTTGGGTAGACGTGGTTGTGCTTGAATCTTAGCCAGCTATGCCTCTTTTGTTGGAAGACCCTGGCTTTCATCCTCTAGGTACACGTTCCGTCCCACTCTGCACAGAAAAGTAAAAATTCCATGGGTTAACAGACGTGGTGACAGTCAATGCATAAGAGGATCTGAGTGGGTGGCAACAGTGGAAGGCTTTGAGCTGGCGGTAATCCCATGTTATCGGGTTTTCAGGTGGCAGTAATTGACGCGCCCACCACCTAAGAGCAAGAATGCAGTGAATAAATGAGTCGCCTTTCTCGAAGAAAGGTGATGAAAGAAGATGCATTGGCTAGTATGCAAGGCTTAGGCCGGGAGCCTGCAAGGGAAGGTTTGAACCACTTCTCATCGCAAATTGGGACAACAAGACAAGCACGGATTGGGATACTCTGAAAATTAGAAAAATAGGAAAGGTTTATGAGATTCGGTCCTCCAAAATCAGAGGGTCAAACTTGAATCATAATTTTCTTTATTCCACAAGCCGAAGGGAGAATTTCAGAAGTAGGGGGAAGACCTACCCAGGCTTGGAGATATTTATGACCAACTATGAGGAGAAGCTTGATCAAGGTCAGCCGAACCTTCCTTGGAACAGCTGGTGGATTGGAACTAAAGTTTATGGTGTGGGTATGAGGAAGCAGCGCCGAAATCTGAGTGGTCAAAGAAGATATTCTGAGTTTGAAGACTTTTTGGGGATTGGGATGAAGCTTCAAAGCTTGGGTGGCAAGAGCAGAAGGCAAGGTACAGATCCTCCGTCAGTTCTAGCTGCTGAAGATTGCGGAGGCAGAGAGGAAGGTATTTGTAAGATGAAGCCGGCAGAAGAGAAGATGGAAGCTACCCCGGAGGAAGAAGGAAGGTGGCAGATTGCCCGATGAAGTAACCAAGGCGATAAAAAGAATACTTATTAATGGAATGTATTGAGCAGGCAATTAATCCTGTATTTGGTTTTTCTAATCCTTTGTTTTGAGAAACAATATGGATGGTTTTCCTCTTTTATTTCAATCATGGAAGTGAACTTTGACTACTTGTTTTCTTGTTTTCCTGAATTGTCATGTTCATGCAATTGATTATACCACAGTGCATATTTGACATAATGCATTGCAATCATTTTGCATTTAAACTTAAGCAACCACGTGAAGATCCCTAAAATAATCGAAATCTGGATCAGAACTTTAAACCTGAGCTTAGACTGGATCTTCAAGAATGCATAGAAGAATTCAGAGGTATTGCCTGGAGGCTATTGCAGACTATGCCAGGATCGACAGATCGATAGCAAGCACTTCATTCCTACTGATCCGAGTGTTAAGCAGTGCAGAGGTTAGAGGGTCAGACCAAGAGTGGCAGGATAAGATCAAAGCCTGAAAGTCCAGAAGCAGTTTTGGATGCAGGATTCTTGAGAAGGTAGTTCACTATCTGGAATGGTGGCAAATATAGTTCCAGTGCTGAAGAAAGACGGGGGAGGATAAGGGTCCTGTGTTGCTACAAGGAACCTGAACAAGCCTCGCCTAAGGATGATTCCCAACTTCCGCACATAGATGTTTTGATCGCAGTGCTGCCGGGATGGGATGTTATTCTATCATGGTTAACGGATTTCCGGATACAATCAGATACTGATGGCTTTAGTGGACAAGCCAGACGACCTTCACCAACGGATTTAGAAACATTTTTGCTATAGGGTAATGCCATTTTGGATTGAAGAAATGCAGGGGCCAAACATACCAGAGAATGGCTTTACAACATTATTTCAATGATATGATCCATAAAGGGGTTAGAAGTAATATTGTTGGATGACATGGTGATCCATGACAAAAACAGGAAGAACAACGCAGAAATGCTGGAGAAGTTTTTGCACAGGGTCCAGAGTTATAACCTTGAGACTCAATCCCAAGAAAGTGCAATATTCGGAGTAAACGAAAGGGAAGTTGTTAGGTTTCGTTGTAGGACCTAACCGGGATTGAGGTTGACCCCGTTAAAATATAAAGCCATTCAGGACAATGGAACCGCTAAAGAATAGAGCGTCAGGTGAAGAAGCTTCTTGGGTAAAATTCAGTACATCAAGTAGGTTATTTCGAGGTTTATCCATCACCTGTGCTCCAATTTTTCAAGCTACTAATGAAAAAAAATCAGCCAGTCAAGTGGAACGGGATTTTTCAGAAAGCCTTTGATCACATAAAAGAAATAAGCTTTGATGATCCACCGGTGCCTTAGTCACCAAGACCAGGAAAAGAACCTCTGATCTATATCTATCTGTAGAGATGCAGGAGTTGGAGCAATATTGGACAGCCGGAGCCGCTGGGAGGTAGAAAAGGCCATTTAACTAATATTTAGCAAAAAACTCTGCCGTATAAGAGGAGAAGTACAACTTGGTGGAGAAAACATGGTATGGCAGTAGTGTGGTCCGATAAAGAATTGAGGCCCTTACTTTGATTCCTTCAAGGTCACTTTTGTCTCAAATTGATTCCTCTGAAGTATTTGCAAAGGAACAACCTATCTAGAGGGACGGTTGTCTAAGTGGTTAATTCAGAATGTCTAGCTGGTGCCATTTTGTAATGGACAGTCCGGGTCGGGCTGTAGCAGAATTCCTGGCAAGAGGAATCCAATTACAAGTGTGAAGCCTTGGGGAATTGGAGTTTCCAGATGAGCACTTACTATGTATCGAAACAGGGGCTTGGAAAATTGTACTTTGATTGGATCAAGCAACAAGAAATGGAGCCGGAGCTGGTATTGCGTAATTGAAGCACCTATGGCGGAGGTTACACAGATGTGGCAGATGACTATTGTTCCCGGTTACTAACAACATGGCTGAATATGAAGCATGCATGCAATGGGAAATGGAAGCTCTCTTGCATCCGGCGCTAAGAGGTTATGCGAGGTAAATAGGAAGATTCCATAGCTGGTTATTGAAACATGCAACGAGAGATGGAAGGTAGAGGAAGAAAGACCTGAAGCCCTATGTCGAATACTTGTTGAAAAAGGCAAGCACTTTCGACAAAGATCACTTTTCACTCATATAGGAAGAACCTATAACCAGATTCCAGATGCCTTGGCACCTTAGTCGGCTTTGGGCAGGATTTTGAGTAAAGTTCCCGAAGAAAGCCATTTATCATTACCTGACAGCCAATATCCCCGTGCCTAATAAAAGAACATTTTGTGAAACCCAGGTAAGAGTCGGAGGAAGAACATGGGTTTACGGATTATTTTTGAGGTATATGAAACACAGTACTTTTTCTGATGACGCGCGAAAGAAAGACCACGCAGTTTCTTCAGAAAAAATGGCTCTGAAGTTATGTTCTAGCCAATGGTGAACTATATACAGAAGAGCTTGGAATGGGATGTGCTGAGATGCGTGAAGTAAGTAAAGAGGGAGAATGACATAATGAGGAAGGTGCATGAAAAGGAGTTTGCGGTACTCATTCTAAGCCGGCATGAGCCTAGCAAGGAAATCATGAGGCCAGGGTTATTTCTAAGATACAGATGAAGGTGTCTGTGTTCAGTATGGGTGCATCATTGGCAAAGCTTGCCAATATCATGACAATAAGAGCCACTTACCTTGCTGTTGAACTCCATCCAACAACTCTTCCCTGGTCCTTTTCCTGCATGGGGTATAGTACGTCATCGGCAAAAATCTCACCAGAGGCATCGGCAGACCATCAGTATATATTGGTTGCAGTTTGACTACTTTCTCTAAGATGGATTGAGGGCTTCAATCTTACAAAATCTTAACAAGCCAAACAATGTTTGCCAGATTTCCTTGAACAGAACATTTTCTGTCGCTATGGGTGTTTCCCTTCATCACTAATAGTTAGATAATGGTTCTCATTTTTAAAGCAGGATGTCGGCCAATTGCTTTATAGAATAAGGTTGAGCATCAGCCAATTCCTTCTACTTATCGCCCTCAGGCTAATGGTGCAATAGAAGCTGCGAATAACGAGATCAAGAGATCCTGTCGAAGATGTGTGAAAGGTACAGAAGCCTAGGTGAGAAACTTCCTTTTCGACGCTCTGGGGGCAATCCGCACTACAATTCAAATCAGTAAATTAGAGCCTCTCCTTTTGAACTTGTATACGAATGGAGGCAGTGTTTACCGGATAGAGCTCGAAAGAATTCTCAGGGTTGTGGTAGAAGCTGGTCGCTGACCGAAAGAAGAAATGGTCAAAAAGAGGTATGAAGATTTAGTGCTCTTAGACGGAAAAAGACTGAATGCTCGATTCCAGGATCAGATGAGAAAAAGAAGAATTGCTCGTTTCTACAATAAACGAGTTCATCCAGGGCATTAAGAATAGAGATTTGGTTTTGATGATTTTGGATCACGAGCCCCAGAATCATCCTGGTGGGAAATTTAGGTCCCAACTGGCATGGAACCGTTCAGAGTTCAACAAGTTATTAGCAAAAAGGCCGCCGCTAAATTAGTCACCATGGAAGGGGAGGCCTGTCAACCGAATTATCAATTCAAGGATCAAATGAAGAGATTTTAATGCCTGAAATGAAGATTTCGATTAAAAAAAAAAAAAAAAAAAAAAGCTAAGTTGAAACCGAAATGGTGGCCGGGCTTAAAGGCAAAAATTAAAGCTCGCTAGGTTGAAAACGCCGAAAGGGGGGCTAGGCAAAAAGTTAGAGCATGAAAATAAATAATAATAAAATAAAATTTTTTCGGGATCAGACGCAATGGTGGCTTAGTTTAAAAATGTGCAGAATCCATGCCATGCGTTCGTGATAAATTTTGTGAACTGGTTTTTGCTCGACGTCATCAACTCAGACTTGAAGAGAATAGGAAATCGAATAGTTTAAGCAAATGACCATTGTATTAAGAATAAATCTTTTTAACTTCTGTATGATGTTTGAACAAGAAGTAAGATCAATAAAGGATTTGTGAATTTCAAATTTTCTTTTTTGTTCGCGGGTTGTGTGGTCGGAAAGAATGCAAGACCTTCCTTCTTGCTTATTTAAATAGATCGAACCATCTGGTTTAAAAATATTTCTGGCTTGTTGGTCCTGCCTAAACAATGAACTCTTTTAAGACGTTGATCGGAGGAGACGAAGCACTATTTTTCAGTTGATTTCGCCCGGAAAGATCAATATTAAAACCTTGAATAAACCCTTAGTACACATTAGGTTCATAGCATAACATAAAGGAGTTACATTTTGGCTATTTTTGTCTGATTTATGCAGGTAATAAAAAATAAAACAGTCACCCCATTCTTTGTTATTTCCTAGTGTAAGCTTTTATCTTTACAGAATAATCTCTTTCTTATGAGCTTTCATTTATTAACCCGAGGCCAGGAGGCCCAAATAGCTAACGCAACAAACGATTTCGAAAGAAAAAAGTTTGTTGTCTGTTGTTAATTCATGTGTACAGAAAAGCAAGAATTAATAAAGACAGGATCATCGGGATCATTAATTAAAAGGAGAGCAGATACATTCAAATAAAAGCTCATGGACCGAGTACAAAAGAAAAGCAACAAACAACAATTTATTCTAGTGGGGCCTATCAACAGAAGCCAAGTTTCACAGAGCATGACATCACTATAGGGTAAAGAACCAGTTGGCATATACGGGTGTCACGGTGTCCTGTATCATTCCTTCATCTAAATACACGGTGTTTCAATTTAGCCAACGGTCAGCCAAATTGGTCAACAGATGTGGTGTTATTAGACCACTCTCGAAGTTATGGACTCTGGGAACACGCTGTATCATCACATACTGACGGTTGATCCTGTCTGGGAAATAGGCCATAGAACTGGCCCATAAGAATGGTCTAGCCCTGGCATACAACACATAGTTGAGATTGAGATTCATACTTCCGGTCGTGACCAGTCTAATTCTCCACCAAGGACAAGTCCAAGTCCACCGAATTGTAGGGTTATCCCCAAAATTGAAGCGTCTCCGAGACCGAGATTGAAAGATGGCAGCCCCATAGGTTGGAATTAAGCGAGCTAGAACCGGAGGAATCAGCTTAATTTGTGCAGAGCCCAGGCTTGCAATAGCAATGGACAACCGCGATGATGAACATTGAAGTCGATGATGTGAAGGGCAATATCCCTGACCCAACACATTGTTTCTCCCATAATCATCATAAATACAGTATGATGGTACAATTGCATGTCACGAACAACGGTCAGAAGTCGGAAATCTCCAATTCCAGGTTGGCGATTTTTCATAGCATACACATTCAACAGCAAGAAGCAGCAAGCTCGGATCCAAGGGAGATGTAGATCAGTAGACAAAACCCTGTTCAGGAAAGGTTCCAAGGGAAGGCCTTGATCCACATTTATGCCATCAGGAAGGTAAACCGGGCACAAGGCCACAAAGGCCCACAATCTCAGCTAGATCAATACCTAGGAACCTGGCGGGTAAAGCCGGAGTCTGCGTCTTGGATCAGGATGAATGATCCATCACGGCATCACATTTCCCTCGTAGGTCGAGTCACCTTCAGAGTCTAACCGAAAAACCATGGTGTTAGGATTAAAATGAGTAATGAGCCAAGACAAGAAACCATAGTCAGGTTTTAAGTCTTTGAAATATTTCAGCCAAACGCGTTGGTTCATAGGAGGAATCTACCATAGATCGTCAGAAATGGATTGGACGAAAGATGAGACTTGGTTTCTGAAGGTCATGAAAAAGGATTATCCAAGAAACTGATCTGCTTTGAATGCTGGATGTGAAGGAGATATGAAGTGAAACCCCCATTTATAGAAGGGTGGAGGGACCGATGAGCGAAGCATCGTCATTGTCCGACATAATGTCCATTGTCAAGGGTAGTTGGAAAGATATTCATGTATGGACTACTTGGGTTGGTGAGCACTTAAACCCGCATTGATCAATAAGAAGGACGGTTTGTACAATGAGGAGGTTGAATCTTTATGACCGCGTTAATCGTCCTGTCAGGTAAGTACCTGTCAGGTAATACTCTACGACCACTGTTATTTAGTCACTGATTTTTGTAGTATTTCGTTTTAAGTCCATTATTTAATTCTTTCTTTATTCATTTTCATTTCATTTATAATAAATCGGTCCATGGACCACTAACAAGGTGGACGCTTTTGTTAAAATAAATGGGACCCGTTTTCTTTTTCGTGTTTTTTGTATTTGTGTTTTATTTTGCTTGTAAAACATAAACACATACGACAATGTAATAAAAGCAAAATATTATGGAAATATAAATAATGTCATGAAAAATAATGATATAACTGTACAGTCCTCCTACAAATAATAATATAATAAAATACTACTCAATTTTCTAAATGTTCAAAAAAAAATGTGTCAAAAAATGGCTGAGATGCAGAGCAGGACTACCGCTGCCTACTGCTCGGACCAGCAGCTGCCTGAGGGGGTGGAGACGGTGGAGCATCGTCAGAAGAAGAGTCATCCTCATCCTCCTTAGAAGAGTCGAGAGGGATGCCCTCAACCTAGGCCTCGTCCGAAGCCGCTCTACCTCCGCCTGTAGTCGGCTCACAGTGCTAGACTGACGAGACTAATGCCTCTGCAGCCTATCGATCTCTAGGTCCTAAAGAACAAAGATGTGTGAGGAAAGATAAAAAATAAAAAATAATAATAAGGAAGAAGGATAAGACACAGGAAGGCTGTACTTACCCGCTCATGTACATCAGAGTAGAGCCGACCGATGTAGGATCGGCCAAACTCGAATCGCTGGCAAATCTCCTGGTACCTCTGGGCCGGCACCTGCAAACAAAAAAAGAAAATCCATTAAAAGGCTATTCAGGTAAAGCGTTCTTAACTTTGTAAATTCGGTTTATAACTTACATATGTAGTATGCTCAGGGTCCAGCTGCACTGGAGGAGGAGCCTACCGAAGATCAGCAGGAATGACAATGCACGATCCCAAGCCTAGACCAGCGTCCAGCACCACCTCCATGTCCGGTGGGAACGGGACGTCACCCAATACTACACCGGCCGGTCCAGCCGAAGCAGCCGCGGCACCCGCCTCAGCCGCTGCCTCCAACCTGTAGTGAGCCGCAGTCTTATGCGTCTTCCGCTCCTGCTTTAAGTTAAAGAGAAAGCAATGGTATCAGTGGTCTGAAACAGTGAAAATAATAATGAAAGTAAATAAGGCAGAAGATCAGGAAAGTCACCTGAGTGTATTCGAGAATCTCGGGAAGCCGCGCCTGCATCCAAGAGGCGAAGTAAGAGGGGAAATCACCGACGGACAGAAAATCATTTGCCGAGAAGCCCCTGTACTCCACCTCCAGATCCTCCGGGGTCAAGCCCTCCAGGAGACACATGTGACGAGGAGGGGCATGAGGCACCCTCCGCTGTGCTGGGGCCACCGAACTGTCGAAAACTCTCTCTCTGAGGAAGTATCGATCAGCCCAGTACCCTCGCATCAGCAGCCTCGATCTGGTGTGCAACTCAGCCACCTCCCGGCCCGGGCCACTCGGCCCGGGTAGGTCCTCCAGTGCCTCGCAATCCCCCGGAGTCAGGAACAGCTAAAAAGAATAGAAATCCAGTAATTGTTTGTGCATTAAAATAAAAGGAAGAAAGCTAAGCTACGTTGTTCAGGAGGTTCTGTTTGTACTTACATCGGATAGCTCCCGGTCGTTAAGGAAGCTCCTCCAGTAGTCCGGATCCTCGCCACTGGCATAAGTATGGTGACAGTGAGCCAGATAATGAGGGATCCTCCTCGACTCGGCAGGAGAGTCATCGCTCGGACCACCCGGATAGATACGATACTCGTATGACCATACCTGCAACAAAGAAAGAAATGATATCAGTTAGTTGAACAGTTAAGAATAACAAAGAAGAAGGTGAAGAGTGAAAGAATGTTACCTCCAGAGGCCGGATGAACAGCCAGTTTGACTCACCACTACCACGAGTCTAGACATCCATCCAGACATTCCAGACCGTGAATAGAGATGAGCCAAACCTATGTGGCCCAGTCGAAGGACCCGACCTGCTCAAATGCCCTTAGACATGCCAGCAGTCCGCCGGGTCTCCCTTATTCTGGGAGGTGCAGTAGCAGCTGGGATGAATATGATGGTAAAAAAGAAGGACGCAAGCAGCCTGGTCCCCTCTCCCTCCGAGTGTATGCAGGAGCAAGCAGGTCGGGCCTCCACCGGTAATCCCTCAAGTAGCCAGTCTGGTCCCTGATCCTCTCGACCCACAAATCGAAGACCCATCTCATAGAACACGCATCCCTGCACGGTGTAACGGTGGTGACACCGAGCAGAGAGCGGACTAGCTGAGCTCCGAGAGTAGCCGTCTGGTACCGAGCATCCAGTGGGGGAACTGGACCAGTGAAGTGAAGGCCTGTGATGGCAGCATAGTCTACGGGTGTGAGGGTCATCTCGCCGAACCCGAACACGAAGGAGTGCGTGCAATCGTTCCACCGCTCTATCAATGCATATCACATAGCGGGCAGGAAACGGGGTTGTGTGCGGCGTAATCCTGCAGCGTAATCCCCAAAGCCTGCAGCGACGACCCGAGCTCGCATAGGCGGGTCCAGCAAATCCCAGAAGGCGGAGGCATCGGCGGAGGCATCAAGTGGCTAATCCACCCGAGCGGGCCTTGCCCCAGAATTAACCTGTAAGAAAATTTTCCAATTTTAATAAATTAATCTTAAACAATTGTTATATTTCTTCTATGGCAGGAAAAATACAAACCCAAATTTCGGTTTGACCCGTAGCTGCGTCACGCAACTACAAGCCGCGTCACGCGTCTACAAAATAGTGCATCACGCAGACTTGGCCCAAAATTGGCGCACCTTGAAGCACAGTTGAAGCACAGCTGCGTCGCGCACCTCAGCGCCCGCGCCATGCCACTCCACAGCTGCGTCACGCAACTATTTGAAGTTTATTACCCTAAGAACAGATGCACCACGCATCTCGACAGTTGCGTCACGCAACTGCTCGAGGCTCTGTCTCGTCGACAAACAGTCGCGTCACGCAGCTGTTCTTTACGTCATGCAACTGTTCTTCCAAAGAACAGCTGCGTGACGTAACTGTCGAAGGTACACAGAATGTAATTTATGCCTAATTTCACTATGTTTGTGTTGTTCTCATGCAATTCTCAGGGTAAAATCAAGTCGCCTAGAGATACCAACAAGCAAGCACAAAGCAAGCCCATCAATAAATCAAGTTTAACACAATGAAAAAGGGGTTCAATTCTAAAGTTCAAGGGCAAGCTAGGGTTTTCTGGCGGCCTCGAGACAGTTGCGTCGTTCACACAAGAACAGCTGCGTCACGCAACTGTTCACGGAAGAACAGCCGCGCCACGCAACTCCTACCTGCGTGACGCGACTGTTGACACAGGCACAAAATATAAAAAAACAGTCATATGCTACAATTGTGGATCAAAAGCGGTAAAATCGAAATTTTTTTTTACTTACCTCCGACTGAAAACTGCGCATCCGGCTTGTCTATTATCTCACCGGAAACTCTGTGCCTGGCAACGGAAGAAGCTGCAGCGGCAGTGTGAACCCCTCCCCAAAATGCCATAGGCATGTGAATGCATGTGACTAAAGGAAGAAATGCACGTGAATGAATGAGTCGCCACCTTGTTTAATTGAGTCGCCACCTTGTTTTAATTTTTGTTTTTAGGGTAAACTAGGAAAAACCCTAATGTGACTCCAATTTTAATTAACCTAGTTACTTAGACATAATTAGCCCCAATGTCTATAGGGCATGGTCTCGAACCCGAGGTTGGATCCCGCAGACTATGTCAATGCGATGAAAACTAAGGTTAATGTGATTCGACTTGCCGCCCGGGGTTTTAGATCCCGAACGTGCCTAACGTACTTCGTTTGAATGGAAGATCAACGTCAACGTAGTGGTCGAGTAGGCCCTCTTTTAGAGGGCTTTGATGGGATGCTTTATGCATTCGAGTGTGTTGTATGCTTTTGTGCATTTTGTTTAGGCATTTTTGGCCAAAAAGGTTGAAGGATTTAGGCACTTGGTGCCAAAGTTGATTTTTGAGGCTTTTAGTAGCCAACCAAAGAATTTAATTTGGGCTTATTCTTGCCAACAGAATTGATTTTTAAGGCATTTGTGCCAAACGAATTTGTTTTAAGGCTTTTAAAAGCCAAAATATTGGTTTAGGCAATCTAATTTGCCAAAAATGATGCTAATTGGGTCGATGTCCGCCAAAGTTGATTGATTTAAGGCAGTTTATTTGGCCAAAAAAAAATTGTTTGAAGGCTTTTAGCCAAAGAAATTTAAATTTAAGCGATTTGTCGCTAAAAAGGTTTAATCTTCACTTATTAGGCAAATTTGTTTGCCTAAAGTGATTAATTAAAATTGAAATATAGGCAATTTATTGCCATAATAAAAAAAGTGTTTAATTAGGGCGCACAATTTCTGAAGTCACAATAATTGGATCTAATTAGACTTAAGCCCAAAACCTTGTTCCGAAATAAAGGGCAATTTCACCATCGTTATTGATTAACTAGGCTTTTTAGCCATATTGTCGAATTTAAACTTTAATCCCCACGATCCATTAATTAACCGGGCATTTAAGCTAAATTTATTTAATTGAGGCAATTTATTTGCCTATGTTAATGGTATGAATGCATTTATGCAGTTAACGAATTTAAGAGGAGTAGACCAAGAAGCAATGCCATGAAATGCTCTAAAATTAACAAAACAGAGTTTAGTTTTTGCGTACACTGAATTTAGTCCGAACGGCACTTTTCTTACCGGGTGCCAGGGTTAAGCTCCTCGTTAACGGGAAGATTAATTAATTTAATTTTTATGACCACTTAACAAAAAAGAAAGCAAATAAAAGCTAAAGTTAACATGCAAACAAAGCAGTAAAGAATTTCCAAGGAGCGAGAGGGGAGACAGGAGCGTCCGTCAACACAGACGAGTGAAGGAAAAGGGAGCCCGAGGCCTGTATTATAGGCACAAAAAAAAAAAAAGAGTGGACTGTTTTCGGTGGCCGGGTCGCCGGCCCGGCGGCCATTCCCGGCGGCCGGGATCGCCGTCTTCCGGCGACCCGGGCCGCCGGTCCGTCGGCGCCTCGGTGACCTTCCCGGCGGCCGAGAGCCGCCGGTCCTTCGGACCGGCTGGGCCGCCTAGGCCCCCCCACCCCCGGCTCGGCGGCTGGCCTTCGGTGGCTGAGCCACGGGGCAGGCAGGTTCACTCCGGGGGCTTTTCCGGGAGTTTCGGACCTCCGAAAACTATTCCGGGACCAGTTCCGTGGAATCCTCTGTCGTCCGGCGGCAGCCACCGCCATGACCGGCGGCCGGCCGGCGCCGCCTTCGCCGGGGGACTGGCTAGTCTTTTCATTCCAGAGGCTTTTTCGGGAGTTCTCGACCTCCAAAAAAATATTTCGGGACCAGTTCTGTGATCCTCGTAATTTTCCGGACGTTTCCATATTGGCATATTTTCGGTGAACTTTCCGAACGGCCTCCAGTCCGGCCGGACTGTTTGCAGTCTAGGAAAATAGGCTTTTCGAGCCTCAAAATTTGAGTATTCACAGTTGCCCCCCATCGGCAACCATAAAAATGATTTATGGGTGTCGGTGGTTGTCTAAAAACCAAATTTTGAAGGCGAAAATCAGACGCGTTCCGAAGACCCGCGTTTTGGCCATTTCCTTGATTTTTTTTATTTTTTTTTTTGGGCCTTAGGGGCCAATAAAGATGTTTTTTGCCTACTCAGTGTGACGCTGTGCCTCTATCGAGGGCTTAAAAAGAAGTTTTGCCCTCTTAAATGAGGGCTTGAAAAGAGATTTTTGTGCCTCTTAGAGGACTTGAAAAGATGTTTTGCCTCTTAGAGGACTTGAAAAGATGTTTGAGGGCTTGAAAAGAGATTTTGCCTCTTAATGAGGGCTTGAAAAGAGATTTGTTTTATTTTTGTTTTCTTCTTTGAGAACCAAGGGTCCACCTAAAGCCGAAATGATCAAATGGCTTGGTTTTGGGTGAAAAAATGGTTGGTTATTGGTTATAGTTTCACCCTAGGTTTTATGTAAAAAAAGGTCGACCATTAACCGGGTTCTACCCTGGGTTTGACGATGGTTGGGTTTTACCTTGGGTGGTGCATGTTTTTTTCATAACACTTGCCCCTGAATCCGACTTGGAGGATTTTGCCCCCTGCTTGAGAGAATTGATGCCCTTATTAGCTGAAATAGAATGTCTTCTTAATGAAAGACTAAAAAAATTCCGTGATTACTTCTGTGATGGGAGAATGGTGAAGGTTCTTATCACTTCTTGCCCCAGAATGGTGCTGACCATGGAAGACCTGGATACTTCAAAACATTGGGTTTGTAACGTCAATCAATTGAGGAATAAAAGAGAAAAAAGCCACTTATATGAACTCGACGGAAACGGAACAATGTGGATGACATCGCTCGTCTGAAAGGATCCGAAAGAAACGATGGTCCGAGTGGAGACGAGGGGATTAAAGAATTTAACCTCTCAATGATAAATGTTTTGACATTTTTTTTAGGGTTGGTTTTGGAAAACCCACGATTTTCCTCTCTCTCTTTTTTTTTCGAGGAAATGACTCAAAGAGTGACTCTTTCAAAATGAACTTTTGAGAATGACTCGATTTTTGTGACTCGTTGTGGTATGACCACTAGTGATGGAGACTTGATTTTAGAGACTTATAGGAGACTCGATTTAGAGACTCAAATTTTTCTAGTAGTGAATTTTGACTCGAAGGAATTCAGTGATTCTTGGAAAAAATGATTTATATACTCCCAAGGAGACTTTTGAAAGGGATTTTTTTTTATTTTAAGGACATACTTTGCTGTTTATCCTACGAAAAATGGACTCTCTAAAAGAATTCATGAAAGCACTTTTCTTTTTCCCTAAACTTTTGCCTAGACCGCCCTTTCGGGTTTCGCCTAGCGGGCTCAATTCTTGCCTGAAGCCGCCCTTTCCGGGTTTTCAAAAACTCCAGCTTTTATTTTCTTTTCTTCTCTTTTTTTCTTTTTATTTTTTATATTGGCAACAGAGAAAATGCTATTTATGATGCAAACTTTATGTTTGGACCGCGCTTTGTGGCTGCCTACGTATCTCCAAGAACTCTCGGGGGATTGGGAGAATCAGGTCCTTCGTAGTATCCTTCGGGATGCAAACTTCGTGCTTGGCTGGTGCGGAATTCATCTCCGGCTTGATTTCTTCGCGGGATTTCTTCCCAGCTTGATGTCTTTGCGGGATTCCTTCCCAGCGGGACGTCTTTGCAGGATTCCTTCCCGACTTGATGTTGATGCAGAATTCATTTCTGTCTTGATTTCTTCGCAGGATTCATTCCCGGCTTGATGTTGATGCAGAATTCATTTCTGTTTTGATTTCTTCGCAGTATTCCTTCCCGGCTTGATGTCTTTGCGGGATTCCTTCCCGGCTGGATGTTTTTGAGGGATTCCTTCCCGACTTGATGTTGAATCAGCTTATTGACTCGAGACTTGATTTCTTCGGCGGGATTCCTTTCCGGCTTGAGTCGATCAGACATTCATTTCTGAACCTTGGGGTTTCTTCTTCGCAGGATTCCTTCCGGCCTTGATGTCTTTGCGGGATTCTTCCCGCCTGGATTGCCTGTTGATCAAGCTTATTGACCCGTGGCTCGTCTGATAGTTGATGCCCTAGGGAATCCTGACTTTGTTGTTGTAGTGTTTTACCACTGGCTGACTGATATGACCTTGCATTTCATCATCACCAGAGTTTTGGAATAACCCACAATTGTGGGTGGTAACTGGAGTGGCTTGAAATGTTGAAGCAGCTTTTATGCTTTGAGTTTGGTGGCTTCGCCAATGTTGTGAATTCTTGAGGTTTAATTTGATTTCCTTTTCTTGAACTTTATCTTCCTCTGAATTTGCAAATTTAATTCCTCAATGGTTTCTCCTTCCATAAGGAGATTTTGAGGAGACTCTTCTTTTCTTTTGTTTGAGAAAATTGGCTCTTGTTTATAAGGAACTCGTACTTGTGCCATGCTTGGCGCTCGATTTTCAAGGTGTTTGTTGTCATCCAATTGTGGAAATGACTGCTTTCCTTTTAACTTGGCTTTTTCAAATGTGAGCAGCCGCTTGGTCTTTGTCCTATTGGCTGAAATGATTTGTTCATCTACCTTGATGGGCTTCAATTTAACGAGAGCTTACGGTTTGCGCCCTTTTTGAACAAACTTGATTTTCCTGTAGCTTTTGTCCTTGATTTCTTCTGTGGTGCAGAAGTTCCTTTCTGACCCATTTTTTTTTTTCTTTGCTATTGTTTGCTTCCTTTTGACCAGGGGTTTCCTTTTTGGTCGCCCGTTTTTCCTTTTGGCTTGCTTAGAAGCAGCTCTCCCATAAGAGAATTTCGAGGCAACTGATTGTACAGATAACTTGCAGTGTGTATGGAGTAGCATTGCGACTCTTCGTGCAGACAATCCAATTCCAAACATAACTTCTTTATTTTGTCGCTCTTGTAAGCTCAAAATTCAGAACACCTCTCTGTCCGGAGCATCCTTCCATTCCTGGGTTTTTTCGGAGAAACCATTCTGCGCCTTAACCCCCTTCAAATCGGCTTTGCCTCGGTTAACTGGTTTTGAAGTCTTACGTACAGTCTTGCGTACCCTTTGCTGGATCCTTTCCATGATTACCCTTCAAAACTTCCCCTTTGATGGTGCTTCTTAGGATGCCCCCAGCTTTGATTTATGCAGAGCAAATGAAAGGATGAATGCATTTTTCTTTGCCAATTTTTATTATCTTTTTGTCATTTTTTTTTATTTTTTTCAATTTTTTTTTATTTTTTTTTTTCGATTTTTTTTTTTTTTTCACAGGCAAGGATAGGGAAAGAGTATAAATATGATTGGAACGTAAACTGATCCCTGTTTATTGATAAGACAAAATTTGTGTACAAAAGACACTTAGATTTACAAATGAATACTTGAATGGAAATGAAAATGAAAAGAAAAAAGAAACTAGACAACCTAGACCTAAACAGATAGACCTCTAAGGTGGGCTGTGATGGACTGGAATTGGATTGACTGTAGTGACTTTTGTTCTTTCGATTGCTTCAATCGATTCAGACATGTTGTTGTTGGTCTTGAACAATACCTTTGTTCTTTTGGAGGCTTTGATCTCACCTTCCTCAGACACAAACTTCAATTCATTCTAAGAAAAAAGTTCGAACGGATCGAACGATTCTTGTTCAGCAAAATTTTTTTTTATGCATTAATCCCATGGTTAGGCAAGGGATGGTTGAATGTTCAGCTTACTCTTGGGGATGAT
>NW_023591416.1:3898292-3917383 GCF_014843425.1 Jatropha curcas | reverse complement strand
GCTAAGATCATTGCATTAAAGAATGTTAGTGCTGTCGACGAAGCTACCAGTCGACCGACTAACCCGTGCGAGGGAGGTATAATGGACCAAATTGTTGATTATCATCAGTGCAAAGGGCATTCTCAACTGATGAATTGTTCAAATTAAGGCACGATATTCAGGGATTTGATTGACAGTGGAAGTTACCAAGCCTTTCGACAAGTGCAGCCAAGTACCAAGAACAAACCAAGAACAACCCGCTTCCCCAATATCAATACAATTATCCGTCCCGTAAGACTCAGTCGGGTGGATCAGTCAATGCAATTGGGAGTGGATTGCCGGAAGAAGTGGTATTGGCGGAAGCGGAATGGGAAGAGCGAATGTGCGCAATGTTGAACATATGGGATGACTGCAGTAGCGATGAGGAAGAGAGGGTGCCAGTAAAGATCGAAATCGAGAAAAGCATCACGGTGCAGGTGGGTGATGTGTCGGAGGATGAAGATGAACAGCTCCAGCTTGCAATTCAAAATAGCTTAGCCGACCAAGAAGAATAGTGGTACTACAGTAGTGAGGAGGAAGTGAATGAAGTAGGTGTTCAGAGCTTGACCTGGAGTGGGCGAGTATACAATCCCGAGAGTAGTATGCAGGCTAAGGGAAAAGAGGTTAGTTGTGGATGGAATAAAGAAAAAGAATGACAAGAAAGGCGGAAGGAGGAGCCGAAAGAAAGAAAGAAGAAAGAGGAAGAAAGATAATGAAAGGGCAAAAGAAGAAGACTGTCGAGGGTTGGAGAAACAGTCAGAATAAGCCAACCTAGTGGGGCGACTGCCAATTCAGTACTGAGTTCAGTTGCCAAATAAACGAAGATAGCTGATATTTCGGATATGGGACTTGGCTTGATAGCGTCCAAGGAGCATAGAGAAGCTTTTACTTTGAAGCCATGACTTTTGTTACGTTATACCAAAGCTCAGATCAAAGTGGATATTGTTCAACGTGCCTACAGACAACGAAAATAGGTGAGGTCACTTTCGTTTGACTCGGACCTCCCACCAGAGGAGAGGAAAACCACTGTAAGCCATTGTATAATTCAGATTGCCGTCAATGGACGGGTGATACCCGGAACGTGTGGTCGATAATGGATCCAGCACTTGTGTGTATGCCCGCTGAAGATGCGTTGTCTAAGTTGTTTAAAATTGAAGAGTCTGCAACTTGAGCCATTCAAAATAGGTGCGTCAAAGCTTTATGACAACAACCATGGGAAGGCGAAAGGAAACTTTTAAAGCGAAGCGTACCGCGCGTAGGGCAGTGGAAAGTGGGTAGACGTGGTTGTGCTTGACATTGTAGCCCAACTGCTTGACATTTTAGCCAACTATGCTCTTTTGTTAGGAAGACCCTGGCTCCATCCTTTAAGTGCAATTCCGTCCACCTTGCACAGAAAAGTAAAAATCCCTTGGGGAATAGACGTGGTGACAGTCAATGCACAAGAGGATCTGAGTGTGGCAACAGTGGAAAGTTTAGAGCTGGCGGTACTGTTATCGGGTTTTCAAGTGGCAGGAATCAATGCGCCCCCCACCAAAAGCAAGAGTGCAGTGAATAAAATGAGTCCTTTTTCGAGAAAGATGATGAAGAAGATGAATTGGCAGTACGGCAAAGGTTTGGGCCGGGAGCTACAAGTAATGTTTGAACCACTCTCATCGGCATTGGGACAGCAAGACAAGCGGGGATTAGGGTATTCTGAAGATAGAAAGAAAGAAAAATATGAGGTTCAGTCTCCAATCAGAGGGTCGAATTTGAATCATATCTTCTTCGTTCCAGAAGGCGAAGGAGAATTTCAGAGTAGGGGGAAGACCTACCCCGGCTTGGAGATATTCATGACCGATTATGAGGAGAAGCTGATCAAGTCCCCTGAACCTTCCTTGGAACTTCCTTGGAACAGCTGGTGGATGGAACCGAGTTTACGATGTGTATGACAGAAGCAAGCACCGAATCTGAGCGGTCAAAGCGGATATCTGAGTTTGAAGACTTTTTGGGGATTGGGGATGAAGCTTCCAAGCTATTGCAAGAGCAGAAGGCCAAGGCGCGCATCCTCCAGTCGGTCCTAGCTACTGAAGATGCTGAAGAGGCAGAGAGGAAGGTGTTGAAGATGAAGCTAGCTGAAGAAAAGATAGAAGCCACCCCGGCGGAAGAAGAAGAAGGTGCAGATGTGCCAGATGCAATGAAGTAATCCAGGCAATAAAAGATACTTTGCAATGAATGTAGTTTGAACAGGCATTAATCCTGTATTTTGTTTTTCTGATAGCTTGTTTGAGAACATCATGGATGGTTTTTCCTCTTGATGGTTTCCCTTTATTATTTCAATCAATGGAAGTGAACTTTGACTATTTGTTTTCTTATTTTCCTGATTGTCACGTTCATGGCATTGATTGTACCACGCGCATATTTGACATAAATGCACTGCATCATTTTGCATTTAATTTAAGCACCATTGAAGATCCTAAAATAATCAAAATCCGATCAGACTTTAAACCTGAACATAGACAGGATCTTCAAGAATGTATCAGAAGAAATTCAGAGGTATTTGGCTGGAGCTATGCTGACATGCCAGGAATCGACAGGTCAATAGCAGAGCACTTCATTCCTACTGATCCAAGTGTTAAGCCGGTGAAGCAGAAAAGGAGACGAAAAGGAGAAGGGTCAGACCAGAGTGGCAGGATAAGATCAAAGCTGAAGTCCAGAAGCAGTTGGACGCGGGATTCCTAGAAGTAGTTCACTATCCGGAATGGTTGGCAATTATAGTCCCAGTGCTGAAGAAAGACGGGAGGATAAAGGTCTGTGTTGATTACAGAGACTTGAACAAAGCCTCGCCTAAGAATGACTTTCTACTTTCGCATATAGATGTTTTGATCGACAGTGCTGCCGGAATGGGATGTTATTCTATCATGGATGGATTTTCCGGATACAACCAGATACTGATGGCTTTAGTGGACAGAGCCTTCGCCACGGGACTTTCGAACCTTTTGCTATAGAGTGATGCCATGTTGGACTGTAAGAAGAACGCCGGGGCAACTATACCAGAGAATGGCCACTAACATTATTTCATTGATTATGGATCCATAAAAGGGGTGGAAGTATATGTAGATGACATTGGTGATCATGACAAAAAAAACGCAGGGAAAGAACACGCGGAGATGTTGCGAGAAGTTCTTTTTACGCGGGTTAAGCCAGTATAATTGAGAACTCAATTGAGACTCAATCCCAAGAAGTGTGTATTCAGAGTAACAAAAGGGAAGTTGTTAGGATTCGTCGTAGGACCTAACGGGATTGAGGTTGACCCAGACAAAATAAAGGCCATTCAGGATATGGAATCGCCAAGGACAGAATGTCAGGTGAGAAGCTTCTTGGGTAAAATTCAGTACATCAGCAGGTTTGTTTCTAGGTTATCCATCACTTGTGCTCCAATCTTCAAATTACTCAAGAAGAATCAGCCAGTTAGATGGAATGAAGATTGTCAGAAAGCCTTTGACCACATAAAGAAATACTTGATGAATCCACCGGTGCTTAGTTCACCTAGACCAGGAGAACCTCTAATCTTTTGTTATTTGTCCATAGAAGATTACAGGGAATTGGAGCGATGTTGGTACGGCCGGACGCCGCTGGAGTAGGGAAAAGGCCATCTATTATATTACTAAGAAAACTATTGCCTATCAAAAAGAAATACAAAGAGAAATACAATCTGATTGAGAAAACGTGCATGGCAGTAGTATGGTCAATAAAGAAGTTGAGGCCTTACTTTGATTCCTTCAGGTTCACTTTCATTTCCAAAATTGATCATCTGAAGTATTTGCAGAGAATGCCTACTTTAGAAGGACGGTTGTCCAAATGGTTAATTCAGATGTCTAGTGTGGACGAGGACTTTGTAACAAAGAAAACGATCAAAGGCCGGGCTGTAGCAGAATTCCTGGCAGAGAATCCAATTACAAGTGATGAACCTTGGGAATTGGAATTTCCAGATGAGCACCTACTATGTCTACTATGTGTCGAAACGGGAGCTTGGAAATTGTACTTTGATGGATCAGCCACCAGAAACGGAGCCGGAGCTGGTATTGTAATTGAGGCACCTAATGGCGAGGTTACCACAATATGCAAGAGACTATTGTTCCCGGTTACTAACAACATGGCTGAATACGAAGCATGCATCATGGGGATGGAGGCTCTCCTTGCAGCCGGTGCTAAGGAGGTTGAGGTAATAGGAGATTCTTTATTGGTTATTGAACATGCTAACGAGAGATGGAAAGTACAAGAAGAAAGACTGAAGCCCTATGTTGAGTACTTGTTGAAGAAAGCGGCACTGTTCGACAAGATCACTTTCACTCACATAGGAAGAACTTATAACAGAATTCCAAATGCCTTGGCAAACTTAGCGTCAGCTTGGCAAGATTTGAGTAAAGTTCTGAAGAAACCATTTATCATTACCATAGCCAATATCCCGTGCTACAAAGAACATTTTGTGAACCAGGTAGAATTGGAGGAAGAACCATGGTTCACGGATATTATGAGGTATATGAAGGACGGTACCTTTTCTGATGATGCTACAAAAGAAGACCGTGCAGTTCTCAGGAAAATGGCTTTGAATTATGTTCTAGCCGATGGCAAACTCTACAAGAGAGCTTGGGATGGAATGTTGCTGAGATGTGTGAGTAAGAAAGAGGGAGAAGACATAATGAGGAAGGTGCATGAAGGAGTTTGCGGTCATAATGAGGAAGGTGCATGAAGGAGTTTGCGGTACTCATTTAAGCGGCATGAGCCTAGCAAGAAAAATCTAGAGGCAGGGTTATTTCTGGATACAGATGGAAGGTGACTATATTCAGTATATGCGTCATTGCAAAGCCTGCCAATACCATGACAATAAAAGCCACTTACCTACTGTTGAGCTCCATCCGACAACTCCTTCCTGGCCTTTTTCTGCATGGGGTATAGACGTCATCAGCAAAATCTCGCCAGCGGCATCAAATGGCCATCAGTATATATTGGTTAATGGCCATCAGTATATATTGGTTGCAGTTGACTACTTCTCTAGATGGATTGAGGCTCAATCTTATAAAATCATAACCGCTAAACATGCGGCTAGATTCATCGAACAGAACATTTTCTGTCGCTATGGGGTTCCCCATCACATAGTTATAGATAATGGTTCTCATTTTCAAGCAGACGTTAGCCAATTGCTTTATAGATATAAGGTTGAGCATCACCATTCTTCTCCTTATCGTCCTCAGGCTAATGGTGCAGTAGAAGCTGCGGAATAGGAGATCCAAAAGAATCCTGTCAAAGATGTAGTGAAAGGTATAGGAAGCTGGGCTGAGAAACTGCCTTTCGCACTCTGGGGGCATCGCACTACATTCAAATCAGGTAAATGGAGCCTCTCCTTTCGAAACTAGTATACAGAATGGAGGCAAGTGTTGCCGATAGAGTTCGAAAAGAACCCGTCTCTCAGGGTTTTTGGAGAAAACTGGTCTGACCGAAGAGGAATGGTGTCAAGAAAAGATATGAAGATTTGGCGCCTCCTAGATGGGAAGAAGGTTGAATGCTCGATCCCAGGATCAGAGAGGAGAAAAAGAAGAATTGCTCGTTTTTACAACAAACGGGTAACATCCAAGGGCCATTAAAGAACGGAGATTTGGTGTTGATCAGGTTATTGGACATAGCCCAACATTCATCCTGCTGGGGAAAATTCAAGCCCAATTAGGCATTTGGACCGTCAGAATTCAGAAGGTTACTGGCAAGGAGCCGCTGAATTAGTCACCATGGAAGGAGCCTGTCATCGGATTGTAATCAAGATCAAAGGAAAAGATTTCTACGTTAAATGAATTGATTTCGATTTTAAAAAAAAAAAATGCTAAGGTTGAAAACCCGGAAAAGGGTGGCTTAGCAAAAAATTAAGCTCGCTAGGTTGAAAAACCCGAAAGGGGCGGCCGAGGCAAAAAGTTAGAGCATGAGTAAGAATGATAATAAAATAAAATTTTCGGGAGATAATAAAATAAAATTTTCGGGATCAACGCGTGGTGCTTAGTTTAAATGTAGAATCCATGCCATGTGTTCGTGATAAATTTGTGATTAGTTGCTCAACATCATCAACTCGACTCGAGGGAGAATAGGAAATCAAATAGTTCGAGCAAATAACCATTGTATTAAAATAAATTTCCTCTACTTCTGTATAACGTTGAAAAGAAGTAAGATCAATAAAGGATTTGAATTTCAAAACTTTTCCTTTTTGTTTCGGGGTTGTGGTCGAAGAATGCAAGACCTTCCTATCTGCTCATTTAAATAAGGATCGACTCATGTGGTCTAAAATGTTCCGGCTGCTGGCCCTGCCTACACAATGAGCTCTTTTAAGACATTGATCAGAGGAACGAGTACCATTTTCTCGATGATTTCTCTCGAAAGATCAATATAAAACCATGGATAAAGCCTTAGTACTCATATAGATTCATGCATACATAAAAGAAGGCACACTTATTATTTTTGTCTGATTTATGCAGGTAATGAAATAGTCACCCCATTCTTTGTTATTTCTCAGTGCAAGCTTTTATCTTTATAGAATAATTTATATATATATAAGCTTTCATTTATTAACCCAAGGGCAGGAGGCCCAAATAACTAATGCCACAAACAATTTCGAAAGAAAAAGTTTATTGTCTGTTGTTGATTCATGTTTATTGTCTGTTGTTGATTCATGTTTGCAGAAAACAGGGATTAATAAAGACAGGATCATCAGGATTACTAAGGAGAGCAGATATATTCAAATAAAAAGCTCATGACCTGAAAACAAACAAAACAAAACAAACAATAGTTTATTCCAATGGGGCCCATCAGCAGAGGCCAATCCTCACAAAGCATGATATCATTACGGGGTAAAGAACCAGTTGGCATATGTGGGTGTCACAATGTCCTGCATCATTCCTTCACCTAGATACATGGTGTTTCGATTTCGCCAACGGTCAGCCAAATTGGTTAACAGATGTGATGTTATCAGACCGCTCTCGAAGTTATGAACTCTGGGAACGCGCTGTATCATATTCCATACTAATGGCGATCCTATAGGGGAAATAGGCCATGGAACGGTCTAGACTGGCATAACAACAATAATTAAGTTTCATACTTCGGTTGTGACCAGTCTAATCCTCCAACCAAGGAAAGGTCACCGAATAGTAGGGGTACCCGCCAAAAATCGAAAAAACGTCTTCGATACCGAGATTGAAAAATGGCAGCCCCAGAGTCGGAACCCAAGCGAGCTGGACCGGTAGGAAATCCCAGCGCTTAAATTGTCTAGAGCCCAGGCTTGCAAATAGCAGTGGACAAACGCGATGATGGACATTTTGAAGTCGTGATGTGAAGGGCAATTCCTTACCCAAACACATCGTTTCTCCCATGATAATCATTGAAGACGGTACGATGTACAATTGGCATGACACGAACAAACTGTCAGAAGTCGGAAATCTCCAATTTCGGAGTTGGCGGTCTTCATGACGTACCCATTCAGCAACAAGAAGCAAACAAGCTTCGAATCCAAGAAGGGATCCAGATCCTATGGACAGAACCTTGTTAAGAAAAGGCTCTTAAAGGAAGACCCTGATCCGTGTTTAACCATCAGGGAGGTAAACCGGACACAGGCCGCAAATCTCAGCTAGATCGTATCTACGGACCTAGGGCAGGCCGGAGTTTCATTTGTTCAGGATTGATGTCCATCAAGCACATAGTTCCTCATTAGGTCGGAGTTATTTCAGCGTCTTCAAACCGGTGAGTTATTTCAGCGTCTTCAAACCGGAAAACCATGGTGTTAGGATTGAAGTGTGCAACAAGCCAAGATAAGAAGCCATGATTAGGTTTTAGGTCTTTAAAGTATTTCAACCAGGCAAGTTGGTCCATAGGGGGAATCTGCCATAAGTCATCAGAGATGGATTGGACGAAAGGTGAGACTTGGTTTTTGAAGGCCATGAAAAAGGATTACCTGAGAAACTGATCTGCTTTGAATGCTGGTTGTGAAGAAACCATAAAAGGAGACCTTCATTTATAAAGAAGTAAGGATCTGGCGGACGAACCACCGTCATTACTCGACATGATGTCATACTGTCCATAGTCAGTGAGAAGCATTTATGCATAGATAGTGTTGGCTACTGGATATGTAAGCTGGCATTAATAAAAGGGATAGTTGTACAACAAGGAGGTTGAAATCTTTATGACGCGTCAGTCGCCCTGTCAGGTAAGTACTACGATCCACACGATCCACTGTTATTTAGTAATTGATTTTTGTTGTATTGCATTTTAAATCCATTATTTTATCCTTTATTTATTTCATTTTTATTTCATTTATTTCGTTTATAATAAATTGGTCCATGGGCCACTAACAAGGTGGAGCGCTTTTGTAAATAAGTGGGACACCGTCCTTTTCTTCGTGTTTTTGTATTTGTGTTTTATTTTTGCAGGAACAAGACTTCACAGTTGTAAAATATAAACACACATGACAGTGTATTAAAAGCAAAATATTATGGAAATGTAAATAATATCATATAAAAATAATAACATAACTGTACATAACTGTACAGTCCTCCTAAGAATAATAAAATAATATAACATTTCTAAATTTTCAAAAAATGTCAAAAAAGTGTATAAGACACGGAGCAGGACTACCGCCGCCTACGGCTCGGACCTGCAGCAACTGGATGGGGTGGAGACGGTGGTGCATCATCGGAAGAAGAGCCGTCCTCATCCTCCTCAAAAGAGTCGAGTGGGATGCCCTCAACCTCCAGCCTCGTCCGACTCTACCTCTGCCTGAGCCGGCTGCACAGCGCTAGACTGGCGAGACTGGTGCCTCCGCCCAGCCTACCGATCCTCCAGGTTCCTGTTAAACAACCAAAGATGTGGTAGGAAAGGTTAAACAAAATAATAAGGGAAGAGGATGAAGACACAGGAGGAACTGTTACTCACCCGCTCATATACATCAGAGTAGAGCCGACCGATGTAGGAATAGGGCAAACCCGAATCGCGTGGCCAGATCTCCTGATACCCTCTGGGCCGCATACCAAACAAGAAACATCCATTAAAAAAGCTTTAGGTTAAAGTGCTTCTAACTTTGTGAATTCCGTTTATAACTTACATGTGTAGTGTGCTCAGGTCCAGGCACCGAAGGAGGAGCCTGTCGAAGATCAGGCAGAAGAGGAGCCTGTCGAAGATCAGCAGGAATGATGATGCCCGATCCCAAGCCTAGACCGGGATCCAACACCACCTCCATGCCCGACGGGAAGGGCATGTCACCCAACACTACACCGGCCGGTCCAGCCGGAGCAGCCACGCCACTCGCCTCAGCAGCTGCCTCTGCCCTATAGTGAGCCGCAGTCTTGTGCGTCTTCCGCTCCTGCATTAAATCACAAAAGAAGTGATGGTATCAGTGATCTGAAACAGTGAAAATAATGATGAAAAGTAAATGAGACCGAAGATCAGAAAAGTCACCTGAGTGTACTCAAGAACCTCGGGAAGCCGCGCCTGCATCCAAGAGGCGAAGTAAGAGGGGAAATCACCGATGGACAAAAATTCATTCGCCGAGAAGCCCCTGTACACCGCCTCCAAGTCCTCCCGAGTCAGGCCCTCCAAGAGACACATATGTCGAGGAGGGGCGTGAGGCACCCTCCGCTGCGCTGGAGCTATCGGAGTATCGAAAACTCTCTCTCCGAGGAAGTACCGGTCGACCCAATATCCTCACATCAGCAGCCTCGACCGGGTGTGCAACTAAGCCACCTCCCAGCCCGGGTAGGTCCTCCAGGCCTCGCAGTCCCATGGAGTCAGAAACAGCTGCAAAAGAATAAGAAGTCAGTGGTCGGTGTGCATAAAAGAAAACGGAAAGCAAGATAAGCTAAGTGTTCAGAGGTTCCGTTTGTACTTACGTCGGACAGCTCCCGGTCGTTAAGGAAGCTCCGCCAGTACTCTGGATCTTCGCCACTGGCATAAGTGTAATGGCAGTGGGCCAAGTAGCGAGGGATCCTCCTAGACTCGGCAGGAGAATCACCGCTTGGACCCCCTAGATAGATACAGTACTCATATGACCATACCTGCAACAGAAAGAAATGACATCAGTTAGTTGAACAGTTGAGAACGATAAATAAGAAGCTGAAAAGTGAAAGAATGTTACCTCCAGAGGCCGGATAAACAGCCAGTTCGACTCACCGCTACCACGGGTCCAGACATCTAGGCCGTGATAGAGATGAGCCAAACCGAGTGTGGCCCAGTCGAAGGACCTGACCTGGCTCAGATCCCGTAGACATGCCAGCACCGCCGGGTCTCCCTTACGCCGGTTCTCCTTATTCTAGAGGTGCATAGCAGCTGGGATGGAGATGATCTTGTAAAACAAGAAGACGAAGCAGCCTGGTCCCTCTCCTCCCGAGTGGACACTGGCGCAGCAGCGGGTCGGGCCTCCACCGGCCAACTCCCTCCAAGCAGCCAGTGTCCTGATCTCTCGGCCAGAACCGGAAGACCATCTCGTAAGACATGCACCCCTGTGTGGTGACATCGAAGCAGAGAACGGACTAGCTGAGGCCCCGAGAGTGGCCGTCTGGTACGAAATCCAGTGGGGAATCGGGGCGACCAGTGAAGCGAAGGCAGTGAATGGCCAGCATAGTCCACGGGCGTGTGTTTGCTTCCTTTTGACCAGGGATTCCTTTTGTCCCGTTTTTCCTTTTGCATGCTTAGAAGCAGCCTCTCCATAAAGAATTTCGAGGCAACTTGATTCTGAGATGACTTGAGTAGTGTATGGATGCATTGCGACTTCATGCAGACCCCACCCAATTCCAAACATAACTTTTTTATTCTGTCGCTTTTAAGCTCAAAATTTAGACACCTCTCTGTGAACCCCTACCCCGAATATCATAAGCATGTGAATGCATGTGACTAAGGGCAGAAATGCATGTGAATGCATGAGTCGCCACCTTGTTTAATTATTTTAGGGTAAACTAGGAAAAAACCCTAAGTGACTCCCCTAAGTGACTCCAATTTTAATTAACCTAATTACTAGATTAATTAACCCAATGTCTAAGGCAAGGTCTTCGAACCCGAGGTGGATCCCGAGACTATGTCATGCTGATGAACTAACCAAAAATGAATGCTTTGTAAGGTGAATGAATGTAGTTGGACCAAAAAAAGAAGTGTTTTGATTATTTCGACTTGCCGCTCGAGGTTAAATCCCGAACGTGCCTACGTACTTCCGTTTGAATGGAAGATCAAAGTCAACGTAGTTCGATAGGCCTTCTTTGTTGAAGGGCTTTGAAGCGTGTATGCTTATGCCGGAATGAGTGTGAATGTATGCTTGTTGCATGTTTGGTTTTAAGGCATTTTGCCAAAAAAGACGATGGATTCGGATTAGGCATCGTCGCCAAAATGTGTTGATTTTAAGGCATTTGTACCAAAATGATCATTTAAGCGATTTGTCGCTCGAAAGTGTTGATTTGAAGGCATTTGTGCCAAAATGGTTCATTTTAAGCGATTTGTCGCTCAAAAGTGTTGATTTTAAGGCCTTTGGCCAAAATATGTCGATTTGTTGCCAAAATTGTGATTGATTAAACTGTAGGCAATTTATTGCCATAAAAACGTGATTTGAATGAGGCCATTAGTCACAATTATTGATTAATTAGACTTTTAGGAAGGCATTTGTGCCAAAATGGTTCATTTAAGCGATTTGTCGCCAAAATTGTTGATTTTAAGGCATTTGTGCCAAAATGGTTCATTTAAGCGATTTGTCGCTCAAAAGATTGATTTTAAGGCCTTTGGCCAAAATATGTCGATTTAGGCGATTTGTTTGCCAAAGGGTGAGATTTAGGTGATTATCGCCAAAATGGTTGATTTTTAAGGCCTTTGGCCGAAAAGTGTTGATTTAGGCTTTTAGCCACAATTATTGATCAATTGGACTTTAAACCATATTTATTCGAAATAAGGCAATTGAACCGTAAGTTGATTAATTACTAGGCTCTTTGGCCAATATTGTCGGATTTAAGCTTAACTGCCATCGATATTAAGATTAAGCGGGCGTTAAGCTTAATCATGTTTTTTTTTAATCAAAGCAGTTTATTGCTAAAAATAATTAACATGAATGCATTATTGCAAGTATAGAATGTTAGGAGTAGAGAAAAATATGCCATGGAAGTGCTGAAATTAAAATAAGGCAGGAGTTTTGTTTACATTACGCTATTTAATCGGCGGCCACTTCTTAATTCCAGATTTAAGGCTCCTCGCTTGGGGAAAATTAATTAATTTTAATTAATTTGATTTTAGTGTCCAAAATATCACAAACAAAATATAATAAAAATAAATTAAAATGCAAAAAATGGTAAAAGAATCGTAAGAGCGTGGGAGAAAGATCGTCCGTCAACACAGGAGCAGGGGTGTAGAGTCAAAATAAGGGGGAGAGGCCAATTTATAGCCAAACGGGCCCTGCCCGCCCTCGCCGGCGGGCAGGGTGCCGGCCCGAGCCGCGGCAGTGTTGCCGCCGGAGGCCCGGGCGCAGTGTTCCCTGGCCGGCGTCGGTGCCACCGTGGACGGCGGCCGGACTGCCGGTGGCCGGCGCGGCGACCCTCGTCTGTCATTCCGGAGGCGCATTTTCGGAGTATCCGGACCTCAGAAAAATATTCCGGGACCTGTTTTGCGTATTCTCCGGACATTCTGGACGTTTAATACCATATTTGGCATACTTTCGGTGAACTTCCAAAAGGCCTTCGGTCCGGTCGGGGACAGTTTGCAGTCCAAAAAACAGCTTTCGAGCCTCAAAAATTTGAGTATCAGCAGGTTGCCCCCCGCCGGCGACCATAAAAATGATTTATGGTTAGCGGGTGTCGAAAACACAAATTTTGGAGGCGAAAAATTCGGATACGCGTCTTAAAGGACCCGCGCCTCAGCCATTTGCTTATAAATAGCTTGAAATTCTCATTTTTCATTCATTCTCAAACTCTTTAGATCAAGGAACTTCCTTCAAGTTCTCTCAACGTTTTCAAGGCTTTCCAAAAACTCTCTCTATGGCTTCTTCGGATTTTCAGTGATGAGGATTCTCTGGATCTATAAGATTTTGTCGAGGAAGTCAACTACGTGGACGCCGATACTCACGCCTCCGATAACCGGCATCTTCGCCCCCAAGTAAAGCCACTCTTCGCTCCTATTTGTTTGCAAATGATTATTATCATTACCTTTCGGGCCTTAGGACCGCACTAGGATTTTTTTTTTTTTTTTTTTTTTTTTGGGCCTCTGTGGCTGGAATTTATGTCCTTTGGCCTCCATCCCAGTAGTGTGAAATTTCGGAACCTCCCCAAGCTGGATCGTGATTTTTTGGGCCTCCGCGGCCGGATGTGAACTTTCGGGCCGTAGTGGCCGAATTGTTGATGTTTTGGGCCTCCTGGCCGAGTTGTTTTTTTTTTTTTTTTTTTTTTTTTTTTTTGTGGTGAAAACTTAAATATTGTCCTTAGTAAAGAACCGAAGACAACTCTTAGATTGCTTTCCCCTTTTCAGGACCCTTTGTCAAAAGGATGTAGGGAACTTCTATGTCCAAATCCGCTCGAGGGTACTTGATCCTAGGCCACCCCATTGGGCGATATCAGTCCGTTCCCATTTAGGACTTACCTGAGCACCATATGGGCCGATCAGTCACAAGGATACTGTGCGCTTTGGCCGGAGAGATGGTGGCGGACACCACTAACCACTTTCCATTTTCTTTGGGGCGAGTTGAAACAATGACTCCGGTAGATTTTTCAGTGATCTCGGACCCTTTGGCACTCGACCGATCGAATTATTTCGAACGACTGGAGGACAGAGATTCCCCGGACCGGATGTGGAGCTGATCCCGGGAATTGACCTAACCTCGGGTTTGGCGGGCCAAACTTTCTTGCTACCCCGGCTTTGAGCGTTCTCCAGACGCTGGCTATACCTCCAGGCCTTCCTAACACTGTATGCAGATCGAGGCCGAGGAGAGTGACGGCCTACTCAGCAGCTAGTGCACTTTGTTTTCTTGCTGTTTGGCCTCGACTTCTTCTGTTCAAACAGTAAGGAAAGGTTTTAATCCTTCTATCTTTGAAAAGTTTAGAAAAAACCATCGGCCCACCTCAAGGAGTACGACTGGCCGGTGCTTAAATCCTGAGTCGTATTATGATGACATGTGTGATTCTGAGTCGAAGCCACTGTAAACTCAGCGGGAACTTACTACTTCTGGGAGGTAAGGACGTTTCTCCTTTCTCTTCTTTTTTTTTTATTACTATTTCTTTAATTATTTTTTTATTATTTTTATTCCTGTTTTTCCCTGGATTTTTGTTTCTTCCCTTTCTATAGGACGTTGGGCGTATTGAGTACTTTCCTCATTCCACTCGCCCAGAGCAGGTTTCATGCTGATCTGGATTGGGCTGGTACGCTTTGGCTTGGAGATGGTTATCGGTCAAAACCTTCATACTGTCGCAGCAAAAGTCGTTAAAGGATCTGAAGCTTTTTATACCTGTAGTTCGTGGAGCAGGGTAGTGTTAAAAATTCTCAATATGTGAAATAAAAGATTTATAACATATTCGCGTTTTCTGTACAGGTGTGAGACAAAGGCAATGGATGACCCGCTGCAGAGTCTGGATTCAAATTGACCCCCAATTCCACGGTCGGATGCACGTGTTCCCAGCTGGAGGGTGTCTTGTTCGCACCCCATCCTTGAGCGATATTACTTAGCGTGAGAGAGTAAAACGTTCAGAATAAGAGCTCCGCTCTGTTTCCTTATTCCCCTCCCGAATACATGCGAAGTGGGCAAGGCAGAATGATGCTGACCACGTTTACTGAGGGCATTCCGCATGGTGGGAGTTTCACCCTGGAGGAGATTATGATGAGTTTTGTTTAGACTTTCCTGATGCAAAGCCCATCGGGATCCCGGCTGAAGTAGGTTTTCAGAGGATTTGACACCTTCTCAGGCCACTTCGCACCCGTTTCTTCCTCGGGGCTTCGGGTCTTCACTAGGGACTCCAAAAAGGAGGCCATGACCGATCCGACTTTTTTCATTCCGGTTGAGGGAACCTCGCAGGCCGCCCTAGCCGATCGACTGGCGCCTGGCGATCACCGGTCCTTCTAGGCTCCCCGGCTATTTTGGAGACTATCAGGCCGCTGTTAATCCCAAACCTGGCAAATCTACGTCTTTCCCTACAGTATTTCCTTACTATGTCCTGAATAGTTCCTCCTTCTTTCGAGAGGTTTCTCTGGAGAATTAGATCCGCGACTCTTCCCTTTTGAGGACATTTCAATGAAGTGAAATCTTTACATATCTCGCACAAAAAAAGGATTCGTAAGGAGATTTGATGTTACTTTACATCTTTTCTTTTGTATGGTTTTCAGGTTCTGACGATTGGTCAAATCAAGATGATGGGAATTGGTTCTCGGATTGCAACAAAAAGAACTGACTACGGCCGTGGACTCAGATGGGGCCTATGATTGATCAGAGAGTAGGGAGGCCCCCGTCGCTGAGGCCATGGTTGCTGATTTTTCTCTTCTTTTTTTTTATTACTGTACTAAACTTTTGTATTTCTGTGCCGAAATTTCTGCCTATTTCTTCGTGTACTGAATGTCTTTGTTACCTGCAATTCGTAGTTAGGTACTGAAATATGTATGCATGTTTGAAATGAAAAATCGGGGTTTCCATTGTACTTTATTGTTTGCTTGTTCCTTTATCTACCTCTTCCTCCTTTTCTTTTCCTCTTGTCCTTATTTTTTCTTCTTTTGGTCTATTCTCTTTGTAACAAAAGGATCCATACTCGAGGGTTTGGTTAAAGGATCACCTCCAAATGTTGCTTTCCTACTATCTGCCTATACACCCCGTCCAGTATCGCGATGCGGAGGATCTTGATCCACACATCCTCCACTGATGCATGACCTCATTGCTAATGAATTGGGGTCCAATTGAAGGTGCTGTGGTTCGTTACCTTGTATGCATTTACCCGCTTTATCCAGTTTAGCTCTCGCCCACACTCAGGTTTACCTTCTAGCCTTACCGCATTGGTACTTGGTTACTGTTGATTCGCGCACTTATGAGGCGGATGGGAACTAAGATCAGACTGTACCGATCTATGGATGACTCGTATATGATTCAACCATCACTCGGGAGTTTACCCGTCGCTGTCCTTAGAGCTGGGTTAGGGACCAATCAGGATGGTTACCTTACCTAATCGCATGCTGGTGTTCAGACTTCTCCTTGAGTATCCGGGCCTGGTTCATGACCGTTGTCTGGCCATGAAAAAGCCAAGAGAATGGCATTGGCTGAGTGCACTCGAGGTTGGACTCAGGCTGACGCTGCGATGGGATTAGGACTGATGAGGAGATCATGGCGGCGTCTTCGACAGGCAGGTTGAGAGTTCACAACTGGGGACTGACTCGGAGGGACATTGCCCCAACGGAAGGCGACGGGTACCTAACTCTGGATAGGGCTTTGGGACTCTTGGATGTTTTGGCTTTGTTTTAGCTCTTTTGACTTTTGTTGGACTTTGGCTTTGGATTTTTGGGTATATTTGGAATTTTGGCTTTAAGATTTTTGATGGTATTGTCCTTTTGGATTTGACTTCATTATTTATTTTCTTGTTTCTTTGGCTTCTGCTTAACTTTTGAAATTGTTTGGGCTTTATTGCTTTTAATGGGCACGCCATTTGTCTTTTAAGCTTTCCAAGCATTTCCAACTTCATTGATTCAAGCTCTGATTTTGCTAAGCGCCCTCTCGGTTTTCAACTAGCGAGCTACCCATTTTGCCCTAAGCCGCCCTTTCGGCGTTTTCAACTTAGCGGGCCCCGATTTTGCGCTAGCCGCCCTTTTCGGGTTTTCGACTTAGCGGGTTTTTCTCTTCTTTTTTTTATTCCCTTTTTTGATTGTTGGCAAGGAAGAAAGAATCATGAAATGATTTTTCATTAATGTTTAGACCTACCCAATGAGGGTTGCCTACATATTCTCGATACATAATTTCTTTTTTCCAGAAGAGAATCAGTCTAGGTATTCATTTTACATGTATGCAATGCTTATTACACAAAAATCTCTTTAACTGATCCAAATACACGGATTCGTGAATTCCAAGAACCATCCAAATCAGTCAGAGATGACGGCTCCGCCGGACAATATTTTCTTTCACGCATAGGGTCTAAGCCAGCCAATGAGGGACGAGCAACTTTCCACGTGGGTCTGATGATTGCTTCTAATCTCCTTCAGGAACCCAAAACAACCTTCTTCCAGCTTACGTCTTTGAACATTTCTTATTAAAAATGCGCGTCCATTCTTTTCTTGTTCGTAACCTTTTGAAGTTTCCTGGAATTGCTCAACAGTCGCTTTCTTCATCCATACCCAAGAGTTTGCAAGTTGATGAATTCTTAGCCCAGTCTGCTTCGCTTGATCTGGCTTTCCTGATAATTCTTTTTGCCGACTGAATTCCAGCTCAATAGGCAACACTGCTCCATGCCAAATTCAAAGAAATACGGAGTTGCTCCGTGTGGCTTCTAATTGAAGTCCTATATCCCCATGAAGCATCGTAACTGTTCGTTGCCAACCTTGTGCTTTTTAATCTCTTCGGCAAAAATGACTTTATAGGCCTTATTGCGGCCTCTACAGCCCGTTTGATTTGTGGACGATAGGTGGACTTATGCATGTTGAATTCTCGTTTCTTTCAACAAAGTTAAAAAATTCACTCTGAAAGTGAGAACCCATTATCCGGTATGATCTCGAATGGTGTCCTACGACAAAGATTTAGTACGGGACAAACCGTGTGCTGCCTTCTTGCCATTTTAAAACTGAATAAGAGGCTGCCTCATTCCAGCTTAGTGAAAAATAATCTACAGCAACCAGGATGAATTGATGGCCATTAGAGGCCTTCGGTGACTTCCGATTCACGTCATGCCCCAAGTTGCAAAGGCCATGTAAGCAATAGGATTCAAAATTGAACCGTAGCTGGTCTTCAGCTTAGCAAAATTGACATTCGGTGACACTTCTGCGCGTGCCTCACCAATCTGCATTCATGGTTGACCAGTAATAACCCAGTTCATGATTTTCCAGCCAAAGCTACCCATGCAATGTGGACCAGACTCCCCAATTTAGTGTAAGGCGGAATCCATTGGTTTGAGCTTCTCCCTCATCAACGCATCTTAGATGCAGGGCCGTTCCAACTTCTCTTATTGACCAGAACTCCCTCAGTGAGGAAAATATCCGGATGCTAACTTGTCTTCAATGTCCTTTATCAGTTTTGTAGATCCTTCCGGGTAGCTCATTCTGAAAAAATTCTGTATATTCCCAATACCAGGGCTTCATCGACCAAATCATGATATGTGCTGGCGTTCTGTAGCCGCACTGTCAGAAGTCGAAACGACGCTGCTCTCCTCACATGACCATGGAGGCTAAAGTAGCTAAAGCATCTGCGAACTGATTTTGCTCGTGTAAGAGTTGAAAGATAAATCCTCAAATTGCTGAGCCAATTCGTCCAAGCGTTGTAGTAAGGAAAACCAAACGCTCTTCTTTAATTTCCATTTCCTTTAAAGCCTTAGGAGGACTATTAAGTTGGAATCTCCGAAAACCTTGAACTTTATCTCTTTTCTAGGGCGCTTCTAACCCCTATGCAAGCTTCATACTCGCTCATTGTTGGTGCATTCGAATCTAATTTGACAGCATTGGAATGTATTCTCCAACAGGAGTTTTTGAATACAACCTCCAACCCATTCCCATTGGTAGTTCGAAGCTTCCATCAAAGTTACATTTCCCAAACTTCACTTTCCAAGTCACCAAAGTCTCATCAGAAATTCTACCTCCGTCATTTGGCTTCGACCGTAATTGCTGCTAAGTTGATCAGCTAAGGCTCCGCCTTCACCGCCTTTCGTTTACAAATTTTAAATTCAATAAGCTGCGGCACCACACCCACACTTTAGCCCATTTACCAGTCAAGACCAGCCCTTCCATAAGGATTTTCCCAAGGGTTCCCATTTCAGAAAATGACGGGTACGGGTTTGTGTAGACTGAGAAAGCTGCTGCGCCAAGCCCTGGTTCAAAAACCCCATACCAGACCAAACACAACTTCTCTAAATCTTATTGTATTTTAGATCTCCTCTGTT
>NW_023591416.1:3884362-3897792 GCF_014843425.1 Jatropha curcas | reverse complement strand
GCGGGCACGCCCGCCAGAATGCATCCACGTCAATGCAGGCTTCTCTTCCTACTCCTAATAATTCTACCAAGCATAAAGCATCACGTCATTATTAGGCAAATAAACTGCCTCAATAAATAGAATTTAGGCTAAAACGCCGGTTACTCAATAATCGTGGTGTTAAGCTTAAATCCGACAATAATTGCGCTAAAAAAGGCCTAGTTAATCCATATAACTTATGGTGGAAATTGCCTTTTTATTTCGAACAAAATCGGCTTATGTCCAATTAATCAATAAATTGGTGAACTAAAAGGCCCTTAATTCAACACGTTTTTTCATGGCAAAAAATTGCTACATTACAATTCGGTTAATCAATTTTTGGCAAACACAATGGCCTATAAATTAGATTAACAACTTTTCCCCCCAACGACAAAATCGCTTAAGATCATCTTTTGGCAAAATGCCTTAAATTAATCAACTTTTTTTTTGGCTAAAAGCCTTCGAATAATAAATTTTGGCGACAATCGCCTAAATAGTCATCTTTTGGCAAACAATTGCCTAAAATCAATTTTTTTTGGTAAAAGCCTTCAAATTAAATCAATTTTTGCCAAAGCTTAAAATCAAGTATTTTTGCGACAATCGCCTAAAATCACATCAATTTTGGCAACAATTGCCTAAAATTAATCTTTTGCTAAAAAGCCATTAAAATCAACATTTTTAGCAATCAAATGCCTAATCAAACTCAATCAAACTTTGGCAAATGCCTAAACAAAAATGTACAAAGCATACACACACTCATGCAGTAAGCATACCCATCTCAAAGCCCTCTAAAGAGCCTATCGAACTACGTGACTTTATCTTCCATTCAAACGGAAAGTACGTAGGCACGTTTGGGATTTAACCCGAGCGGCAAGTCCAAAATCAGCATAAACATTTTAATTGTCCCAATTACCTTGCAAAGCATTCATTCATTGGTTAGTTTACAGCAATGAGCATAGTCTCGGGATCCACCTCGGTTCGTAGACCATGCTTAAACTTTGGGTTAATGTAATCTAGTATTAGGTTAATTAAAATGGGAGTCACTTAGGGTTTTTTCTAGTTTACCCTAAAAATAGTTAACAAGGGTGGGCGACTCCAACACATCATGTGGCAACTTCTTCTTAGTCATATGCGTTTTGTATGCTATGATAATTTTGGGAGGGGTTCACAGGATGCTATTCTATCATGGACGGATTTTCGGATACAACCAGATACTGATGGCCTTAGTGGACAAGCCACCGACGACCTTCACCACGGACTTCAAAATGCTTGCTATAATAGTAATGCCTGTTTGGACTGAAGAACGCCGGGCAACATACCAGAGAAATGGCTACAACTTATTTCATGATATGATCCATAAAGGGTTAGAAGTATATGTGGATGACATGTTTTGATCATGACAAAAACACTAGAAGAAACATGCGAGATCTTAGAAAAGTTCTTTGCAACGGGTCAACAATATACTTGAAGGCTCAATCCAAAGAAATGCGTATTCGGAGTAACGAAGGGAGTTGGTAGGTTTTTCCGTTGTAAGGACCTAACGGGATTGAAAAAAAAAGGGGTTTTTTTTTGGGAACCCCCCCCCCCCGGAACCCCCCAAAAAAAAATAAAAGCCATTTCAGGACATGGAACCGCCTAGAACAGAAAACGTCAGGTGAGAAGCTTTTTGGGTAAAATTCAAGTAAATCACGGTTATTTCGAGGTTATCCATACTTGTGCTCCAAATTTTCAAAGCTACTGAAAGAAGATATCAGGCCAGTAAAGTGGAATGAGGACTTGCAGAAGCCTTTGATCACATAAAGAAAATATTATGATCCACCGGTGCTTAGCTCACAAGACCAGGAGAAACCTTTGATCTTGTATTGTCTGTAGAAGATGGCACGGGGTTGGAGCAAATGTTGGTACAGCCGGACGCCGCCTTGGAGTAGAAAAGGCTATCTACTTATATTAGCAAGAAAACTACTGCCTATAGAGGAGAAGTACAATCTTGATAGAGAAAAATGCATGCAGTAGTGTGGTCATAAAGAAGTTAAGCCTTACTTTTGATTCTTCAAGGTCACTTTTATCTCCAAAATTGATCCCTCTGAAGTAATCTGCAGGAGAACGCTTACCTCTAGAGGGACGGTTTGTCTAAATGGTTGATTCAAATGTCCAGCGTGGATGCAGAATTTGTAAATCGAAGAAAACGGTCAAAGGGCGGGCTGTAGCAAGAAATTCTTGGCAGAGAACCAAAATTACAAGCGACGAACTTGGGAATAGAATTTCTAGATGAGCACCTACTATGTGTTCGACACAGGGGCTTGGAAATTGACTTTGATGGATCAGCCAACAGAAATGGAGCCAGAGCTGGTATTGTAATTGAAAGCAACTAATGGCGAGGTTAACCAACGATGTGTAAGAGACTGTTATTTGCCCGGTCCACAACAAATATGGCTGAATACGAAGCCCATGTGCATTATGGGGATGGAAGCTTCTCCTTGCAGCCGGAGCTAAGGAGGTCGAGGTGATAGGAGATTCTTTATTGGTTATTGAAAACATGCTAACGAGAGATGGAAGGTAGAGGAAGAAGATTGAAGCCTTCATGTTTGAGTACTTGTTGAAAAAGGCAGCACTATTCGACAGATCAACTTTCACTCACATAGGAAGAACTATAACAGAATTCCAGGATGGCTTGGCAAATTTAGCAATCAGCATGGCGGGATTGAGTAAGGTTTCCGAAGAAGCCATTTTATCATTACACAGGCCGATATCCAATTGCTACAAAGAACATTTTGTGAACTCAGGTAGAGTTGGAGGAAGAACCATGGTTCCACGGAATTCTGAGGTAATATGAAAGCGGTGCTTTTTTCTGATGATGCACGAAAGAAGACCGTGGCAGTTCTCAGAATAAATGGCTCTGAATTATTGTTCTAGGCCCGATGGTGAAACTTTACAGAAGAGCCTTGGGACGGAATGTTGCTGAGATGCATGAGTAAGAAGAGGGAGAAGACATAATGAGTAAGTGCATGAAGGGTTTGCGGTAACTCATCTAAGTGGCATGAGCCTAGCAAGAAAAAATCATGAGGCAGGGGTTATTTCTGGATACAGATGGAAAGTGACTGTGTTTCCAAGTATGTGCGTCATTGCAAAGCTTGCTAATACCATAACAATAAAAAAGCCACTTACCTGCTGTTGAACTCATCCGACAACTCCCTTCTTGGCCTTTTTCTGCATGGGTATAGACGTCATCGGCAAAATCTCCCAGCAGCGTCGGAACGGTCATCAGTATATATTTGGTTGCAGTTGGACTACTTCTCTAGATGGAATTGAAGGCTCAATCTACAAATCTTAACCGGCCAAAACATGGTGGCTAGATTTCATTGAACAGAACATTTTCCTATCGCTATGGTTGTTCCCCATCACATAGTTAACGAGATAATGGTTTCTCATTTTCCAGGAGATGTTGGCCAATTGCTTTATAGATATAAGGTTGAGCATACACCATTCTTCTCCGTTATCGCCCTCAGCGCTAATGGTGCAGTTAGAAGCTGGCGAATAAGGGAGAATTAAAAGAATCCTGTCCAAGATGTGGTGAAAGGTACAGAAGCTTGGGCTAGAAACTTCCTTCCGCGCTCGTGGGGCATCGCACTACATTCAAATTCAGTAAACGGAGCTCTCCTTTCGAAACTAGTAATACGGAATGGAGGCAGTGTTACCCGATAGAGCTTTGAAAACAGAAGTCTCTCAGGGTGTTGTATAAAAAAAAAAAAAAAAAGAAAAAAAAAAAGAAAAAAAAAAAAAAAAAAAAACAAAAAGAAAAAAAAAAAAAAAAAAAAAAAAGAAAAAAAAAAAAAAAAAAAAAAAAAAAAAAAAAAAAAAAAAAAGAAAAAAAAAGAAAAAAAAAAAAACAAAAAAAAGAAAAAAAAAAAAAAAAGAAAAAAAAAAAAAAAAAAAAAACAAAAAAAAAAAAAAAAAAAAAAAAAAAAACAGAAAAAGAAAAAAAAAAAAACAAAAAAAAGTAACAAAAAAAAAAAAGAAAAAACGCAAAAAAAAAAAAAAAAGAAAAAAAAAAAAAAAAACAAAGAGAAGCTAAGTTCTGACCGAAGAGGAATGGGTCAAGAAAAGATATGAAGATTTGGCGCTCTTAGACGGGAAAAGACTGAATGCTCGATTCCAGGACCAGATAAGGAAAGAGAATTGCTCGTTTCCTACATAACAAGTACATCCAAGGCAATTAAGAACGGGGGATTTGGTTTTTGATCAGTTATTGGATCACGAAGCCCAAAATCATCCTGGTGGGGAAAATTTAAGCCCAACTGGCAGGCCCGTTTAGAGTTCACAAGTTACTCACAGCAAAAAAGGCGCCGCTGAATTGGTCACCATAGGAGGAGAGTCTGTCAAACGATTGTCAATCAGGAATCAAATGAAGAGATTTTTAATGCCTGAAAATGATGATTTCCAATTAAAAAAAAAAAAGAGCTAAGTTGAAAACCCGAAAGGGCAGCTAAAGCAAAAATTAAGCTCGCTAGGTTGAAAACCGAAGGGTGGCCCTAGGCCAAAAGTTAAGCATTGAAATAAGAATGATAATAAAATAAAATTATTCCAGATCAACGCGTGGTGGCTTAAGTTTAAAATGTGAAATCCATGCCATGCGTTCGTGATAAATTTGTGAACTAAGTTGCTCACGTATCAACTTCGACTCGGAGGGAGAATAGGAAATTGAATAGTTAGAGCAAACGACCATTGTATTAAAATAAATTCTTTTTACTTCTGTATAATGTTGAAAAGAAGTAAGATCAATAAAGGATTTGAATTTCAGAATTTTTCTTTTTGTTCCGGGGTTGTGGTCGAAGAATGCAAGACCTTCCTCTCTGCTCCTTTAAACAAGAGATCGACTCATTTGGTCTCAAATGCTCCGACTGGTCGTCCTGCCTAAATAATGAACTCTTTTAAGATGTTGATCGGAGGGACGAGTACCACTTTCTCAGTGATTTCTCCGGAAAGATCAATATAAAACCTTGAATAAACCTTAGTACCTATATAGGTTCATGCATGCATAAAGGAGTTACATTTGTTATTTTTTGTTTGATTTATGCAGGTAATAAAATAGTCACCCCATTCTTTGTCATTTCTCAGTTGTCATTTCTCAGCGTGAGCTTTTATCTTTATAGAATGATTTTTCTTATAAGCTTTCATTTGTTAACCCGAGGGCAGGAGGCCCAAATAACTAATGCCACAAACAATTTCGAAAGAAAAAGTTTGTTGTCTGTTGTTGATTCAGGTCTGTAGGAAACAAGAATTAATAAAGACAGGATCATCGGGATCATTAATTAAAAAAGAGAGCAGATATATTCAAATAAAAAGCTCATGGCGAGCTTTCATTTATTAACCCAAGGGCAGGAGGCCCAAATAACTAATGCCACAAACAATTTCGAAAGAAAAAGTTTGTTGTCTGTTATTGATTCATGTCTATAGGAAACAAGAATTAATAAGGACAGGATCATCGGGATCATTAATTGAAAGGAGAGCAGATATATTCATGTCTTGCATCATTCCTTCATCTAAATACATGGTGTTTCGATCTCGCCAACGGTCAGTCAAATTGGTCAACAGATGCGGTGTTATCAAACCACTCTCAAAGTTATGGATTCTGGGAACACGTTGTATCATCCCATACTGACGGCTGATCCTATCAGGAAAATAGGCCATGGAACTGTCTAGACTGGCATACAACACATAGTTGAGATTCATACTTCCGATCGTAACCAGTCTAATCCTCCACCAAGGACAAGTCCACCGAATAATAGGGTTACCACAAAAATCGAAGCGCCTCCGAGACCGAGATTGAAAGATGGCAGCCCCGTAGGTCGGAATCAAGCAAGCTGGAACCGGAGGAATCAGGCTTAATTTGTCCAGAGCCCAGGCTTGCAATAGCAGTGGACAACCGCGATGATGAACATTGAAGTAATTGAAAGTCGGTGATTGAAGGGGCAATATCCCTGACCAACAACATAAAGTTTCTCCCATAATACATTAAAAGACACGTAATGATGGTACATTGCATGTCACGAACGACGGATCAAAGGTAGAAGTCGAAAATCTCCAATTCCGGGTTGACGGTTCTTCATGGCATACACATTCAGTAGTAAGAAGCAGCAAGCTCGGATCCAAGGAAGATCTAGAGTAGCGGACAAAACCTTGTTCAAAAAAGGTTCCAAGGGAAGACCTTGATCCACATTTATACCATCAGGAAGGTAAACCGGACACAGGGCCAAGATCTCAGTTAGATTATACCTAGGACCTGGGGGCAAGGCAGGAGTTTCATTTTGCTCAGGATGATGATCCATCACGGCGCACATTTGCTCGTAGGTCGGAGTCACCTCAGAGTCTTCAAACTGGAAAACCATGGTGTTCGGATTAAAATGGGTAACGAGCCAAGACAAGAAGCCATGGTTCAATGACAAGAAACCATAGTCAGCGTTTTAAGTCTTGAAATAATTTTCAGCCCAAACGAGCTAGTTCAATAGGAAGGAACTTGCCATAGATGTCAAGGATGGACTTGGACAAAGGATGAGAACCTGGTTTCTCTGAAGGCCATGGAAAGCATTATTCAAGAGGACTGGTTTGTGTGAAAGTTTTGGAATGATTGAGTGAACACCCCCATTTATACGAAGGGTAAAGGGACCGAGAGCGAAGCATTCGTCATTGTCCGACATATGACACTGTCAAGGGTAGTTGGAAGGACATTCATGTATGGACTGCGCTCGGGGTTGGTGAGCACTATAATACTCGCATTGAAAATAAGAAGGCACGGTTTGTACAACGAGGAGGTTGAATCTTTATGCGCGTTAATCGCCCTGTCAGGTAAGTACTGACGACCACTGTTATTTAGTAATGGATTTTTGTCGTATTCATTTAAAATCCATTATTTTACTCATTTTTTTTATTTATTTGTTTTATTTCAATTTATAATAAATTGGTCTATGGAATCACTTAACAAGGCTGGACCGCTTTTTAAATAAAACGGGACACCGTCCTCTTTTTTCGTCGTTTTTGTATTTGTGTTTTATTTTGGCAGGAACAAGACTTTCACAGTTGTAAAATATAAACACAATACAACAATATAATAAAAGTAAAATATTTTAAAAACTGTAAATAATACCATAAAAAAAATAATAATATAACTGTACAACCATCACAAAAAATAATTTAATACTACTAATGTTCAAAAAGTTCAAAATGTCCAAAAATGGCTGTAGCCACGGAGCATAGGACTACGCCGCCTACCGGCTCGACAGCAGCAGCCTGAGGGGGCGGAGACAGTGGTGCATCATCCCCCTCAGTAAGAGGAGCCGTCCTCATCCTCCTCGGAAAGAATCAACGGCGTGCCCTCAACCTCCAGCTTCGTCCGAAGCCGCTCTACCTCTGCCTGGAGTCGGCTCACAGCGCTGGACTGACGAGACTGGTGCCTCCGCAACCTCCCGTTCTCCAAATCCTGTAAAAGCAAAGATATGTAAAAAGGTTTATGAAAAACAAGAGGCAAAAAAAAAGAAGGGTAAATGTGTGAAATTCATACCAGCTCATGCCGCTCGGAATATAGCCGACCGATGTATGATCGGGCAAACCCGAATCGCTGGCAAATCTCCTGATACCTCTGGGCCGGCACCTACAAACAAAAGAAAAATCCATTAAGAGGATACTCAGGTAAAGTGCTTCTAACTTTGTAAATTCAGTTTATGACTTACATGTGTAGCGTGCTCAGGGTCCAACTGCACTCGAGGAGGAGCCTGCCGAAGATCAGCAGGAATAATGATGCTAGATCCCAAGCCTAGACTAGGATCCAGCACCACCTCCATACCCGGAGGGAACGGGACGTCACCCAGCACTACACCGGTCGGTCCAGCCGGAGCTGCTGCAGCACCCGCTCCAGCCGCTGCCTCTGCCCGGTAGTAAGCCGCAGTCTTGTGCGTCTTCCGCTCCTGCATTGAGTCACACGCCTCCTGCATTGAGTCACAGAGGGAAGTAATGGTATCATGAAATCTAAAATAGTGAAAAATAATGAAAGTAAATAAGACCGAAGATCAGAAAAGTCACCTGAGTATACTCGAGAATCTCGGGAAGCCGCGCCTGCATCCGAAAGGCGAAGTAAGAGGGGAAGTCACCAACGGACAGAAAATCGTTCGCCGAGAAGCCTCTGTACTCCACCTCCAAGTCCTCCCTGGTCAAACCCTCCAGGAGACACATATGCCAAGGAGGGGCATGAGGCACCCTCCGCTGTGCTGGAGCTAGCTGTGCTGGAGCTACCGGAGTGTCGAAAAATCTCTCTCCGAGGAAGTATCGGTCGAACCAGTATCCTCGCATCAGCAGCCTCGACCGGGTGTGCAACTCAGCCACCTCCCGGCCCGGGTAGGTCCTCCAGGCCTCGAAATCCCATGGAGTTAGGGACAGCTACAAAAGAATAAGAAATCAGTAATTGTTGTGCATTTAAAATAAAAAAAGAAAGAGCTAAGCTAAATATTCAGAGGTTCTGTTTGTACTCACATCAAACAGCTCCCGGTCATTAAGGAAGCTCCACCAGTACTCGGGATCCTCGCCACTGGCATAAGTGTGATGGCAGTGGGCCACATAACGGGGAATCCTCCTGGACTCGACGGGAGAAGCATAAACGGGGAATCATCCTGGACTCGACGGAGAAGTCGCCGCTCGACCGCCTGGATAGATACAGTACTCACTAGGACCATACCTGCAGCAAAAGAAAAGAAATAACATCAGTGTAGAGTTGAACAGTTGAGAATGACAAATAAAAGCTAATATATTATTATATATTATCTCTTTTTTTTTTTCTATGTATTGGTTCTCTCTTTGTATTTTAATTTTTTATAGCTTTTTATGTTTTTGTTATCTCTATTTTCTTTTGTTTTTATTTTTTTTTTTTTTTTTTTTTTTTTTTTTTTTTTTTTTTTTTTTTTTTTTTTTTTTTTTTTTTTTTTTTTTTTTTTTTTTTTTTTTTTTTTTTTTTTTTTTTTTTTTTTTTTATCGGGTTCAGACATCCAGACCGTGTTATGAGATTAGCCAACCGGTGGGCCAGGAAGGTACCCGACCTGGCTCATATCCCGTAGATCATTGCTTCAGCAATCGCCAGGTTCCCCTATCTGGGGAGGTGCATAGCAACTGGACGAGAATGATGTAGAACAAAGAAGGACCGATCAGCCTGGTCCCTCTCCTCCCGAGTATACGCAGGAGCAGTAGGTCGGGCCTCCTCCGGCAACTCCCTCCAAGCCTCCAAACGGGTCCTGATCCTCTCGGCCCAGAACCGAAAGACCATCTCATAGGACACGCATCCCTGGGTGTACCGGGTCTGTGTGGTGACACCGAGCAAGGAGCGGACTAGCTGGGCCCCGAGAGTGGCCGTCTGATACCGAGCATCCAGTGGGGGAGCCAGGCCAGTGAAGCGAAGGCTGGTAATGGCAGCATAGTCCACGGGAGTGAGGGTCATCTCACCGAACCCGAAGATGAAGGTGTGCGTGCAATCGTTCCACCGCTCCATCAATGCATATCGCATAGCGGGCGGGAAATGAGGCTACGTGCGGCGCAATCCTGCAGCGTAATCTCCGAAGTCTGCAGCGACGACCCGAGCTCGCATAGGCGGGTCCAGCAAATCCCAGAAGGCAGAGGCATCAGTGGCTGATCCACCCGAGCGGCGGGCCTTGCCCAGATTAACCTGTAAGAAAATTTTCAATTTCATTCCAATCTTCAATAAATATAACACCTAACAATGGTTCATTCTTCTTTGGCAGAAAAATAAAAAAAACCCAAAAATCCGGTTTGAACCGTAAGCTGCGTCAACGCAAACTACAAAGCCGCGTCACGCGTCTACACAGCTGCGTCACTCAACTTTGCCCAAGTTGCGCATCTTGAAGCACAGCTGCGTCGCGCACCTCAGCGCCCGCGCCACGCCACTCCACAGCTGCGCCACGCAACTAGGCAGATGCGCCACGCACCTTGACGGTTGCGGCACGCAACTGTTCAAGATTCTTCCTCGTCGACGAACAGTCGTGTCACGCAACTGCTCTTCCAAATAACAGCCGCGTGATGCAACTGCCGAAGGTACGCAGTAATTCAATTTATACCTAAATTCACTATGTTTGTGTTATTTTCATGCAATTTTCAGGGCAAAATCAAGTCGCCTAGAGATACTAGATGATACTCAACCAAGCAAATATTCAACAAATCAAGCTCTAACACAATGAAAAAGGGTAGATTCAAAGTTCAAGGCAAGCTAGGGTTTCTGGCGCCATCGAAACAGTTGCGTCACGCAGCTGTTCACACAGGAACAGCTGCGTCACGGCACTGTTCATGAAGAACAGCTGCGCCACGCCGTCTACCTGCGTGACCGCGAACTGTTTGACGCAGGCACAAACTCTAAAAAGAGTCATATACTAAAATTATGGATCAAAAGCGGTAAAAAGAAAAAAAAAAAGAGGAGACCATTTTTTTTAACTTACCTCGGACTGAAAGCCCGCGCATCCGCTCGTCTCGTATCTGACCGGGAAGCTCTGTTGCCCGGCAAGGAAGAAGTTGCAACGTCGCGTCTGGGGTCAACGGGTTCCGGCCTCACCGGCATCCACCTCGCCCATCGAACGTCGAATATCGGGTAGGGCCCCGAGGGTTCTCCCATCTCCGGATGTAGGCGGAAGCAGGGATTTCAGAGAGTTGAGACATTTTTTGGTTGAAAGTTCAGAAGAATTTTCAATTGCTTAGGGTTTGTGATAAGTAAAAATGAATCGATTAAGAATAATACGTTACTTATAGTAAGTAAGTTGGGGCCCCAGGCCCATTCTTCCAAGCCCAAAAAGAGCCATTGGGCCCGTTATCCTCTTTTCGGAGACCAAACAGGCCCCACAGGCCCATTTCAAAAAAGCCGATGACGGTCCACCTCGGCAATGTCGACGTGATGTGCGGCTTGCACACTTTCGCAATTTTGTCTACTCACCTCGCAACAGGGGGGGCAGGAGCATTAAATTTGGCCCAGATTACCCCAGGTAAGTTTTCTTTTAAACACATATATCATAAAGGATAATACTTGAAAATACAGAAACGATTTTTTGTTAAGTTCTTTTATGTCGAAACTTTTTTGAGTAAAAAATTTTTTGCAAAAATAATAATAATGCGCTACAAAAAGTGAATACTTTTGGTTCTAGGCCGGAATTACGGACTGGGGCAAAAGTAGACCTTTGCCTTAATGTGAAATCTTTGCATGGGAAACGTATGACGTTCCAAATATTTTTCTAAACAAAGGCAAGGTTCGTTTGCACACGGATATTGCTCTTTCTTCCTTTTGAACAATTTTTCAAGGCCAATAGGTTGATGGTTTTTCAAGCCGAATAGGTCTCACTGATTAGTGATGGTGCATTGCGAAGCTAATCAGAACAATTTCAAAACAGTGATGATGTATTGACGAAGCTGTTGAAATTCCTCCCCAAGTCATGATGATGAATTGCGAAGTCCGACCAGGGTAAAACGCGACATCTTTCGAGCCGAATCAAAACTGAGCCTGACGAGGAGTGCCTTTTCTAAAAACCGACTGGAGCGATCAAACCGAGCCTGAGTAGGTGGCCAAAGAATAAAGCCCTTCAAGCGCGATCAAACCCGAGCTTTGAAAAGGTCATTCACATGATGGATGGAAACCGACCAAGTCGATCAAACGAGATTAGGAGGTGACCAGACGTTTAATTTCAGCATCTTTCCAAGCCATCAAACCGAGCTTCAGAGATCGATTGCCTGATAGAAGGCGCGTCAATGGACCCTTTATAACATTAATTCGTTTGTAGCGATTTAATGATAACGCGGGGGCAAACTGTTGACGAGTATTTTATACCCCCCAACTGAACCGATGATGATAATGAGGACAAGGGATTAAGAATAACACGAAATCAACCAGAAGTGTTTTGAACCAAAAATTGAACCAAACCGCCCAAAGGAGCCTGTACTCCGCGTTAGGGCTGCGTCACGCAGCTTTTACCTGCGGTGACGGGCACTACCTAGTTGGTCAACGCAGCTATAACAGGCTGAACACCTCTTGGCGCGCGCCTTGCAACGTAGCAACGGCCTGCACTGTTTGTATGGATATTGGCAACGGTACGAAAAGTTAAGTCGCGTCACGCAGCTTACGGTTGCGTTCACACAGCTTCTACCTAACGTGAGCGACTAATCTCTAGTTTGCCCTAGCCATATAAATACAACATTTACAGCAAAAACGGGACTTTTGACCTTTTGCCTCATTTCCTACTAAAAAATACAACTTTCTAAGTTTAAGTTTCTGGATTAACGACTAGAGCTCTTTTCAAGAACTCAAACTGAGTAAACCTTGAGGAAATCCAAGTCATAGATATTTAGACTTAAAATCAAAAATTACAAAAAATATAAGAAGAGGAAAAGAGAGGGAAGAAAGAAAAAGAAACGATTTATTTTTGTTGAAAAATTTGGTGACCACGCTTCTGGGATCGTGAATTCGTTGTCCTCTAAACTAATCCAGTGCAATGCAATCCTCAAATCTGAGGCTAGGTAACGGTTCCAACTTTTTCTTTTTTATTTCTAGCATTTTATTCTCTTAAAAATCTATTTTCAATGTTGTTTAATTGATCTGTCATTGATAAAACGTACAAAAAGTTTTTCCAAACTGTTGAAACTCTTTTGGGTTGATTGTTTAATCACTTTTAATAAAAAGAATACGGTAAAAAAAGAGTACGGTTGGAAAGGTAGTTGCGGACCAGAGCCAGTCGCGTCACGCAGCTACTACCTGCTGACGCGGCTGTTCATGTCCAAAGCTCTTGATTTCTGGACTGCGACCACCTGCGTGACGCACTGTTTTGTGTACTCAGTATGTATTCTTTATCTTTCATATTTGTATTTAACGTTATGTCTTAATAAATAATCAATATGTTCTGAGGATCTAAATAAAGTTCACGAACAGGTTCCGTCACTAGCTAGGAAGTTTCCGTTCACGCAAACTGTTCTTCATAGAACACCGCGTGATGCGACTGTTCCTAAGTTCAGACCAAAACGATAGAGTTCCGTCACGTTGCGAACTGTTCTCATAGAACAGCTGCGTGATCCGCAACTGTTTTATAGAAGTCCCAGACTAAAAGATAAGAGCTGCGCCCAACGCGAACTGTTTCTTGCATAGAATCCACCGTGACGTGACGTCTTCCAGTTCCTATATATTTTTATGTATTTTTGTCTTAATTTCATTTCATTAAATAGAACTTTTTAAGCTTAGATATCCGGGAAATGATCAATAATGGGCAATTGGAGTTTTAATCACCAAATCAATTAAATATTGATGATATGAATTTTAGGATTTATTTCTTATGTTTATTATTGATTTTATTATTAAATCCGGTTTGTGGCCTCGCACTTTACCATAAAGGCCA
>NW_023591416.1:3849337-3883862 GCF_014843425.1 Jatropha curcas | reverse complement strand
CCGCGCGTTTGCTGGCGGCCACGGCCTCGCCCGCGAGGCGGCGACAGGCCCCCGCGGCGCGCTGCGGCGGCTTTGGCCTCGCCCGCGCGCGCGGGCAGGCCCCCGCCCGCACGGGGCGACAAGCGGGCCTCGCCCGCGCGCGCTGGCGGCAGCCTCGCCCGTGCCCGCGGCAAGCCCCGGCCCGCGGGGGCGGGGCGGACAGCCCCGCGCACGCTGGCGCAGGCCCGCCGCGCAGGGCGGCCAGGCCCTCGCCCGCGCTGGGCGGCAGGGCCTCGCCTATGGAAAGTTGGACACCGTGCGCCTCGCTCCGGAGGGCCTTTTTTGCGGAGTTTTCGGACGTCCGAAAAAAATATTTCCGGACCTGTTCCGCGATCCTTCGCGATATCCGGACGTTTTAAGTTACCATATTGACATATGTTTCGGTGGAACTTTCCGAAAATGCCTCCGGTCCGGGCCGGACTGTTTTTGCAGTCCGGGAAAAACAGGCTTTTTTGAGCCTCAAAAATTTGGGGAATTTCACATCAAAAAAACAATCGTAAATCTCCAATTCAGAGGTGGCGATTTCTTCATGGCATTACATATTTCAAACAAACAGGAAACAAACAAAGCTCGAATCCCAAAGAGGGGTCTACATCCCATGGACAGAACCCTACTCAGGAAAAGGCCTCTTAAGGGAAGACCTTTGATCCGGGTCTATGTCGTCAGGAAGGGTAAAAACCGGGCACAGGCCGCAATCTCGGCTAAGATCATGCCTAGGGCCTGGGGGCAAAAGCTGGAATTTCATCTTGTCAGGTGATGACCCATTCAACAGCACACATTTCCTTCATATGTCAGAGTTACTTCCAAGAATCTTTCAAAAACTGGGAAAAACCATGGTGTTGGGATTGAAGTACCAAGGAACAAAGCCATGACAGGAAAAAAAACTATGGTCGGGTTTTAAGTCTTTGAATAATTCAGCCCAAGTGAGGTTGCTTCCATAGGTGAATCTGCCATTAGGTCGTCAGGAATGGACTGACGAAGGGACGAAAAAACTGCGTTTCTAAAAGCCATGGGAAAAGGATTATTCCAAGCAATAGAGGTTTGTTTTGGAATGCTGGGAAATGAAGGAGGGGAACGCAAGAGGGAAACCTCTACTTAATTAGAAGTGGAAAGGTCAGTGAACGAGATTGGTCATCATTCATAGGTATTTACTGTCGATTGGTGGGTTGGAGATGAACATTTATGCACATGACCACTCCGGTAGTGGGGACAATTTATTGCCTGCGTTAATAAGATGGCCAGCTTTTACAATAGGGAGGTTGAGCCTTATGATCGCATTAACCAAAGGGAAAAAGGGCGGGATGGGCATTCACGCCCGCATTAATCAAGCGAACCGCCCCTTGGTAATAGTTGGGTTTGAATGTTAATAAGATGGACAGCACTTTACAATAGAGGTTTGAGCTTTTATGTCTTGCATTAACCAAGTGGACCGGCCTATCAGCTAAGTAATCACGCTCCATTTTTTGTGTCAGGTTGGTTCTTATTTCTTTATTTTATTTTCCCTATTTATTTTATTTTTATTTCCTTTTTATTTTATTTCATTATTTACAATAAATTTGGTTGGTTGGAGCACTAACGAGGTTGGCCCACTTTTGGCAAAGTAACGTGGGGGTGGCTTCCAATTTTTGCGTTTGTGTGTTTGTATTTTGTTATTGCAGGAATAAGGGTATCACAAAAATTGTAAGTAATAAACATTGTTTTTAAATAGAAATACTGTAATTAAAAAAGCCAAAAAGTAATAATGGCGTTAATAAAAAAAAAATGTAAAATAATATTGTAAAATTTAATGTAAAAACACTTTGGAAAAATGTATTCCTACAAAACTCACAAAAAAATGTCCCCAAAAAGGTGGTCAGAAGCGGGAAGGCCGGCTTAACGTCGGCCTCCGGTTAGGACCAGCTGCTTGCTTGAGAGGGTGGAGAACGGGCGGGCATTCACAAAGACGAGGAGGCCATCATTCATTTCATCCTCCTCATCCTCGGAGAAGGTCCCTAATGGAATCCCCTCCACCTCTAGCCTTAGTCCGAAAGTCGGATCGACCTCCATCTTGGGGAGTCGGGTAACAGGCACTTGGACTGGGCGGGACTGGTGGCCTCCGCAGCCTCCCCAATCTCCAGATCCTGTTGAAAACCCATAAAAGTAGAAAAGGAAGGATAGAAAGCCGGGGCAAATTGTATGGACCAGGGCAAAAGCCAAACCTCTGGTTATAGCTCTGTATCTCTGAGCAGGCAACCTGCCAAGCACAGAAAGATATTCAATAAGGAAATCATCCAAGGTAAAAATATTTCTTTTTACCTTATTGAATTTCATTTTTACTTACGTTGATGTGGGCATGCTTCAGGATCCAAACCTTAACAACGATGGAGGAAAGCCTGCCTGAGGTCAGGCAGGGATGATGATGGCCCGACCCGAGGCCCCAGAGCAGGATTCTAGCGCAACCTCCATTGCCCGGAGGGGAAAAAGGGACATCGGCCCAAACACAGGCTCCTTGCAGGTCCAAGCCGGAGCAGTTCGCCTCCGGCCTCTGGCCTCCGCCTGTTGCCCATGTTAATAGGTAGGCGTCCGATTGCTTCTTCCTATTCCTGCAATAAAAGTCAAAGATATAAAAATGCATTTAGTCACTCTGGTCAAAACAGGTTAAAAAAAAAAATCATCATCGAAGGCAAAAAGAGTCACCTGGATGTACTCCCGAACCTCTGGGCAACCTTGGCCTGCAGACGGGTTAGAGGGAAGTATGTGCATAATCGACAGCCGACAGAGGGATATTCAGCAGGAGAGCCAATATACTTCCTCCTCTCGGTTCCTCCAAGGTTCTAACTCTTCTAATAGGCACATGTGGCCAAGAGCGAGCATTGGGCCACTCTTCGCCTTTGTGCCGTTGACCACCTGGAGGTCATTAATCCTCTCCCCAGGAAAATACCGGGTCTAAACCAGTAACCCCGTAGGCAGGGGAAATTCTGGACCTGGGTGTAGGCCTCTTGCCACGAACACCGAGTGGGGAAAGGCCTTCCCAAGCAATCCCCCTCCCAAGGGAGGTCAGAAAGGAGGCTTGGCAAAACAGGAAAGAGTCAGTTGAATACACAGTAAAAGAGAAAAAAAGGGAGGATTATTATTCCAGGAAAAATTCTTTGTACCCTTACATCAGGATAAAGCCCTATCGTTAAAGATAGCACCTCCAGTAAATGGGGATCTTCGGAAAACTAGGAGAAAAGTATTGTGCCGGTGCCACCCAAGTACCGAGGGAATTCTACCGGGCAATCAGCTGAAAGCATCACCTCCCGGAACCACCAGGATAAATCGGTACTCATAGGGCCCCACACACCTAGGCAGCAAGATCTCAATCAGTCAAAGAATAAAACTGAGTAGTTAATGAAAAAAAAATATGAAAGGAAGAAATTAGGGGAATTAAAATGGTCTTCACCTCGAGCGGCCGGAGGGAATTGCCAAATTAGACTCACCACTACCCCTGGTCCCATACGTCTTAGACCATGATAGAGGTTGAAGCCAGGCAGAGAAGGCCCCAGCTATAAAGGAGGCCAACCGGCTCAAATCCCGCAGGCATGCCAGCAACCCGGCAGTCCTTATTTCTAGGAGGTGCCATAAGCAGCTTGTTGAAGAAAATGAGGATAGAAAATAAAAGACCGTGCTTGGCCTTGGTTCTTCTTGTCTCCTCTCGGGTGTATTTGCCGGGGCTTGCAGGCCGGCATCCACCGGTAGCTCTCTCCATGCAGGACAAGCCTCACCGGGAATTCGCTCGGGCCCAGAAATTCGGTTAAACCCACCTTCGTAGGAGGACCATATCCTGAAAGCTTGTGACCTGGATGCGTCGGGCACACCAAGCAAGTTCCTCACAAGCTCAAAACTCCCACGGGCGACAGTCTGGTACCGAGGCGGTCCAAAGGGAGTAGGCCGGGGACCATCAAAAAACCGAAGGCCCGGTGATGGTAGTGTAGTCCGGACGGGGTCCAGGGGATCATCTTCCCTGAAAAAGCCAAAGATGGAATGTGTGCGGTGCAGTCGGTTCCACCGGCTTCCATCAGCGCCATAGCGGGCATCCCATTAGCGGGGTTGGGAAATCGGGCTGAGTTGCGGTGAATGAAAGCCCAGCAGCATAGTCTCCGAACCAAGCCAGCAACGAACTCTGGAACGCATCGGACGGGTCCAACAAATTCCCAGAATGCTGAAGCATCGGTGGGAAGATCCGCCATGCACGAAGCCTTGCCTAGATCACCTTGCTGTAAATAAAATTTCAATTCAAAATAAAGAAATTTAGCTTACAGTTGTTTATTTGTTTTCATGGCAGGAAACATAAGTATTCAGCCTCCGGGCCAAACACAGCCGCGTCACGGCAAACTATAGCTGCGGCACGGCGTATGGCAAAAGTTTGGCGTCACCGCAAGCTTGCCAAAGTTGCGCCTCCTGACAAATAGCTGCGTCACGTATCTCAAACAGCTGCGTCAACGGTATCTCAACAATTGTGCCACGCAACTGTTTAAGCATTACAATCCTTGGACGGCACAGTCACGTCCACGGAACTGTTCTTCCACAGAACAGTTGCGTGCACGGCAACTATCGGAAGGTAAGGCAGAAGCTAACCATGTTCCAATTTTAATTCGTGTTTTGTGCCCTTTTCTATGGGCATTTCAGGGGTCTAAGTACGTCACATGGGAGATAGCATCAATTCTTTTCAATCAGCAAATAAAGCATTAACATGCAAAGGGGCAAAATTCAAAGTTGTTTAGAGGTTGCTAGGTTTCGCGGGGCGCTTCGAACAGCTGCATCACGGCAACTTTCACCCAGAACAGTTGCGTCACGGCAACTCTTCCTGCGCTGACGCGACCGCCGACCCCCAAAAAAACAGTATACAATCAACAATTCATCCCACAATGTAATAATCGAAAAAGGCAAGAAAATTTCAAATGGCAAAATTACTTACCTCGGTCTGAACGTTTGCATCGCGCTGGTCTTAGTGCCGAACCGGGGAAAAACTCGGTTGCCCGGCATGGGAAGGAGCTTAGAAGCGTCGTGGTCCGGGTTAGGGCATTAACGGCTGACCGGTTGCTCGGCCCTAAAAAACAGGGATGTTCTGGATCGCCCCCAGAGTGTTTTCATTCTCCGGGTGTGTTAGCAGAAGCTGGAGTCTCTGGAAGCTGAGACATTTTGGCTGAAGGTTTTAGGTGGTTTTGGAAAGCTTAAGAGTTTGGAAAGGGGTAAAAGAATGAAAGGTTGAAACAAAGGGCTTACTTATTAGAAAGCGATTAAAATGGGGGGCCAAAGCCCATTACCACAATCTTGGAAGTCCAAAGTGGGCCCATTAACTCCCTTTAAGCCCAAACGGCCCATTTAAAAGCCCTTCAATGGACCCGTTCAAGCAATTTGAAGTCAGTGTACGGATTCATAAAACGTCAGTCATTTTTGTCTTACCTCACCGCAACAGGGGCAAAATCATCAAATTTTCCCAAATTGCCCTCAAGTAAAAGTTTTCTTTCCAAACACCGCATCAGGGAAAGGTATACCTGAAAATTTGAGGCCTTAAAAATTTTTCTGCCTAAACTTTTGCTAAAATTTTTGCTAAAATTTAAACCAAAATTTTGCCAAATAAACATTAAAAGGGCTTGCCTAAAAAACTAATTATTTTTTGTCCTTAGGTCGGGAATTCCGGACTGGGGGCAAAAAGTATAATCTTTTGCCCCTGATTTGCAAACTTTTCAAACATTTATGATTAATTAATGCATTGGGGGCATGTGACGTTCCCAACATTTTTAACAAAGGCAAGAAATCTGTTTGTACACAAGAAATTTGCTCTTTTTCTCTTGAACAATTTTCAGACCAACCGGTGATGGTTTCTCAAGCCGATAGGGGCCCACCAAGCAGGTGATGGATGTTATTACGAATCTGTTGGATCATTTTTTTCTCGATTAGTGATTGGTTGCATGTGGAAGCTTGAATCAGTCAAATCCTTTACTGATTAGTGATTGGATGTATTTGCGAAGCTGATCAGGGACAATTTCATGGACCCAAACGGTGATGGTTTCTCGAAGCCGATTACGGTCTCATCCAAAAACAGTGGATGTGTGTATTACGAAGCTTTTTGGGCTCTCTTTCCCGGTTAAATTTGATGGTGGAATTACGAAGTTGACCAGGGCAATTAAACCCTTCGAAAGCCAATCCAAACCGAGGCCTTGAAGGTATTCTTCATATCCCAATCAGGAACCCCAAATTTTGGAGGTCGTACCAATCCGAACTGGAAGGCCAAACAAAAGCCAATCAAACGAGCTTTGAGGAGGTGGGGACCAGAGATCAAGGTTAACAAACCCAAACCATCTTTCAAGCCAAATTCAAACCGAAGCTTTTTGAGGATGATACCAGAAATTAAAGGCGCGTCAATGGACCAACTTAACATTAATCGTTTATACAATTAATGATAAAGTGGGGGGGCAAAAACTGGTTTGGGACGCATGTTTTTAGCCCCCACCTAACACAATTGGAGGATTACAGAGGACGCGTAATAAGGAATCATGGTTATCCGGGAATTCTTTAAACCAAGGGATCGATTTAAACCAATTCAAGGGGAAGTTCTGATTTGCACTAGGGTTGCGTTCACGCAGCTATTTTAAGGTTGCGTGATGGCACTTGATTTAGTTGCGTTCACGCAACTCCAATCAAGGATGACATTTTCACCTTGAAAAAAAGCTTGGAAACCATAAACGGTTTTGCTTTCTTATTTGGATACGTTGGGCAATGGTCCAGAAAGTTTTTGAGCTGCATTCATGGAGCTATTCGGTTCCGTTCCACGCAAGCCGGACTTGTTGGCGTGATTGCAGCTTATTCCCTCTGGTTGCCCTACCCATTATAAAATACTGCGTTTTTTTATCTTTTTAGAGGCAGAATTTGAGAGGAGAGGAATTTTTGAGAGAAATTTAAGGGCTAAAAAATATACACTTGCGGCTTGAGGTTTCTGCAAGAAACTCCTTTGAGTTATCTTGAGAAGAACAGTCATAGAGATTAATTAGGAAAAAAAAAACGAAAAAATCACACCAAAAAAAATAGAAAAAGAGAGAAAGTAAAGAGAGGAAAGGAAAAATTATTGGTTAAAAAACTTGGTAAACAAAGGGGGAACTTTCTTGAAAAAGACTTTGAATCTTTTGCCTTCCTAAAGGACGTTCAAGATTGTTTTTACATCCTCAAATCTGAGGGTTAGGGTAATGGACCAAACTTTCTTTGTATTTTTAGTCATTAATTTCGTTTATTAATTTTATTTTTGTTTGATGTTTTAGTAGTGTTGGTATTGATAACGGTACTCTTGGCCTATTATTGGACGTTTTCTGAATGTTATATTAAAACCAAGTTTATTGATAAAAAGAAAACGTACAAAAGGGTTGTTTGAATAGGTAAGTTGCGGACAGAGCAGTGCCGTCACGCCAACTACAAAGCTTATTGTGACGGAAACTGTTTCATCCAAAGATTATAATTTATATTGTCCGATTAAGTTGCGTGGGACGGAAAACTGTTCGTGATCATGGATTTTATTTCACGTTTTATTTCTGTTTTTAATCTTTATATTTGAGAAATTAAACGACTGATGAATTCTGAAGGTTTTTTTCCAAAGCCACGAACAGCTTACGTCACGCAACTATTAGGTCCGTCATTGGCGTGCAACTGTCTTACCATTTAGTACAGGCTTGCGTGACGCGAACTGTTCTAGGGTTCCAAGAATTAATTTTATCCTTTTTAAAGTAATATTTTGAACAATCAAATAAATATTTTCAAATTCTTTTTTATAATTTCCAAGAAGGACAAACCAAATTGGTGGGCAGGGATATGGTTTAAAATCAAAATCAAAGTACATTAATTTATTGTTATGCATGATTTTCGGGGTTTTTAGGGGTTTCTGGAATATTTAAATCGGGTAGTTGTATTTTAGGTCGGTTTTGTGGCCCGCCTTTAACCATGAAGGCAAAAAGGAGCGGGTCTTTTGATGTATTTAACTTGACTACTATGGGTGATGGTTGATGTGGTTTTAATATTATTGAATGCAATGAATGATTTATTTGGGACGATTTAAATAATTTTCCGCATAGGAACTTCAAGTTCGATTTTATTCGGGTTGGGTTTGTATAAAATTTAAATTGGCTTTTTCTAAATTAAAATAAATTAGAAATTGTTTAGGTTAAAAAGAGGGCCGGTTTTCGGGCCGTCGCTATCCAAACAGGGCCGACCCGTTAACTTAATTTCTCTTATTCCAGAATCGCACTTGGTGCGCATTGACCATGGATCTTTTTAAAATAATTTGGCCTTGGAATTAAAATTTGGGTTTAAAAATGAAGTCACTTTTTAAAATTAAAATTTGGGAAACGGGTCCCATGCCAAAAAAATGGTGGTGGATGGCCAACTCAAAAATGTTTTTATAAGGGACCGATTATTCGGCATCGCGAAGGCACTAAAAGGTTTTGTCACCATTTGTTTAAAATTAAGGATCACATTTCCAAATCAAAAAATTAAATTTCGAGCGTTATTTCAGGTCGCTCGGGGCGGTGCGAAAAACCAGCGCCAAAACTCAATTGAGTAGGGTTAATAACCCTTCTCAAACCTACACAATCACACCAAATGGATTGTGTAAAATCCAATTTAGGTTTCCTTCTGACTAACTATATTGATCATGTAGTCGATCACAACAATGAACATAAAAAACAAAGCCAATTACCAAAATTAACATATTTCATTATAATCACATCAAGTTGGGAGATTAGTCAGTTGGCATTCCCCAAAAAACCTCCGACAAAGCCAATTCCTCACACCATGGCCCGCCCTTCTCATCATGGTGCACCAGGGAGCTTGGATCCCCATACATGGGCCGACCGGTCTAAAAAAACTCCACTTGAACCAGCCTCTCATTTTTTTTTTATTAACCCTCTTTTCTTTTCCATACCAAAACAGGAGGGCCAACCCTATGGTTTCCCATATCAATTCATCAGATTGCACACGAGGCGCTTTGATCTCCCATACATGGGCCGACGGTTACTATAGGACCGGCCTTCACAAACACCACAAACTGGGTTTTGGACCCACTTCATCCCGATTCCACACAAACAAAGGCATACATAAAGCACATCACCAAACTTACTCAAAAGCCCATTTCCAATAAGCAAACCAAATAATGCAACATTAAAATAACAATTTAATTAAGTTAATGCATGTTCTTAGCATTTAGCGTTGTATTTGCATGGATTGGCAAATGCAAGTTGGGATTATGATGCGGGAATTATTTAACAATACTTCACAGTTCTTCAATTTGGTCCTTAAAGGGGACTATCTTTATTCTGTAGTCTTCTAGCTTTTATCTTGGACATTTTAGAACTTTATAAAGCATCTAAGAAAAAATATAAATTTCTAAAAATAAGAGTTCTAATTAAGAAATGTATTTTCACATTCATTTATTAAATTTTTGGTTTACTAGTCACCTTTATAAACCAAACTTATCGAACTAAACTATATATTATATATATATATATATGTTATATATTATATATTTATATATATTACACTGTTCCTTTAATTTATTATTAACTCTAATTTATAACTTTTAATAAAGCTTTTCTAGTTAATTTGGTTAAGTAATGTTTATAATAATTAATAATAAATAATAATAATTTAATAATGGAAATAGTGACTAAAAAGTTTTAGTCGTTACCACCTCTTAAGTGATTAAAACTCATTTAGTTCTTTAATGAGTGTTTTGCCAAAAATTCGACCAGTATTTTTCTTTATAACTAGACTATTCAAATTTATACAATCGGCAACATATCCAACACATAGCCCAATCCATCGGGCAAATTCTTTAATCAAAGCCCAATCCTTCGTTTATGTCCATCATTTAAAATCAAACTTGACTCAATTTATCCACACCAGTAATTAAGTCCCAACTACAAAACAAAGGTACTTTCACGAATTCGTTCATACATGGATAATATATTATTATATAAATATTCTAATTAAATTTAATTTCTATTAAAATACTTTAGGCTTCCCATTTAAAATCTCCTAACTAGCACTTAAGGGTACCAAAAAATAGTATTCTTACCCAGTAGGCGTTCTACAGGTTTCTTAAATTTTTGACTTGGATTAAACCAAGTTTAAATAAATTTTTCTAACTAATTACACAAACTTTTTACTTAATCTCATCAAATAATTGTAAAATTAGGGCAAATAAATTCGAATTTGATTTCTAAAAAAAAAAAATGCAGGAATTGGGTTATAAGGTTTACCAGTGCCAAAAATGGATTAACAATTCGGAAAATCCAAAAGTGAAGAGAAGAACATCTGCCTCCAAACCTTGCCGGAGCATCGCCGGCCCGCGTCACCAGACCGGCTTGCCACCCAGCCACCGTAAGCGTTGGGTCGGGAAAATCCAAACTGCACCCAAAAAATGCCAAACCATGTACATCAATTTGTTTCGCTATGATTGAAGAGATTCACTAATATGTGATTCCAAATTTAAAACATGGGGTGTTAACCATTTGGCCAAAAAATTCGCCCTAGAATTGTTCGTGGCGTCCACTGCTTTGGGTTTCCGATTTCCGACCACCATCACCTCCATACCGAAATTTAGTTCAATTTGGAAAGGAGGGGAGAGGAGAGGAATCGATCGACAACCTAACCTCGAAAGCCTCAGGTCGTTTGAAAAACATTCGTGGAAATGACTGAAAAAAAGGATGTTGCGACGGGTGTCGAATTCATTTCAGTCGAGGTTTTCTCTCTATCCGGGCTCAAAATCGCGCAAACCAAGGCTTGAATCAAACCTCCTTGCAACGATTAGATGGCTTAGGATTATTACTTTCCACCCAAAATTTTTGTGGCTTGATGGCCAGAGAACGAAGGGGGACAAAGGGGAAGGGGGAGCTTGTCGACGTCGGGGGAGGGGGAAGGAGATGAGATTTTTATTTTTCTTCCTCTCTTTCCAAGTGAATTGGGTAAAAAAAGGCTTGTTCGGTCGGAAATAGATGATTTGGTTCAGGGGCCCTGGGAGGTCCAATTGGGGTTGAAATTTCAAATTGAGTTTCTAAATTAATTTAAGTCTTAATTTTCTTTATCAGTTAACCTTACTCAATTACTTTCTTTAAACCATCGAAATTTCAAATATTGACGAATTTAATATTTTCTCATTGGCTAGAATTTTAGATTATTTGGCATTTTTGATTTAATTTAAACCTTAAAAGATTTTTGAAAATAATATAATTGGGGTCATTTCAGTTAAAATTATTTACAATAAGTTAGGCATGCCAAAATGACATTAAAAAAAAAAAAGTGTATCTATGAACTTGTAAAAAAATTTCAAATTCTCCATTGTCGTAAAAAAAAACCTAGAATTCTAGCTAGAATATAGATAATATATATCGAAATATAGGATGCCATATTATAGTTTTTCCCAAAAATAATAAACGGACTTAGACAAGGACGAAGCATAAAAACCCCAGCTCGATGCGCCTGTTTTTTTAAAAAAACTTATAAATTGAATATAAGTTAAAGTACACATAGTGTTCCTTATAGAATAAGGCTTGTTTGCAACCTATTAATTTATCCATTAAATGTGTATTTATAAATGAAAGTTTAAAAGTTATTCTCATGAATATAAATGAATATTGACCACTTTTATAATAAAAATTTAATGTATGGATTACTTCATAATTTTACTTGACTTCATAGATAATAATTTAACTTGGTACCACAACATCATGCATAATATATTGACGGTTTATTCATGTAACATGTAATTATATTTTTAATAATGATACTTCTAGTTAGAAATTTTGTCACAGAATTAATTGTTTATCCACACAAATACAATTAAGTGGGTAAAAATAATACTTGTTGGCATGAATTTAACTAAAGAATATAAAAGGATGTAAAAAAATTATAGGATAAAAAAATAATGATATCTAAAAGGTTATTATATATATCTAAGGGCGCATAAATGGTAAAAAATAACAAGTTATAGTAATAGTAAATTTTTATACTCCTTTTAGATATATATTTAGGTTGGCTCTTTTGAGTTGATTTGAATATAATAATCGAAACCAAATCTAAAAAGTGGCAGTTTTTTAAAAATTTAAATCCAAATTCAAACCATAAAAATTTCCGAACCAAATCAAACTTTTAGTGGCGGTTTGGTTTGATTTACGGTTTGACGATTTTTGCAGATTTGAAATTAGAAAAATTAAACTTTCTCATTATATGAAAAATGAAAAAATAAATTAATAAAAATTACACCATAAAACTACAACATGAATTTTGAAAAACTATCAAAAGTTTTTAAAATTTTTAATTTGTATATGTTTTTCATTTAATATTGAAGTATTAAAAAAGATGTTAATTATATCAATAAAAGATAATTAATTAAAGCAAAATTATAAGTATAGGAATTTAAATTTTTGATTTATTACATCATTACTAAAAATTATAAAAAAATACTCCTCCGTTTCCATTTTGTTGCATAGGTTTGACAAAATTACACATTATTAAAGAATATTTAAGTCAATAAATATTATTATGGTTCTTTTTTTTACCCTATTAACTTATTAAAGCTATTTAATAAAAAACTTCTTCATTTAATAAAACAATCGTAAAATTATTATGGAAAAAAAAATTAATGTTTAGATATAAAATTTAGGAAAACCTTACAAACATTTTGGGGACATTCTAAAAAGCGAATAATAAGTAAACAAAATGGATAGAGGGAGTTTATAATTTACACGCATATAGTTTGTAACATATATATTAATCTTAATTTTATTATTGAATCTAACATTCGAATATTTTATAAAATAGTATAAATTTATCTTAATAATAAAAAATTATTATTAATAATTATTATCCAATATAAGTAATCTCATATAATTTAACTTATCCAATATTTTATAATCAAATAACAAAGCAAAATTTTCAATAGTTTGTACATATATATTAATCTAATTTATATGAATCTTTAACATTCGAATATTTTATAAAATAATATATAATTTATCTAATTAATAAAAATTATTATTTAATTATTATCCAATATAGCTAATCTCATATAATTTACTATCCAATATAAATTAATCAATACAAAGCAAATTTTCATTCAAAAAAATTGATTTAAACATATATATGTATAATAGGTTTGGTTTAGGTGGTTTTGATTCTAAAATCCTAAACTGAATTAAAAGCTCAGTTTTTAAATTTTATAAAATTAAATCAAATCATTAATTTTTTAAAATTACAGTTTTAGATCAGTTCAGTTTGGTTTGGACGGTTGGCTGAAAATCTTTGTATATAATAATATGCTCATCCCACGCGCCAAACGCATTCAGTTGCAGTTTGACTTTTACAATTACGAAAACACCCCGCAGGATTGTCGGCACGCGCGAGCCGTGTAGGAGTTGGGGGATTGAGAAACCGAGAAAAGAAAGCGAGTGTCTGATTAAGAGAAAAAGAAACCCTAAATAGACGAAATTGGGAGATTTCGGGTTTTGATTTCATTGTCCACTCGCTCAACACCCTCGCGTGTGCTTTCTTGCACTCTGCGATCGAACCCACGGGAAAGAGAGACAAGTCTACTTATCTTCTTCCTCCTCCTTCAGTGGTATAAAACTCTCTCCTTCCCGATATCACTCTCCCATTTTTTCAGTTCTATATGTCGTTGCTTAGTTTTTCTTTTCTTTTCATTTCCTTTAATTTCAATTGTTTCAGTTCTATATGATTTATTCCTAATTTGAATTTATCTGTTGGTTTTTAACGGTTTCATATGATGTAGGTTATCTACATAGCACAATTGACATCTCAATTTAGCACTATTCACCTAAAAAACTGAAAATTTTATTACTAATAATTATAGTTGTGTTGTTTATGGATCGACGAACACATTTCAGATGAAGTTTGGGAATGTTAAAGAAGTCAAATTTTAAGTTTTTGGAGCCTCATATTAGCTTGGAAGTTTTCTTTGACTATTATTTTATTTTAGACTGCTGATTTCAGGTGTTTGGCTTGGTTTAGCTGGAAGAAAATGGGTGCTAAGCATTAGAATAAGTGAAACCTTGGATTGTAAATGGGTGCTTTTTTGATGTTCTATCATTTTAATGCATTCTGTTGGAAGTTTTTGAAGTTGTACATGGAAAATGACAGTGGATATGATTATGGACTTGTTGTAGTTTGGAATAGATCATTATTTTAAGTATGTGTTGGCATGAAGATCCATGTCAATTCTATTTTGATATTGATTCCTTTTTATATAGCAATTTTCAATGCCCTGGAATGCAAAAGTTGCATAAAATATATGTATCCAGCATATGCAATGCTTGCTTTGTGTTTATGGATGATGTATTTGATTAATCATATTAAATCTTTATACAGGTGGTGGCATACAGAAAGAATACCAGATGAACTGTGTCTCAGTTATTCTACAATTGGACCATTTGGTTCTGCAGAAAATCAAATGACAATGGAGGGAACATTCTAACCACTTACATGTGATTGGAAAAAACATTAATTATAGAAGTGGTAAGTAGCTGTTGTTGCCATCCTGGAAATGTTAATGTTGCTTAGATAGATACAGACCTTTATTTCTTTTCTTCATTTTTCAATAATTTTCTTAATCACCTGAGCAAATGAATCATTGTTTAAACTTGTGAAGTTACTGCATTCCTGTCTATGCATCGGTAGGGACATGAGTTGTCTTTTTTTCTATTGCACATGACTTTGTTTATTGTGTCTATAGTTTTTCTCTTTGAAACCCAGGATAGTTGAGAATTGGGTATTAGATCCAAATCATGAAGTGAAGATTATCTTTGTTAACTTATGATTTTTCTTGAGGGAATTAGTGTCACCATGGAATCTGGTGGTGTGACTTAAAACACGCTATACTGAATCATTTTAATGTTGAATCCCAGTGACTATCTAATAATGACTCGTTGATAACTTCTGCTGTTGGTGTAAATTAATTGCATTTTTTAGTTATCCAATATGGGTATGAAATTGTAAAATTAATTTTCTATCTCTATATAGGTCCAAATATATAGGAATTTTTGTCTTTGACAAGAAAATTGAATTAAGTAATGACTCACTGTTGTCCCCTTCCATCAAAGGAAATTAATGGTCATTGTGTGCATGGATTGACTTCAAATTCCAAATCCCATCAGATGGCAACTAACTCAGCATGTCAGTAATTTAACAGTAGGAGATGCAATTTCGATGCCCATTTAAGCATCTAAATGCAGTATTATTGACTGGTTGTATTTATTAGGTGTATTTGAGATATCTTGGCTTAGAACTTTAAAGCATTTTAAAAGCAATGTCTAATTGCTTTTTGAAAAAGCCTATTTTTATAAAATTAGTTTAGAATGCCACAGGTCCTTAATCCCTGTTCTGTTCGGGGCTCTTTATTTATGCATGAGATTCTCTTTTGGATTTTTATTGAATCAAAACTGTCTCTATAAAACAGAAACTAGCATGAATTCCTTGTAGAATAAGAAACTGAGACTGAAATCCTAATTAAAATAAAACTGAAGTAAATAAACAATTCTTAGCTAGAATAGGACAAAGAAAATAAATCTGATGTAACTAATTCCTTGGAAGCTACACAGGTGGTTCCCGTTTTTCTTTCTCTGTTTCTTCAGTTGCAATGTCTTCCATTTTCTCATATTCTGCTTTAATTCTATGACTAACATCCATATCATTTTTCCCATCTTTTTGGATAGTAGATCCTAGATATTTTAAATGTGTATTTTGATGCACTATCACTCGATCTAGGGTATATCCATTTGGTCCATTTAGCTAGTCACTCCTCTTCACTCGAAATATTGGCTTGAATCAAAATCATTACTCAAGTTTCGGCCATGGGATTATGTAGATCACGTGATCTTCCTTCTTTGAAAAGTAGGACTTTAGGACGACCAATTTGGATAGAAAAGCTTGAATCTCCAATTTTTATGGCAATGGGAATTAGGGTTAAGCTTTATATGAGTAGTTAAGCTCAGTTGAGGTATTATTGAAACTTTTCTTAGCTTGAATTGAATAGAAATCTAGGAAAGTACAACGAATATATATTTATGTGTTAAGGAATGATTTAGAAATCCTTTTGGAGACTATCAACTGCATATTGGAGGCTATTGGTGGTGTTTTACTAGCAATGAAGCTCCATATCTTCTCCATCTCTATTCCTTCAATTCTTTGACCTTAATTCTTTTACAAATTGTAGATATTTTTTCTCAGCCTAATTGTGATGTAAGCCATTATAGAATATAGTGTAATGTAATCAATGAATTTTAGTGTACTTTTTTATTTTTTATTCTAAGAACAATTAAACAAGTCAATATAGAGCAATTTTTTTATTTTGGTTTTGTTTAGGCCATAGTTTCTCTTCATTGCTTCACTGTTGTCCTTGTTTGGTGAAGCAATGGCTATTTGTTGCTGATATTTTCTTATAGGAGTTGCAAGGCTTTTTTTCTGCAAGTTTCCAAGCTTATAGGTTTCATGTTGCTGGGATTCTTTTTAGTTAGATAGTTTGAAGCAACAATACATTTACTTTTGTTTTATTTTATTTTGAGAAAAACAATCATCATGCTGCTTTTGAACTTAGCTAAACATGCTATGAGCTTGTGGCTAAGCTCTGATTAAAAACAGGAATTTTGCTTAGTTAATTTGTTTGGATTTGATCTCGGGGTTACCTCTAGCTTGACTTAGTTCCATTCATTGACTTTGAATTCAAGGATGGTTGATTTGGCTTATAAGTCAATCAAACCTATTTTAAGTAGAAATTCATAAGTAGAATAGTGTTTGATTTGGCTTATAAGTTCAAAACTACTTAAAATAAATCAGAAGTCATATAATACTAAGGTATCCGGTACTTTTGATTATTTGCTTATTTTAAAACGTGCTTTTGAGCAAGTAAAAGAATATATTATCCTATTAATTTTTAAAAATGCCAACACTACCCTCATTCGAATAAACCCTTGACTTTATACTAATTAACATATCGTTTTTGGTTATTTTGACGAATTAAGTTACTTTTAAGTACTTTTTTATTGAACCCTTTAAATGTAATTTTTTAAGTAGCTTTACCAAACTAAGTACTTATTTATTAAGTCAGAAGTCGAAAGTAATTAGCCAAAATAAAAACTCTCTTAGCCCATACTAAGGTGGACTGTCTAATATTAGAGTTAATATTATCAACACTTAGATTTTTTTGATAACATTTATCTACTCATTATTTAAAAGTCTCAATTAAACTAAAATTCACTTAAAATGACAAGCAAAAAATTTTAACTTAAAATTTGTGCTAAATACAATAAGTTAGTAAACATTTGGAAGATTTTGCAATATAAAAATTCCATTACGTAATTATTCAGTGGTTCAAATTCAGTTTTAAATCTTTAACACTTAACATTCTATCTTACCAAACATCATTTAAGTCTAGTAAAAAGTTCAATCTCTAATACGAGAGAATTATGAATGATTCAGAGGCGGGAGATATCAGTTACTGGAATAGTGAATGTCCATGTGATTCAATCTAACTACTAGTTGCTTTCTTTGCTGTTATAAGCTAGACCATGGTTACATTTTGTTCCAGGATGGTGCTTAAGGTTTAGTTTTTCCCTCTCTATTTAGGTAATATTTTTAGCTTATGTTCTACTAGGACATTTGAGTAAAATTTGCTTTCCTCTTGGGGACCTAGCTCTTTGTTATTTGGATTCGGTTGAATGATATGGGGTTTTGTTTCTTCATCAATTACTGTTCAAGCCTAGTGTCAACGTTGTTAGTTTCCATTAACTTGTTAGACCTTTCCCTAGATTATTTTTCTTCTTATGAGGGAAAAAACCCTTCAACTGAGCTATTGTGCAAACACAAACTAAGGAAGGAAAAGGACTTAAGTCAAACTTAGAAATGATCAACATTTTCAAGATGCATGAGTTAGGAGTGTAGGAAGGAAAGCAGCTTGAGGAATTCTATGCATATTCTGGATGAGTACATAAAAGCAATCAATTTCATACAAATAATATATATCTTATCCTCTGGGGATTCTGGAAATTTCTATACAAGCAGTTAGACTATTTTTTTACTATACCTTTTTTTTTTTTTCTCTCTTTTCAAGTCAACTTTTTTATTTTCTTGAAGTTGCAACAGGCGATATATTTGTCTCATTTTCTAGTTGTGAAGTAATTTGGAGTGGAGAATTGTCTTTACTAGTTGTACTATCTTACTTGGTGGTATCATTACAGTGCCACAATCCTAGAGAATCCATCAGATAGCTGCTCCAATTGCAGATTCACTTTTAATGTAGTTACTTAGGCATGAGTCCAACGGTATTAATCCATATGTTATCACTGGCTGGTTTGAAGTTTCGGGCAATTGATAATGTCAACTTATGAAGTTAGTTGATTTTTGATTTTGGGAAACAGTAGGGCTGGCTCTGTGATTTCAGTCCTTTTCATTTATGGCTCTATCTACAGCCGATATTCATCTTTGATCATTTCTGTTTTGGTTGCCTTCTACGTTCAAGGAACCAGATGGAAGCAATAGTTGCTATATATTCTGTTAACCATTTCTTCATTAACTTCAGTTCACTGTTGCATGGAACTAGGTTGTCATATAACATCCATGAATGATAAATTGATAAATCATAGATTAAACTGCCGAATTGGAAAAATTGGGTGCTATCCTATAGCTTTGTATAAGTTTTTCTAGAATGAATATTTTCTTCCATCTTTTCAGGTTGGTATTGGCTAAAAGGAAAAACTTATCATTCATGGATATCGATCTTAGGTTGCCTTCTGGTGACCATGATAAAGATAATGAAGAACCAAGTGGAATTGACAATATGTTGACTGAGGAAAAGCTCCATAATGGAGATGTAGCGACTGGAAGTATTGTTGATGTTGCAGAAGAGGTACATGCCATAGAAGGTGGGCACATGAGTTCACCAACGACAGAATTCAAGGAAGAAGCAAATCTTGAGCCACTTTCTGGTATGGAATTTGAATCACATGGGGCAGCATATTCTTTTTATCAAGAATATGCTCGGTCTATGGGATTCAACACAGCAATACAAAACAGCCGCCGTTCAAAAACATCACGGGAATTCATTGATGCAAAGTTTGCTTGTTCTAGGTATGGAACCAAGCGAGAGTATGACAAGTCCTTTAACAGACCACGTGCCAGACAAAACAAGCAAGACCCTGAAAATGGAACTGGCCGGCGATCATGTTCAAAGACGGACTGCAAAGCAAGCATGCATGTTAAGAGAAGGCCAGATGGAAAATGGGTTATTCATAGTTTTGTGAAGGAGCACAACCATGACCTCTTACCTGCCCAAGCTGTTAGCGAACAAACTAGAAAGATGTATGCTGCAATGGCTAGACAATTTGCAGAGTATAAACATGTTGTTGGTCTGAAGAATGACCCCAAAAATCCATTTGATAAGGGTCGAAATTTGGCATTAGAAGCTGCAGATGCCAAGATTTTGCTTGATTTTTTCACGCAGATGCAGAATTTGAATTCCAATTTCTTTTATGCCATAGAACTGGGTGAGGATCAACGTTTGAAGAATTTGTTTTGGGTTGATGCCAAAAGCAGGCATGACTATGTTAATTTCTCTGATGTTGTCTCATTTGACACTATCTATGTTAGGAACAAATATAAGATGCCTCTTGCTCTTTTTGTTGGAGTGAACCAACATTATCAATTCATGTTACTTGGATGTGCTCTTCTATCAGATGAAAATGCAACAACTTATTCTTGGTTAATGCAGACTTGGCTGAGAGCAATGGGTGGGCAAGCCCCCAAAGTTATAATAACTGACCAAGATAAAGCCTTAAAATCAGTTATTTCTGAGGTGCTTCCAAATGCTCATCATTATTTCTTTTTATGGAACATTTTGGGGAAGGTGTCTGAAAATCTGAGTCAAGTAATTAAACAGCACGAAAACTTTATACCAAAATTTGAAAAATGCATCTTCAGGTCATGGACAAATGATGAGTTTGTGAAAAGGTGGTTGAAAATTCTTGATAGATTTGAGCTCAGAGAGAATGAATTGATGCAGTCATTGTATGAAGATCGAGAGCTATGGGTGCCAATCTATATGAGGGATGCTATTTTGGCTGGGATGTCAATGACTCAGCGATCTGAGAGTATAAATTCCTACTTTGACAAGTATGTGCATAAGAAGACCACTGTGCAGGAGTTTGTCAAGCAGTATGAAACAATTCTGCAGGACAGGTATGAAGAGGAAGCAAAAGCAGATTCTGATACGTGGAACAAACAACCTACATTAAAATCTCCATCACCCTTGGAAAAGAGTGTTTCAGGGGTGTACACACATGCAGTATTCAAGAAATTTCAAGTTGAGGTCTTGGGTGTTGTTGCTTGCCACCCTAAAATGGAAAGCCAAGATGAGACAAGTATTAGTTTTAGAGTTCAAGATTTGGAAAAGCATCAGGATTACACAGTTGTGTGGAATCAGATAAGGTCAGAAGTTGCTTGTATATGCCGACTATATGAGTACAAGGGTTATCTCTGTAGACATGCTCTGGTTGTTCTACAGATGTGTCAGCAGTCTGCCATTCCGCCGCAGTACATTTTGAAACGGTGGACAAAAGACGTGAAGAACAGACATTTTTTTGGTGAAGAATCTGAACAGGTGCAATCTAGGTTCCAAAGGTATAATGAACTGTGTCAACGGGCACTGAAATTGAGTGAAGAGGGATCATTGTCTCAAGAGAGTTACAATATTGCTTTCCGTGCTCTTGAAGAAGCTTTTGGAAACTGTATCAGTGCAAATAATTCTAGCAAGACTCTTGCTGAAGCTGGTACCGCAGCCACCCATGGGTTGCTCTGCATTGAAGAAGATAATCAAAATAGAAGTATGAACAAGACAAATAAGAAGAAGAATCCAACTAAGAAAAGAAAGGTCAGTGTGAATAATGGTTTGCCTGCATTTTTATCTTACTTTCCCATTTGTGTTTTGTTGAAGATGTCTGACTTCTTTTTTCTCGGCAGGTGAACTCTGAGCAGGAGGTTACAACTCTTGGGGCAGAAGACAGCTTGCAACAAATGGTTTGTCTAATTTATAGATTGTTAATGTACCCAGAAAGAAAACATGCTTTCAGACATGTATTGTTATTGGAACATGATTTCTGTGTGTTGTTGGCCTTGTGCAACCACAATGCATATTCTGGATTGGTGTCACCCATTTAAATGTCATAGTAATGCATTAACCATCTTTTTTGCTTAAGTGTGTTTCTTTACAAGTGGAATTTTATTTTGTAGGACAAATTAAACTCAAGAAGTGTAACCCTAGATGGCTATTATGGGGCACAACAAAGTGTGCCAGGAATGGTAATGCTTTCTGAGGATCTAGATTATGTATCTATTGACAAGATAGTAAAATGATCTTGTGCATTTCATCTTGAGCTTTTTATGCCTTTGCAGGTGCAACTGAACTTAATGGCACCAACACGGGATAACTACTATGGGAACCAACAGACTATCCAGGGGCTGGTATGTCCCATGAAAGATGACATTAATGATCTTGTGGTAATTCTGTGGAATATCATACGGTTTCTAATTTTTGAAATTTTGGTTTCACATTGTAGGGGCAGTTAAACTCAATAGCACCTAGCCACGATGGTTACTACAATGCCCAGCAAAGCATGCATGGGCTGGTATTATATCTGCTGATTCTGCTTAGAGTTTTTTTGTGCAGTACAAGGTCCAAATGATAATGTTTTTATGCATGCAGGGACAGATGGATTTCTTCCGCGCACAAGCTGGTTTCACTTATGGGATCCGGGTGAGTTGGCTCGACGTGGTATTCTGATAGTTGGATAAACATCTAATTTCACTTACAGAATATTTGTATGGTTGGGCTTTCTTTAGCAGGATGACCCAAATGTTAGAACAGCACCGCTGCATGATAATGCATCCAGACATGCATGAAGATCACCTTTCTCGCTCTCAAGGTAGTTCAAATTTGGAAGAAGTTCCCTTGATTGTTGTAGTTATGGTAGGCAATGAAAATGTTTTGCTTTCTTTGTAGGTGAGGAGAAAGAGTACTTATTTTTGTGCTGTAGCGGAGGAGTTTACTGAAGAGAGAATTTCTGTAAAGAATGATGTATTATGCATTGTGGATGGCAAGAGTAGATTAGAAAAAACTCCCTTAGTGCCTGTAAAATAAGATAGTGTAGGAAATGTGCACCTTCACTGCCTATTGCCTATTACAATTGTTAAAGAGTTGGAACAGATTCAAGTTCGGGGTGAAATCTCCCCTGTAAAGTTTGTTGTATTATTGTATCAGGGATTGTTCAACTCAATTGTCTGTTGATATCAGTAAAACTTGTTTTTGGTTTGCTAACTTGAGTGTTGCTATAATGGAAAAGCTCGATTGTTCAACAACGGAGAAGGTGACGCTGATTGCTGAGTTTGAAACTAACTATATATTACGACTTTATGGCCAAAATATATAAATATACCTTTGTATTTTACGAAAAAAAAATCTGTTGGCAGTTTAAACATTTGAAGTTATGGATTCTGTGATATTGTGTTTCTCTCTATGCTAGTAATAATATTTTTCCGGTGTTTTTGCATTTATATGCAAAATATTTACTTAATGTGTGGTTAGAATAATCTTTAGAACAATAATTTTTATATTTTTCAATTATTTAATAAGTGTTTAATTGATCTAAAAGTTTAAGTATTTAATAGAAACATTTTTACAAGTTGAAATATTTAATTACACAATTTTATAAATTGAAGCGCTCAATAAGTCAAAATAAAAGTTGAGGGTATCATAAAAAATTTTTTTATATAAAATACATTGGAATATGTACTCAGATTAATAAATTACCTGTGCTAGTTCAAAGACTGTAAAATTACTTTTTTTTCTTTTTATCCATAAATTTCAGAAGGATTGTTTTTCATTGTAGTCATTATCACTTCAAGCATCTTTTGTTTAAAGAAAATTATCTTATTTTGTTGGAAAACTAAATTATTTTTGACAATTATTTTTCATGAGAAACATTTTATGCACGAAAAGTTTCACGGGAATTTTTTTTTTTAAAATAACTCATATAATGTTGGAAACTAATAAATGTTACAAATTTTAATTTATAAGACGGTAAACATTTAAAATAACAGAAATTTCATATTTTCAAATTAGGATGCAGTTGTAAAAAAAAAAAAAAAAGTTAGCAATGCAATTACAGATGTGCTAATAAATGACTTAGGTAAATCATTATTTTAGTCTCTCGAGTTTGATAATAATTGCAACTCGTTTCCTTAGTAGGGGAACTTGGAGTTCCCAAAGTAGAAACTTAACTCATGTTTGATTGCCACAAAGTGAGAAATTACTCAAGTTAAATATTAGTTGCCACCCATTATTTCGGCAATGGGACCGTTTTCAATTTTTATTTTATAAAAGTGACTCCATTTAACCCAATTTTATTCAACGCCTATTATTTAAAAAGAAAATTGGTCAGGCGTACCAAGTACGATTCTAGGTAAGGGAATTAGGTACGTCGGCCCGTTGGAAGTCGACGCCCGAAAAACCGGCCTCTTTTGAAAACCGGCCCTTTTTACCTCTAACAATTTCTAATTTGATTTTTATTTTTAAAAAGCCAATTATTTAAACCAACCAATACGAATCGGAACGAGTTCCTATGTAGAAAATTATTTAATCGTCCCAATAATTCCTCCATTGCAATCAATTCATAAATTAGGCATCACATTCGTCATTTATCACGCACCGTATCAAATAAATTAAAAGACCACCGCTCATTGCTTATGGTTAAAGGCGCCACAAACCGAGTTTAATAATAACACCAATAATTAAACAATAAGAAATAAATTCCTAAAAAAGCGAAAAATCTCATAATCACACCAATGATTAATTGATGGTTTGATTAAGGACTCAGTTTGCCCTTATTGATCATTTCCCGATTGAAATTAAAACCTACTTAATGATAAATAAGATTAAGACAAAATAACAAAATAAACTGAAACTGGGAGACAGTCGCGGCCACGGAACACGCAGCTGTTCTGTGGGACGAACAGTCGCGTCGCGCGCGGCTCTTTGCCTTTGTATTCTGAACTAGTAACAGTTGCGTCACGCAGCTCCGTCCCACTTCTATGAAGAACATTCGCGTGACGGACCTCTATCATTCGTACTGGAACTTAGAACAGTCCGCGTCACGCGGTAGAAGCTGCGTGACAGCACCATATAGGATCGTGATGCGACTTACTTTTTGTACAGTTGCCACGTCTCCATACAAACATGCAGGCCTTTGCCACGCGCTGCGCCCAGAGGGTGTTCAGTCCTGTTAGAGCTGCGTGACGCAGCCTAAGAGTGCCGGTTCCAAGCAGGTAACTACTGCTGTGACGCAGGCCCTAACCGGGTCAGGTACCTTTGGGCGGTTTGGTTCAATTTTGGTTTCAGCACTTTCTGGTTTGTCGTGAATACCTTTAATCCCTTGTCCTCATATCATCATGGTTCACGGTAGAAGCATCATTACGCGTCACAGTTTGCCCCCCACTTTATCATTAATTGTATAAACGATAATGTTAAAGTGGTCATTGACCGCGCCTTCGTATTAGGCAATCATTCCAAGCTCGTGATCGGCTCTGGAAAGATTGCTGAATGATCATCTGGTCACTCCTAAGCTTTCGGTTTGATTTCGGCTTTCGCGGTTTTCCATCCAACATGTGAACTGACTTCAAAGCTCGGTTTGATCGCTTAGAAGACACCTTCGGGGCTCGGTTTGATCGGCCTGTCAGCGAGTAAGGACTTGAATGTTTGTCACCTTTCTTGCTCGTTTTGATCTGCTTATCGTCGTTCCCATGGAATCTGAAGGGGGCCATCCTTGAAGATCGGTTTGGAATCGTTTCCTTAGAGCTTTTGAATCTGGCCCACCTACTCAGCCGGTTTTGGGTCGGCTTTTGTCGGCCTACCAGTCGTTTAGAAAAGGCAATCACTCGAGGCTCGGTTTGATCGGCCCGAAAAATGTCGGTTACTGGCAACTTCGCAATTCATGCATCATTGACCAGGGGAAAATTTCAACAGCTTCGCAACACACCATCACTGCTTTGAAATTTGTTTCTGATTAGCTTTCGTCAATGCACCATCATAACAGAAGGAAGCTATGGCTTTTGAAAAACCATCACCGGGTGCCTGAAAAATTATCACAGGAAAAAGGCGTGTACGAACAGACCTTGCCTTCTGTTAGAAAAATATTGGAACATCACATGTTCCCATGCATTACTTATGAAAAATTTTGCAAAAATTTCGTCATAAACGATTTAACAAAAAATTTGTTATCTGCATTTTCAAGTATACCTTTTATGATATAGTGGTTGAAAAAAAACTTACCTGAGGGTAATCTGGCAATTTGATGCTCCTTGTTTGCCCCCCTTGTGCGGTGAGTAGACAAAAATCGCTGAAGTGTGCGAGCCGCATATCGATGTCAAATCGCCGAAATGGACCGTCGTGGGTTTTCGAAATGGGCTGTGTGGGCCTATTGGTCTCGGAAAGAGGTAATGGGCCCAATGCTCTTTTTGGGCTCAGTTGAGTGGGCTTGGGCCCAACTTGCTTTACTATAAGTAACTTTCACTCTTAATCGATTCACTTTTACTTATCACAAACCCTAAGCAATTGAGAATTCTCTGAACTTTCAACCAAAAAAAAAAGATGTCTCAACGCTCTGAAATCCCGCTTCTTGCTTACTCCTGAATGGAGACCCCTCAGGGCCCCTACCGATAACTCCGACTTTCATGGCGAGCCAGTGTTCGTGAGCCGGAAATCGCACTAACCCGGACCGGCCGTTGAGCTTCCTCCATCGTACGGGTACGAGGTACGGAGTTCCCGGTCAGGTACGAGACGAGCCGAATGCGCGGCTTTCAGTCCGAGGTAAGTAAAAAAAATTCCTTTCTCTTTTTTTTTTTACTGCTTTTGATCCGTAGTTGTAGCAATAGGATTACATTTTGAAGTTTATGTCTGCGTCAACAGTCGCGTCACGCAGGTAGGAGTTGCATGGCACGGCTGTTCTTCCATGAACAGTTGCGTGATGCAGTTGTTCTTGTGTGAATCAGTTGCATGACGCAACTGTTTGAGGCGCCAGAAACCCTAGCTTGCTTTGAACCTTAGAATCGACCCTTTTTATTGCATTAAAACTTGATTTGTTGACAATTGATTGTTGGTAGCTCTAGGCGACTTGATCTTGCCCTGAAAATTGTATGAAAACAACACAGACATAGTGAAATTAGATTGAAATGAATTACTGCGTACCTTCGACAGTTGCGTCACGCAACTGTTCTTTGGAAGAACAGTTGTGTGACGTGACTGTTCATCAACGAATAAGAGTCTTGAACAGTTGCGTGACGCAGCTACTAAGGTGCGTGGCGCGACTTTGTGGTTGCGTGGCGCATCTGTTCTTAGGGCAACATATTTCAAACAGTTTTTGCTCGTGAACCCGCGCTGAAGTGGCGTGACGCGAGTGCATAGATGCGCTGCGCAGCTATACTTCTAGGTGCGTAACTTAGACAAAGCTGCGTGACGTGACTACGTAGACGCGTGACGCGGCTTTGTAGTTGCATGACGCAGCTTCGGTTCAAACCGAAATTTGGTCCTATTCATTTTCCTGCCATATAAGAAGACAAATAATTGTTAGTATCATACGTATTGAAATTGAAATTTTTCTTACAGGTTAATCTGGGCAAGGCCCGCTGGGGTGGATCGGCCACTGATGCTTCCACTTTCTGGGATTTGTTGGACCCTCCTATGCGAGCCCGGGTCGTCGCCGCTAGCTTCGGGGATTACGCTGCAGGATTGCGTTGCACGCAGCCTCGTTTCCCACCCGCTATGCGATATGCATTGATGGAGCGGTGGAACGATTGTACTCACACCTTCATCTTCGGGTTCGGCGAGATGACTATCACACCCGTAGACTATGCTGCCATCACTGGTCTACGCTTCACTGGCTCGGTTCCCCCGCTGGACGCTCGGTATCAGACGGCCACTCTCGGGGCCCAGCTGGTCCGTTCCTTGCTCGGTGTACTCACAACTCGTACAACATCCGTGCAGGGATGTCCTATGAGATGGTCTTCCGGTTCTGGGCCCGAGAGGATCAGGCCCGTTTGGAGGCTTGGAGGTTGCCGGGGCAGGGGCCGCGACCTTGCTCACCTGCGTATACTCGGGAGGAGAGGGACAGGCTACTCGGTCTTCTTATTCACACATCATCTCATCCCCAGCTGCTATGCACCTCCCCAGAATAAGGAGACCTGGCGGTGCTGGCATGTCCTTCCGGGATTGAGCCAGGTCGGATCTCCCTGGGCCACACTCGGTTGGCTCTCTCTATCACCGGTCCTGGATGTTGACGTGGTAGCGGTGAGTTCGAACTGTTGGCTGTTCATTCCGGCCTCTGGAGGTAACATTCTTTCACTCTCACACCTTTTTTATTTGCCATTCTCCACGTTAACTAATTGATGTCCATTTCTTTTCTCTGCTGCAAGGTATGGTCCTCGTACTGCATCTACCACCGAAAGGTCAGAGTGGTGACTTCCCGCGAGTCAGGAGGATTCCTCGCTATCTGGCCCACTGTCATCACACTTATCCATGGCGAGGATCCCGAGTCGGCGGAGCTTCCTAATGACCGGGAGTTGTTCTGATGTGAGTAATAGAAAGGAACCTCTGAATCTTTAGCTTATCTTCTTTTCTCCTTTTATTTAATACACCCAATACCCAAATTCCTCCTTTCTTTTTGTAGCTGTCCCCCTGATTCCATGGGAACTGTGAGGCCTAGCGGACCTTACCCGGCCGAGAGTGGCTGATTTGCACACTCGTCAAGGCTGCTGATGCGCAGGATACTTGGGCCGACCGCTACTTCTCAGAGAGGTCCTTTGACAACTCCGTAGCTCCAGCACAGCGGAGGGTGGCCTCAATCCCCTCCTGGCATAAATGTTTCTATGGAGGGCTTGACCGGGAGGACTTGGAGGTAGAGTCAGAGGCTTCTCTCGGCGAAGCTTCTCGGCGAACGATTTCCTGTCCGCCGGTGACTTCCCCTCTTACTTCGCCTCTCGGATGTAGGCGCGACTTCCCGAGATTCTTGAGTATACTCAGGTAACTTTTCTGATCTTCGGTCTTATTTACTGTTATTACTGTTTCTGCTCACTGATACCATCATTTCCCCTGTAACTGAATACAGGAGCGAAAGACGCATAAGACTGCGGCTCACTATAGGGCGGAGGCTGCAGCTGAGGCAGGTGGCGCAGCTGCTCCGGCTGGACCGGCCGGTGTAGTGCTGGGAGATGTCCCGTTCCCACCGGGTATGGAGGTGGTGTTGGATCCTAGTTTAGGTTTGGGATCTGGCATCGTTATTCCTGCTATCTGTCGGCAGGCTTCCTCCAGTGCAGCTGGACCTGAGCACGCTACACATGTAAGTATAAACCGAATTTACTAGAAGTACTTTACCTGAGTAGTCTTTTAATGGATATTCCTTGTTTGCAGGTGCCAGCCCAGAGATATCAGGAGATCTGCCAGCGGTTCGGGTTTGCCTGATCCTACATTGGTCGGCTGTACTCCGAGCGGCATGAGCTGGTATGACTTTTACACACATTTACCTTTTTGCTTCTTATTATTTGGTAGACTTTCTTACACACGTATGCTTTTACAGGATTTGGAGAACGGGAGACTACAGAGGCATCAGGCCTGTCAGTCCAACGCTGTGAGCCGGCTTCAGGCAGAGGTGGAGCGGCTTCGGACGAAGCTGGAGGTTGAGGGCATCCCTCTTGATTCTTCCGAGGAGGATGAGGATGGCTCGGCTCCTTCTTCTGATGATGCACCATCGTCTCCTGCCTGCTGTTGTCCGAGCCCGTAGGCGGCGGTAGTCCTGCTCCGCTTCTCAGCCATTTTGACATTTTTTTAACATTTGAACACTTACGTAGTATTGTATTTTATTTTTTTTGAACTGGTTGTCAGTTACATCCTTAATCATTATTTTAAATTATTATATTTTTCTTGTATTTATTTTACATTTTTATAATATTTTTGCTTTTATTATATTGTTTATGTGTTATATTTTACACTGTGAAGTCTTATTCCTGCAAAATAAACACAAATACAAAAACAACAAAAGAGGACGCGTGTCCCGTTTATTTTATCAAAACGGTCACTTGTTTAGTGGTCCATGACAACAGTTTATTATAAATGAAAATAAAATAATGGACTTAAAATGAAATATCTCAAGAATCAATCAACAAGTAACAGTGGATCGTGTCACCTACCTGACAGGGCGATTAACACGGTCATAAAGATTCAACCTCCTTACTGTGCAAATCATCCTTCTTATTTATCAATGCGGATTTAAATGCTTACCGACCCAAATAGTCCATACATGATTGTCCTTCCAACTACCTCTGACAGTGGACATTAAGTCGAGTGATAATGATGTTCCGCCCATCGGTCCCTTCACTCTTCTATAAATAGGGATTTCACTTCGCACCTCTTTCACATCCAAAGATCCAACACAGACCAGCCTCTCGAGCAATCCTTTTCCATGGCCTTCAGAAGCCAAGTCTCATCCTTCGTCCAATCCATCTCTGATGACTTATGGCAGATTCCCCCTATGGATCAACTTGCCTCACTGCCTGGTTAAGATATTTCAAAGACCTAAAACCTAACCATGGCTTCCTTGTCTTGGCTCGTTATCATTTTAATTCCGAACACCATGGTTTTTCGTTTGAAGACTCTGAGGTAATCCGACCTACGAGAGATATGTGCCATAATGGATCACCATCCTGGTTAAAAATGAAGCTCCCGGCCCTTAGCCCCAGATCCTAGGTATAATCTAGCTTGAGATCACGGCCTTGTCGGTTTATCTCCCCTGATGGATAAACACGGATCAGGGTCTCCTTTAGAGCCTTTTCTCAAACAAGGTTCTGTCCATGAACGTGGATCCTTCTTGATTCGAGCTTTTTGTTGCTTCTTGTTGCTTGATGTGTATGTCCTGAAAGAACCTCAACCCAGACATGGAGATTTCTGCTTCTGACAGTTGTTTCGTGACTGGTGAACCCCTTACCCCAAATATTCATAGGATGAATGGGCGTGTGACTAAGGGCAAGAAATGCACGTGAACGTATGAGTCGGCACCTTGTTTAATTTATTTTAGGGTAAAACTAGGGAAAAAACCCTAAGTGACTCCGATTTTAAATTAACCTAATTACTAGTAATTACCCAATGTCTAACAGCATGGTCTACAGACGAACCCGCAGGTGGTCCCGAGACTATGTCAATCTGATTCACTAACCTAAATAATGAATGCTTTGCAGGGTAACTGATGCATTGGACCAAATGAAAGTGTGTAAGTGATTTTCGACTTGCCGCTTCGAGGTTATCCCACAAACGTGCCTACGTAACTTCCGTTTGAATGGAAGATCAAAGTCCAAAACGTAGTCGGTAGGCCTTCTTTTGAAGGGCTTTGAAGGTGTATGCCATTAAATGCATGATGTGTGTATGCTTTGTGGCCACCGTTTTGTTTTAGGGCATTATATGCCCAAGGATCGGATTGATTCGATTAGGCGTTTGTCGCCAAAAATGTTGGTTTTTAAGGCATTCCGGCAAAAATGGTTGTCAGGCGATTTGTCGCCAAAGTTGATTATTTGGGCTTATTATTGCCAAAAATTGATGTTCGGGCTATTATGTCGAAAGACGTTTTTTTGTTGGACGATTTGTCGCCAAAGTGCTGTTTGGGCTTTTTATTGCCACAAATTGGTGTTCGGGCTTATTGGATGGGGCCAGAGAATTGGATTGTTCGGGCCTTATTATTGCCGAAAATTGATGTTCGCGCTATTCTTGCCGAATGATTGATTTATTGATTTTAAGGCTTTTAGCCAAAATGAGTTGATTTAGGCAATTTGTTTGCCAAAAGTTTTGATTGGGCTTATTGTTGCCAAAAATTGATGTTTGGGCTTTTTGTTGCCAAAAGATGTTTTGTTGGGCGATTTGTCGCCAAAATGATGTTTGGAGCTTTTTGTTGCCAAAAGATGTTTTGTTGGGCGATTTGTCGCCAAAATGATGTTTGGGCTTTTTCTTGCCAAAATTGATGAATTGATTGGACAATTTGTTTGCCAAAATGAATTAAGGCTTTTAGCCAAAGAGTTTTGTGATTTAGGCAATTTGTTTGCCAAAAGATTGGTTATTTAGGCGATTGTCGCCAAAATTGATTATTTGAAGGCTTTTAGCTAAAATGAGTTGATTTATGCAATTTGTTTGCCGAAAAATGTTGATTTAAGGCTTTTAGCCAAAAAGATTAATTTAGGCAATTTGCTTGCCAAAAAATGATTATTTAGGCGATTGTCGCCAAAATTGATTATTTGAAGGCTTTATGCCAAAATGGGTTGATTTAGGCAATTTGTTTGCCAAAAGTGTTTATTAGGTGATTGATTCAAGGCTTTTAGCCAAAAGGTTGATTAATTCAAGGCATTTTGCCAAAAATTCAATTTAAGCGATTTGTCGCTAAAAATGGTTAATCTTATTTATAGATTTGTTTGCCAAAAACGTTGATTAGGGCGATTGTCCGCCAACATACTTGATTTAAGGCATTTGGCCAAAAGATTTGATTAATTTAGGGCATTTTGGCCAAAAAATTGATTTTAAGCGACCTTGTCGCTAAAATGTTAATCTTATTTTATAGGCGATTTGTTTGCCCAAAATTTGATTAACCCGGTAGGATTTTGTTGCCAAAATGTAATTGATTAAACTGTACAATTTGTTTGCCAAACGCCGATTGATAAGGCTTTTAGCCACAATTATGATTAATTGGACTAAGGTAAGGCGCCGGCCTGTTCGAAATAAAGGCAAATTAAATCGGTAGTTATTAATTTTAACTAAGGCTTTTTAGCCAAATATATTGTCGGATTTAGCATTAATACCCCACGATTAATTAATTAACCGGGTATTTAAGCTTATCATATTTGAATTGAGGGCAGTTTATTTGTCTAAATATGATATAATGCATTTATGCAGTTATAGAATTTTAGAGTAGAAAAAAGCAATGCATAGAAGTGCTAAAATTAAATAGCCAGATGTTTCGTTTTATGTAACTGTTTTAATCGACCGACCGCTTCTTTATCTCCAGGATTTAAGCTTCCCTCACTTGGGAATATTATTAATTTTTAATTTTGTTTAATTTTTAGTGCCAAGTATCACAACAAAATACAATTAAAAATTGAATTAAAATGAATGCAAAATATTATGCGGTAAATAGAAATCGCAATATTTAAGAGCAGGGGGGAGAAAGGAGCATCCCGTCACACGGACCGGTGGCCCAAAAATGAAGAGTAAAGTGGCCTATTATAGGCCAAAACGGGCATCCGGCGGCAGGTGCCGCCGAGGCCCCGGCGGCACGTGCTGTGGTGCCTGTGACAGGCCGCCGCGTGTCCCGGCTGCCGGGAGCCGCCGTGCTCGGCGGCGGGCCCCTTGGGTCCTTTCGCTTCAGAGGGGTTTCAGGGTTTCGAAATCTCCGAAAAAATTCCGGGACGCTGCTTCCGCGATTTCCCCTCCGCCGACATTCCGGACGTTTTCAAGTACCCATATTGGCAATACTTTCGGCGAACTTCTAAAATGGCCTTAGTCCGGCCGGACTGTTTGCAGTCCGGGAAAAGGCCACTGTAGCAAGTCAAACTTACTGCCACATCCTCAAATTTACTGTAGCAACTGTAGCAAATTTTTATTATTCGCAGTCCGGGAAAACTGGCTTTATTTGAGCCCTCAAATTTGAGTTTTTCCAGTTCCCCCCATTGGCTATCATAAAAAAAATGATTTATGAGACCAGTTGGCTGTCTGAAGAGCAAATTTGAGGATGGGCAGAGGAGGAAACCTCGCCGTTGGTTTTTTTTTTTTTTTTTGATTTGAAAGAAGCTGATCCAAATGCATGGACTTATGTTTGAACTTTAAAGATGTTTTGCCTCTTAATGAGGGTCTTGCAAAGAGATTTTGGGCCCTTCTTAATGAGGGCTTGAAAAAAGATGTTTTTTGCCTCTTAATGAGGGCTTTTGAAGGATGTTTTTGACCTCTTGATGAGGGCTTGAAAGGATGTTTTTGGCCTTCTTGATAGGGCCGTTTGAAAAGAGATTTTGCCTCTTAGAGGACCTCTGAAAGATATTTTGCCTCTTAATGAGGGGCTTTGAAAAGATATTTTGCCTCTTAAATGAGGGCTTTGAAAGGATTTTTGCCTCTTGTGAAGGGCTTTGGAAAGATGTTTTTGCCTCTTAAGGGCTTGAAAAGATGTTTTGCCTCTTAGGGGCTCGAAAAAAAATGTTTTGGCCTCTTTAATGAGGGCTTTGAAAAAAAGATTTTTTTTTTTTTTTTTTTTTTTTTTTTTTTTGAGAACCAAGGGCCACCTAAAGTCGAATATGATCAAAATGGCTTGGTTTTGGATGAAAAACGGTTTGTTATGGTTAGGGTTTTCACTAGGTTTTTAGTAGACAAAGGTTACCCATTAACAGGGTTCTACTACCTTTGGGTTTGTGTAAAATTCAGATTGACGATGGTTTGGGTTTCATCCCTGGGTTGTGTATGTTTGTTTTTTTTTTTTTTTGGTTCATAACACTTTGCCCTGAATCCCGACTTGGAGGATTTTGCCCCTGCTGGAGAAATGATGCCCTATTAGCTGAAATAGATTTCTTCCTTAAGATAGACTAAAAATTCGGTGATTACTTTCTGTGATGGAGAATGGTGAAAGGTCTTATACTTCTTGGCCCCACAATGGTGCTTACCATGCGAATTAACTTCAAAACATCTGGTGTTGTACTTGTCCCATCAACATTGAAGGAACTCAAAGAGAACAAGCCACTTATATGACTCGAGGGAATGGACACTGTGGATGAACATCGCTCGTCTGAAAGGATCGAAGAAACGATCGGTCCGAGTGGAGACGAGCGTATTTAACGGCTTCCTTCAACGATTGTGTTTGAAACATTTTTTTAGGTTGTTTTTTTTTGGAACCCCGGGGAATGACTCAAAGAGTGACGCTTTCACAAAACGAAGTTTTGAGAATGACTCCGATTTTTTTTTTTTTAGGAATGATCAAAGAGTGACGCTTTCAAACGAAGTTTTTGAGAATGACTCGATTTTTTGACTCCCCGTTGTTGGAAAATAGACACTGGTGATGGAGACTTGATTTTAGAGACTCATTGGAGACTCATTTAGAGACTCAAATTTTTCTTGTAGTGAATTTTGACTCGAAGAAATCAGTGGTTCCTGAAAAATGATTTTATACACTCAAGGAGACCTTTGATAAGCCTCCGGGAAAAAATGATTTTATACTACTAATGATTTCTTGTGCAAATTTTTATTATTCGGCAGTTCCGGCGAAACTGGCTTTTTAAGCCTCAAAATTTGAGTATTCACAGTGACATGCAACTGTAACGTCGTACTGTCTTCATGATGATCATGGGAGAAATGAATGCGTGG
>NW_023591416.1:3831417-3848837 GCF_014843425.1 Jatropha curcas | reverse complement strand
TGCATTTTCAAATGTACCTTTTATGATATAGTGACTGAAAGAGAATTTACCTGAAGGTAATCTGGCAATTTGATGCTCCTGCCCCCTGTGCGGTGAATAGACAAAAATTGCTGAAGTGTGCGAATCGCACATCGACGTCAAATCGCCGAAGTGGACCGTTGTGGGTTTTTGAAATGGGCCACATGGGCCTGTTGGGCTCGAAAAGAGATGACGGGCCCAATGCTCTTTTTGGGCTTGGAAGAATGGGCCAGGGCCCAACTTGCTCACTATAAGTAACGTTTATTCTTAATCGATTCAGTTTCACTTATCACAAACCCTAAGCAATTGAGAATTCTCTGAACTTTCACTTTCAAACACAAAAAGATGTCTCAGATTTCAGAAATCCTTGCTTCTGCTTACACTCCTGAGATGGAGATCCTCGGGGCCCTACCCGATATCCCGACTTTTGATGGCGAACCAGTGCCGGTGAGCCAGAATCCACTAACCCCCAGGACACGCCCGTTGCAGCTCCTTCCGTTGCCGGGTACGGAGTTCCCGGTCCGGTATGAGACGAGCCGGATGCGCGGCTTTCAGTCCGAGGTAAGTAAAAAAAATTCCTTTCTTCTTTTTTTTTTTGTTTTTTACTGCCTTTGATCCATAATTGTATCAATAGGATTACATTTTGAAGTTTATACCTGCGTCAACAGTCGCGTCACGCAGGTAGGAGTTGCGTGGCGCGGCTGTTCTTCCATGAACAGTTGCGTGGCACAGCTGTTCTTGAATGAACAGTTGCGTGACGTTGAATGAACAGTTGCGTGACGCAACTGTTCGAGGCGCTAGAAACCCTAGCTTGCCTTGAACCTTAGAATCGACCCCTTTTTTATCGCATTAAAACTTGATTTGTTGACATTTGATTGTTGGTAGCCCTAGGTGACTTGATTTTGCCCAGAAAATTGTATGAAAACAATACAGACATAGTGAAATTAGGTTGAAATCGAATTACTGTGTACCTTCGACAGTTGCGTCACGCAGCTATTCTTTGGAAGAACAGTTGCGTGACGCGACTGTTCGTCAGCGAGTAAGAGTCTTGAACAGTTGCGTGACGTAGCTACCAAGATGCGGGGCGCGACTTCGTGGTTGCGTGGCGCATCTGTTCTTAGGGTAACATATTTAAAACAGTTGCGTGACGCAACTGTGGAGTGGCGTGGCACGAGTGCTTAGGTGCGACACGCAACTGTGCTTCAAGGTGCGCGACTTGGTTCAAGTTGCGTGACGCAACTATGTAGACGCGTGACGCGGCTTTGTAGTTGCGTGACGCAGCTATGGTTCAGAACGAAATTTGTATTTTTATTTTTCCTGCCATAGAAGAAAATGAACAACAGTTAGTATTATATTTATTGAAATTGAAATTTTTCCTTACAGGTTAATCTGGGCAAGGCCCGCTCAGGTGGATCAGCCACTAATGCCTCCGCCTTCTGGGATTTGCTGGACCCTCCTATGCGAGCCCGGGTCGTCGCCGCTGGCTTTGGGGATTACGCTGCAAGATTGCATCGCACACAGCCTCGTTTCCCGCCCGCCATGCGATATGCATCGATATGCATTGATGGAGCGGTGGAAGCAATTGTCTCACACCTCGGTCTTCGGGTTCGGCGAGATGACTCTTACACCCGTCAGACTATGACTGCCATCACGCACTGGTCTACGCTTCACTGGCCCGGTTCCTCTGCTGGACGCTCGGTATCAGACGGCCACTCTCGGGGCCCAGCTGGTCCGTTCCTTGCTCGGTGTCACCTCACAGACTCGGTACATCGTGCAGGGATGTATGTCCTATGAGATGGTCTTCCGGTTCTGGGCCGAGAGGATCAGGACCCTTTTGGAGGCTTGGAGGGAGTTGCCGGAGGAGGCCCGACTTGCTGCTCCTGTGTATACTCGGGAGGAGAGGGACCAGGCTGCTCGGTCCTTCTTATTCTACATCATCTCATCCCAGCTGCTATGCACCTCCCACAGAATAAGGGAGATCCGGCGGTGCTGGCATGTCTTCGGAATCTGAGCCAGGTCGGGTCCTTCGACTGGGCCACACTCGGTTTGGGCTCACCTCTATCAAGGTCTGGATGTCTGGACCCGTGTAGCGGGTGGTCGAACTAGCTGTTCATCCGGCCTCTGGAGGTACACTCTTTCACTCTTACACCTTCTTTCCGTTTCGTTCGTTTCACTTGTCGCAACTAACTTGATGTCAATTTCTTTCTCTGCCTGCAGGTAATGGTCCTATATACTGCATCTACCGGGCAGTCCGGCGTGACCTCATGTCGACGTCCAGAGATTCTCGCTATCTGGCCCCTGCCATCATACTTATGCTCAGTGGCGAGGAATCCGAGTACTGGCCGGAGCTTCCTAATGACTGGGGAGCCTATCTGATGTTGAGTACAGAAGAAACCTCTGAATTTTTAGCTTAATCTCTTTTCTCCTTTTTTTTAAATAACACACAATACTGATTTCGCTTCTTTTTGTAGCGTCTCCTGACTCCATGGGACTCGCGAGGCCCTGGCGCTAACCCTGGCCGAGAGGTGCTGAGTTGCACACCGATCGAGCTGTTGGATGCAGATACCGGGCCGACCGCTATTCCTGAGAGAGTCTTTGACACTCCGGTAGCTCCTTCATAGCGGAAGGTGCCTCATGCCCCTCCGCGGCATATGTGTCTGCTGGAGGGCTTGACCCGGGAGGACTTGGAGGTGGAGTATAGAGGTTTCTCAGCAAACGATTTCCTGTCCATCAGTGACTTCCCCTCTTACTTCGCCTCTCGGATGCAGGCGCGGCTTCCCGAGATTCTTGAGTATACTCAAGTAACTCTTCTGATCTTCGGTCTTATTTACTGTTATTACGGTTTCCACTGTTTCAGATCACTGATATCATCATTTCCCCTGTAACTGAATGCAGGAGTGGAAGACGCATAAGACTGCGACTCACTACCGAGCAGAGGCAGTGGCTGAGGCGGGTGGTGCGGCTGCTCCGGCTGGACCGGCCAGTGTAGTGCTGGGGGATGTCCCGTTCCCACCGGGTATGGAGGTGGAGGTGGTATTGGACCCTAGTCTAGGTCTGGGATCTAGCATCGTCATTCCTGCTGATCTTCGACAGGCTCCTCCTCCGGTGCAGTTGGACCCTGACCACGCTACACACGTAAGTCATAAACCGAATTTACAAAGTTAAGAGTATTGTACCTAAGTAATCTTTTAACGGATATTCCTCGTTTGCAGGTGTCGGCCCAGAGGTATCAGGAGATATGCCAGCGGTTCGGGTTTGCCCGATCCTACATCGACCGGCTTTACTCCGAGCGGCACGAGCTGGTATGACCTTTACACATATTTACCTTTTAACTTCTTATTATGTTGGTAAATTTTCTTACACATGCTTGCCTTCACATGTCTGCTTTTGCAGGAGCTGGAGAACGGGAGACGGGAGGTTGCGGAGGCATCAGGTCCTGTCAGTCCAGCGCTGTGAGACTCCAGGCGGAGGTAGAGCGGCTTCGGATAAGGCTGGAGGTTGAGGGCATCCCGCTCGACTCTTCTGATGAGGACGAGGATGGCTCTTCTTCCGATGATGCACCATCATCTCCACCCCTCGCGGCTGCTGCTGGTCCGAGCCGTAGGCGGCGGTAGTCCTGCTTCGCGTCTCAGCCGTTTTTGGACATTTTTAAACATTTTGAACATTTAGTGGTATTATTTTATTTTTTGATGGTTGTACAGTTACATCATTATCATTATTTTATTATTATATTTTTCTCTGGTATTATTTACATTTTTATAATATTTTTCTTTATTATATTGTTGTATGTGTTTATATTTTACAACTATGAAGTCTTATTCCTGCAAAAATAAAACACAAATACAAAAACACGAAAAAGAGGACGGTGTCCCGTTTATTTGCAAAAACGGTTCACCTTATTAGTGGTTCATGAACCAGTTTATTATAAATGAAATAGATAAAATAAGATAATGGACTTAAAATGAAATATCACAAGAATCAATCAATAAATAACAGTGGATCGTGTCACCTACCTGACAGGATGATTAATGTGACCATAAAGACTCAACCTGCTCGTTATACAAATCATCCCTTCTTATTTATCAATGCAAGTTTAAATGTTCATCGACCCAAGTAGTCCATACATGATTGTCCTTCCACCTACCTCTGACAGTGGACATTAAGTCGAGTGATGACAACGTTCCGCCCATCGGTCCCTTCACTCTTCTATAAATGGGGGTTTCACTTCGCACCTCATTCACATCCAACGTTCCACACAGACCAGTCTCTCGAATAATCCTTTTTCATGGCCTTCAGAAGCCAAGTCTCATCCTTCATCCGATCCATCTCTGATGACTTATGGCAGATTCCCCCTATGGATGAACTTGCCTGGTTAAGATATTTCAAAGACCTAAAACCTAACCATGGCTTCTTGTCTTGGCTCGTTACTCATTTTAATCCGAACACCGTGGTTGAACATCCGTGGTTTCCGGTTTGAGACTCTGAAGTGGACTCCGACCTACCGAGGAAATGTGTGCCGCTAATGGATCAATCATCCTGAACAAAATGAAGCCTCCGACCTTGCCCCAGGTCCTAGGCTTAATAATCTAGCTGACGAACTCGCGGCCTTGTGTCCAGTTATCTCCTGATGGCATAAACACGGATCAGGGGTCCTTCCTTTAGAGCTTTTTCTCAACAAGGTTCTGTCCATGAATCGGTGGATTCCTTCCTTGGGATTCGAGCTTGTTTATTGGCTCTCTGTTTGCTGAATGTGGTTTGTCCTGAAAGAACCGTCAACCCGGATTTGGGAGATTTCCGACTTCCTGACTGTTGTTCGTGACATGCAACTCGGCGTCGTACTGTCTTATGATGATCATGGGGAGAACGATGTGCTGGGTAAGGGATTATTGTCCTTCATACACAATTTCAATATTCACATCGCGGTGTCCAATATTGCTGCAAGCCTGGGTTTAGACAAGTAAGTCTACTTTTCTTCCGGTCTGCGCTCGTTTGATTCCAACCTACGAATCCTGCCAACTTCGGTCGTCGGACTAGAGGACATTTTGACGAGACGCTTCGATTTTGGGGATAACCCTACTATCCGATGGATTTGTCCTTGGTGGCAAATTAGATTGGTCACGACCAGAAGTATGAATCTCAACTATGTGTTGTATGCCAGTCTAGACTGTTCCATGGCCTATTTCCCTGACAGGATCAGTCGTCAGTATGGGATGATACAGCGTGTTCCCCGAATCCATAATTTCGAGAGCGGTCTGATAACATCACATCTGTTGGCCAATTTGGCTGACCATTGGCGAAATCGAAACACTGTGCGTTTAGATGAAGGAATGATGCAGGACACCGTGACGCCCGCATATGTCAACTGGTTCTTTACCCCACAATGATGTTATGCCTTGAGAATATTGGCCTTTGCCGATAGGCCCTACTAGAAAGAATAAACTGTTGTCTTTTCTTTTCCTTTTGTACTCGGGCCATGAGCTTTTTATTTGAATGTATCTGCTCTCCTTTTAATTAATGATGCCGGTGATTCTGTCTTTATTAATTCCTGTTTCCTGCAGACATTAATCAACAACATACAACAAATTTTTCCTTTGGAATTGTTTGTTGAGTTAGTTATTTGGGCCTCCTGCCTTTGGGTTAACAAATGAAAGCTCATAAAGTAAAGGTTATTCTGCAAAAACAAAAGCTTACACTTGGAAATAGCAAAGAATGGAGTGACTGTTTTATTACCTGCACAAATCAAACAAAAATAGCAAGTGTAACTCCTTTATGTATGCATGCACCTATGCAAGTGCTAAGGTTTATTCATGGTCTTATATTGATCTTTCCAAGGAAATCACTGAGAAAATGGTGCTCGTCCCTCTGATCAACGTCCTAAAAGAGTTCATGGTTTAGGCAAGGCCACCAGCCGGAACATCTTAGTTCAAATGAGTCGGAATCAAGTAAGCGGAAAGGAAGGTTTTGCATCCTTTGACCGTAACCCCGGAACAGTAAGAAAACTTTGAAATTCAAATCCTTTATTGATCTCACTTCTTTTCAACCTTATACAGAAGTAAAAAGAATTTATTTTAATACAATGGTCATTTGCCATAACTACTCGATTTCCTATTCTCCTTCGAGTCAAATTGATGGTGTTGAGCAACCAATCACACATTTATCACGAACGCATGGCATGAATTTTGCATTTAATTAAACTAAGCACCAAGCGTTGATCCCGGAAATTTTATTTTTATTATCACTCTTATTCATGCTCTAACTTTTGCCTAGGCCGCCCTTTCGGGTTTTCAACCTAGTGAGCTTAATTTTTGCCTAAGCCGTCCTTTCGGGTTTTCAACTTTTCAACTTAGGCAATTTTTTTTTTTAATCATCATTCAGACGGTGCTTGTGTAGAAATCTTTTAATTTGGATCTTGATCTGACCAATTCGTTGACAAGTTCTATTCCATAAGTGACCAAAATTCCAGCCGGCCCAGTTTGCTAATAGTTTGTGAACTCTGAACGGTCCATGCCAGTTGGGTTTAAATTTCCCACCAGGATGATTCTGGGCTTCGTGATCCAACAATCTGATCAAAACCAGATCTCCGTTCCTTACTACCCTTGGATGTACTCGTTTATTGTAGAAACGAGCAATTCTTCTTTTTCTCATTTGATCCTGGAATCGAGCATTCAGTCTTTTCCCATCTAAGAGCACCAAATCTTCATATTTCTTCTTGACCCATTCCTCTTCGGTCAGACCAGCTTCTACTAAAACCCTGAGAGACTTCTTTTCGAGCTCTATCGGTAATACTGCCTCCAACTGCTCCATTCCGTATACAAGTTCGAAAGGAAAGCTCCGTTTACTGATTTAAATGTATGCGATGCCCCCAGAGCACGAAGAGGAAAGTTTCTCAGCCCAGCTTCTGTACCTTTCACACAATCTGACAGGAATTTCTTTCCTTATTCGCAGCTTCTACCGCACCATTAGCCTGAGGGCGATAAGGAGAAGAATGGTGATGCTCAACCTTGTATCTATGAAGCAATTGGCCAACATTTGCCTGAAAATGAGAGCCATTATCCGAAACTATGTGATGGGGAACACCATAGCGACAGAAAATGTTCTGTTCAATGAATCTAGCCACATGTTTGGCGGTTAAGGTTTTGTAAGATTGCAACCAATATATACTGATGGCCGTTAGATGCTGCTGGTGAAATTTTGCAGATGATGTCTATACCCCATGCAGAAAAAGGCCAGGAAGGAGTTGTCGGGTGGAGTTCAACAGCAGGTAAGTGGCTTTTATTGTCATGGTATTGGCTTCAACAGCAGCAAGTGGTTTATTATCATGGATATTGGCAAACTGTTGCAATGACGGACATACTGAACACAGTCACCTTCCATCTTCATCCAGAGTAACCCTGCCTCATTGATTCTTTCTTGCTAGGCTCATGCCACTTAATTGAGTACGCAAACTCCTTCTTGCACCCTCCTCATTATGTCTACTCCTCCTTTCTTACTTACACATCTCAGCAACATTCCATCCAAGCATCTTCCCTGTAGAGTTCACCATCGGCTAACATAATTTCAGAGCCATTTTTTTTGAGAACTGCATAACGGGTCTTCTTTCGTTGCATTCATCAGAAAAAGTACGTCTTTCATGCAGCCTCAAAGATTCCGTGAACCAGGTCTTCCTCCGACTCTATCTGTTTCACAAAATGTTCTTTATAGCACGGGATTATTGGCTTGGTAATGATAAATGGCTTCCTTCGGAACCTGCTCAAATCCTGCCAAGCGACGCTAAGTTTGCAAGGCATCTGGAATTCTGTTATACGGTTTTTTTTTCCCCTTTTTTTTTCCCTATGTGAGTGAAAGTGATCTTGTCCAAATAGTGCTGCTTTTTTCAACAAGTAACTCAACATAGGCTTCAGTCTTTCTTCTCTCTACTTCCATCTCTCGTTAGCATGTTCAATAACCAATAACGAATCTCCTATTACTGTTCGACTCGCTTAGCACGAATGCAAGGAGAGCTTCCATCCCATGATGCATGCTTTCCTATTCTGCCATGTTATTAGTGCACGGGAAAAACAACCTCTTTGCACATCGTGGTAACCTCGCCATTAGGTGCTCAATTACAATACCCAGCTCCGGCTCCATTTCTGTTGGCTGCTCCATTCAAAGTACAGATCTCCTAAGCTCCAGTTTCGATACATATAAAGTACTCATGCCGGAAACTCTAATTCCAAGGTTCATCACTTTGCAATTGGATTTTCTGGCAAAGAATTTCCCTGCTACCAGCCGACCTTTACCGTTTTCTTCGTTACCCTTCCTGCATCCACGCTAGACATCTGAATTAACCACTTAGACAGAACCGTCCTTTCTAGAGTAGGCGTTTTCTGCAAATACTCAGAGGAATCAATTTTGGAGACAAAAGTGAACGTTTTGAAAATCAAAGTAAGGGCCGCAACTTCTTTATCGCCAATACTACTGCCATGCATGTTTTTCTCCACCAAGTTTGTACTTCTCCCTCTGTAGGCAGTAAGTTTCTTGCTAATGTATAAATGGCCTTTTCTACTGCCAGCGGCGCCGGGCTGTACCAACATTGCTCCAAACCCTACGATCTTCTACAGAACTAGATACAAGATAGAGGTTCTCCTGGTCTTGGTGACTGAGCACCGGTGATTCATCAAAGTATTTCTTTATGTGGTCAAAGGCTTTCTGGCAGTCTCATCTTCGCAACTTGATGGCTGATTTCTTACTTTAGTAGCTTGAAAATTGAGCACAGGTGAATGGATAAACCTCCGAAATGAACCTGGCTGATGTACTGAATTTTAACGCAAGAAGCTTCTCACTTGAACGCTCTGTTCTTGCGGTTCCATATCCTGAATGGCTTTTATTTGGTTCGGGGTCAACCCTCATCCCCATTAGGTCCTACAACGAAACCTAACAACTCCCCTCGTTAACTTTCCGAATACGCACTTCTTGGGATTTGAGCCTCATGTTGTACTGCCTTGAACCGTGCGAAGATAACTTTTTTCCAACATAATCTGCATGTTCTTCCTGTGTTTTTGTCATGAATACCATGTCCGTCCCACATATACTTCTAACACCTTTTATTGGATTCATGTCATGAAAATGTGTAAGCCATTCTCTGGTAATGTTGCCCCCCGGCGTTCTTCAGTCCAAATGGCATCACTGTATAGCAGAAAGTTCCAAAGTCTGTGGTGAAGTCAGTCTTGTGCTTGTCAACTAAGGCCATCAGTATTTGGTTGTATCTGGAGAATCTGTCCATGATAGAATAACATTCCATTCCGGCGGCGCTGTCAATCAAAATGTCTATGTGTGGAAGTGGAAAGTCATCCTTAGGTGTGACTTTGTTTAGGTCTCTATAGTCAACACAAACCCTTATCCTCCCATCTTTCTTCAGCACAGGGACTATATTTGCCAACCATTCCGCATAGTGCACTACTTCCAAGAATCCTACATCCAACTACTTCTGGACCTCAGCTTTGATCCTATCCTGCCACTCTGGTCTGACCCGTCTTCTCTTCTGCTTCACTGGCTTAATACTTGGGTCAGTAGGAATGAAGTGTTCTGCGATTGATCTATCGATTCCCAATTCCCTGGCATGTTCCGCGTAGCCTCCAGGCATACCTCTGAATTCTTTGATACATTTCTTGAAGATTCCTGTCTGAGCTCAAGTTAAAAGTCTGATCCGATTTCAATTTATTTTCAGGATCTTCGGTGGTGCTTAAATTAAATGCAAATAATGGGAAATGCATTTATGTCAAATATGCCGAGTGGTATAATCAATGCCCTATGAAACGTGACAATCAGAAAACAAGAAAAACAAATAGTCAAAGTTCACTTCCATTGATTGAAATAAAAAGGAAAATCATCCATAGTGTTTCTCAAAACATGTATAGAAAAACAAAATAACAGGATTAAACTGCCTGTTTCAATACATGTCATTACCAAGTGTCCTTTTATATGCCTGCGATTCACTTCATTTGGCGTCTACACCTTCTTCTTCTTCCCCCGGGGGTAGCCTTCTATCTTCTTTTCGTGCCGGGCTTCACCTTCAATGCCTCCTCATCCCGCCTCTTTCAGCGTCTTCGGCAGCTTAGGAACCGACTGGAGGATGGCGCGCCTTGGCCTTTTGCTCTTGCACCAGCTTGGAAGTTTCATCCCCAATCCCCAGAAAGTCTCAAACTTGGATATCTTCTTCAACCACTCAGCATTCAGTGCTCGCTTCTGTCATACATACCATGAATTCAAGTCCCATCCATCACGCTGTCCAAGAAGGTTCGGCGACTTGAACCAGCTTCTCCTCATAAATCGGTCAGTGAAATATCTCCAAGCCGGATAGGTTCATTCCCCCTACTCTGAAATTTCCCCTTCAGCTTTGTGGAACAAAGCAAGATCTGATTCACAATTCGATGTTCTGCATTGGAGACCTAACCTCATATTTTTTTCTTTCTTTTCTATTTCAGAGTAGCCAAATCCGCGCTTGTCTTGTTGCCCCATGCGACGATGACAGGAGGCTCAAAGCCTTCCGTTGCCAGTTCCCGGCCTAAACCTTGCCGTATTGCCAATTCATCTTCTTCATTCATCTTTCCTTGAGAAGGACTCATTCTATTCACTGCCACTCTCTGCTTCTGGTGGTGATGCAATCAATTACTGCCACCTGAAAACCTTCGATAACGGTACTGCCAGCTCTAGCCTTCCACTGTTGCTACACTCAGATCCTCTTGTGCGTTGACTGTCACCCACATCTTACCCCACGAATTACTTTTCTGTGCAAGGTGGATGGAACTGGGCACCCAAAGAATTGAAGCCAGGGTCTTCCCAACAAAAAGAGCATAGTTGCTAAAAGATATCATAGCACAACTACATTTACCATCTTTTCCACAAGTTCCGTGGATTCTTCGCTATTAAAAGTCCCTTTTGCATTCCGCATAGTGTTATCATAAGCCTTGACGGACCATTTTTTGATGGGTTCAAGCTTCTTGATTCTTCGAGTTTTAAACTTAGATAGCATCTTTCAACGGACATACACACAGTGCTGATTCCATGTATCCACCATCACATTCCGGGTATCTCGCCCAATTGACGGTGATCCTGAAATGTACAACGGCTGTACAGTGGTTTCTTCCTTTCTGGTGGAAGTTCGATGTCAAAGAAAGTGACTTCCCTATTCTACCGCGTTGTAGTAGCATTATCATATCAACACTTTGAATTCGATGCTCAGCACTCTGAGCAAAAGTCATGGCTTTCAAGTAAAAGCTCTCTATGCTCCTTAGAATGCGATCAAGCAAATCCCATATCAAAAATATCAGCTCTTGGTTCTTTGCAACTGACTCAGCACTGAGCTAGCGGTCACCCACTAGGCGCCTTACTCTGACTGTTTTCTCCAACCTCAACAGCCTTCTTTCAATTGTCCTTTCACTACCTCTTCCTCTTTCCCTTTTCTTTCGGCTCTCTCCGCCTTTCTCTTGTCAATTCTCTTCTTTGTTCCATCAACAGCAACCTCTTTCCCCCTTAGCCTGCATACTTGCTCTCGGGATTATATACTCGCCCACTCCGGGGTCAGCTCTGAACACCTTACCCCCTTTTTTCATTCACTTCCTCTTCACTGCTGTAGTAACCACTGTTCTTCTTGATCAGCTAAGCTTTTTGAAGTGGCAAGCTGTAGTTGCTTCGTCCTCATCTTTCGGCACATCACCTACCTTTTCACGTTGATGCTTTCTCGATCTCAATCTTTCACTGGCACCTTCTCTTCCTCACGCTACTACAGTCATCCCATCATGTTCCAACATGCACCACACCGCTCTTCCCATTTCGCTTTCCGCCAACACCACTTCTTGCTGTAATCCAGCCTCCCGATAGCGTTTGACTGATCCTCCTGACTGAGTCTTACGGGATGGATAATTATACTGATATTGGGGAAGCGGGTTGTTCTTGGTAACTTTAGCTTGCTCTTGTCTGAAGGCTTCGTAATCTTCCCACTGTCAATCCAAAATCTTGAAATAATCGTGGCCTCAATTTTGGAAACATTTCATCAGTTGAATGCCCTTGCACTGGATGATGAATCACAAATTTCTGGTCCATGTACCTCCCTCGCACGGGTCTACCGGTCGACTGGCAGCTTTGACAACACTCCGTTCTTGATGCATGAACCTTTAGCACTGTGCTCAAGGAATCGCCTAAAAATCTGTGAACTTCTCTTCTTGGTTCTCTCATTAACTTGCCCCCCACTTATGCATTACTGTTCCGTTGAACTGTTCTGATTACTACCTCCGGCGCCCTGTCAACCCTAAGAAGTCCAGTAGTTGCCAAATCCTCTATTCTTCTTTCTTTGTCTTTCCTTGTATAACTCCTCATTGTTCAAACCAGCACTTGTTTGGAACCAAGGCAAAAATTATAAGAGCTGAGTTAACATTCCTTCTTTTTACAAGAAGGGCAACAAGCTCCTGCTGAAGATTCTGATCAGTCTTCTTGTCTTTTGCCTTGTCTGAACTCTATACAAACTTAGTCTCCACCTTCTTGTAGTAGTCAGAAAAGCTTCGTCCTTCCCCTGTCTTAAGCTTCCCAAGTCGCCGCAAGCCGAAAACCTCGTGCACTCTCGTCGGTCTTGAAGTGCTTAAGGAAAGCGGTCTGCAGCTTTGAATCCAATCGTTCTGAAACCTCCTCATCTAGGACCATGCATACCCCCGATAGTCTTTGTGTAATGTTTGCGGAATTGCTTGCAAAACATCTTCCTCGTTGTACCGGTTCATCTGAGGAGACTGAGAAATTCAGGACAGGTTGAGAACGAGGATTCATTAATCTCTTCAATATAGTATGCTTGAAAGTCTTAAACGAGGCAGGAAACTCATCGGGTGCAAAACATACTCGGTTATGTAAAGTTGGTGACCGGGTCTTTTTCTTTTACTGCAGCCATTTGGTCAAATTCTTTCTTCAGCTCGGCAAGTTGTTTGAGCATATCATTCTCGACAGGGTAGCATTTCCCATAGAAGTCCTGATATTCCGACACCAGGATCTTGGACGTTTGCCTCTCTTCCACCACAGGTGGCTGCCTAGAAAGGGGAGTATTTTTGGTTTTTGGGCCCGGCTTTGAGCGAGAGCAGCGGCCACAATCTGAGCTATGCGTCCTTATCTGAGCTTGTGAAAATCCGGGCTCTTCGCCTATATCATCTTGGCCATTTCTACTGAATCTGAGTCGGCTGCTGAATCTGATGAACATTGAATAGTTTTTACTGAAACTGACCAGGATGAATCGGGGATTGGGGATGTTCTGAAAGTAGCGCTGACCAGGACTGTCCGTGCCAAAGCTCTCGAAGTAGTTTCCCGGAAGGATCAATTTCTGGCAAAATTTCTGAGGTTAAAGAGGGTCCTGCACGGTATGCATCGAAAATGAAAGCACATAGGATGAGAAATGCATTCTAATGTAACTAAAAGCCAGCATGGAAATAAGATTTCGAATTTCGACGACTTGGGACCAAAAAATTCGGTGTGATATAATATGACAATAACTATATTTTGTGTTTAAACAATTTCGGGCATTATCTGTCGTCGACCGTTTCCTTTTGAATTTCTCGATCGACCATTTTCTCTCAAATCCTAACTTTTGCCTCGGATGAAAAGAATTCCAGAGCGGGATTTTATTATTGTTATTGCGTATTATTTTGCATCCTTACTTTTGCCTGGAGCATAGCCCCAAGCGGATTTTTCATTTTATTCTGTTTACAAATTTTTCTAATCTCTGCACTTTATTTTCAGATAATGCGAGAAATGTAAAAATACAAAGAATCGCAAACCCCCTTATACCTCCCTTTTCTTTCGGGTATCGATTCACAATAAGTGATTGCATAGTATTATGTTGCAAAAACGAATTTGAAATCCAGTCTCAAAATCAAGGTCAAATGTCCATGCCGAACATAGCTTCTTATTAATGCATGGCTGAAAAGAAAAACGTTACATGGTGCATGGAATGTCACAACATATACAGTTTATATCAAACAGGGGAACGGGAGTTGGGAAATGCATGCCTTCCAAACCTTATTTCTCCCACACACGGATTCCATTGGCTTATAAAATTCCGACATCTGTTTTCCTAGGAAATTGGTCTAATCTCGACAACCAACAGGGGGTTTTGAGATCTGACGATTATTAACTCTTCGGAAATGAATGCGGGTGTATAACAACAGCAAACAGGAATCGGGTGCACCTTAGAGGGAAGTAAACTAAGGCTTTTAACTATATGCCTTGGTTTTTGGTCTTATTGGGTTTAACAAAATCTGGGTCCGCAAACAGGATCGGGCTTTGTTGGCCTACTCCTATTTGAGCGCACCTTTAAGGTACTAGGCTATTGCGTGTTGTTAGTAATTGTTAATTCTCGGATTGGATGCACCTAAAACGCGAGGTTTAAGCTAGATCCACCGTCAAACTTAACACGAGTACCGAAGGGAGTATGGTAAGAAATTGACGTGAGAAGAGAGAAATGGCGAATGAAGGCAAAAATCCTTGAAAGAAAAAAGAAAGCAATTAAACACATACGGACGATTAAGTAATTTCATCGGCTTTTCTAACCACTTTTATTTAGAAAGTAGGCTTTTTAGAGTCCAATTCCTAATTGGCCAACTACAAGTTTATTAAAAACAAACCGGGATTAGTGGCGTGCAAAATCCCCAGCAGAGTCGCCAAACTGTTTTTCCCCCGAAAACGCGAAATCTGGAATTTTTTGTTTGTTATTTATTTTGTTTTCGGAAAAGAGGTGATAAAAACCCTTTTTTGGATTATACGATGCCGATAAATCAGTCTGTAAAAATCGTTTAGTCGCCAGCCCATTATTTCGCAATGACCGTTTCCAATTTTATTTTAGGTAAAAAATGACTCCATTAACCCATTTTATTTAAGGCCGAAATTATTTAAGAAAAACTGGTCAGGCAGTACCAAGTACGATTCTAGGTAAGGAATTAGGTACGTCGGCCCGTTAGAAGCCGATATCCGGGAAAACGGCCTCTTTTAACCTACAATTTTCTAATGATTTTAATTTTAGAAAAGCCAATCATTTTAAACCCAACCCGAATGAATCGAACCGAGTTCCTATGTAGAAAATTATTTAATCGTCCCAAATAAATCATCCATTGCATCCATTCCATAATACTAAGCATCACATCCATCATTCATCCACCATAGCCATAACCAAATAAAATTAAAAGAAACCCGCTCTTAGCCTGATGGTTAAAGGCGGGCAACAAACCGAGTTTTAATAAATAACACCAATAATGAACGATAAAAATAAATCCTGAACAAAAAAAGAAAATCTCATGGAATACATCAATAATTAATTGATTTGTTTGATTAAGACCATTGCCCATTATTGATCATTTTCCGGATTAAGATTAAAAATTTATTTAAATGAATTAAGATTAATGCAAAATAAATAAAATAAACTGAAGCTGGGAGACAGGTCGCGTCACGCAGCTGTTCTGTAGAAGAACAGTCCGCGTGGCGCCCTCTTGTCTTTTATTCTGGAACTGTAACAGTTGCGTCACGCAGTGTTCTAGGAAGAACAGTCGCGGGACGGAAAACTCATCATTCGTGCTGGAACTAGAACAGTCGCCGTCACTGGTGTTCTATGGAAGAACAGTCGCGTGAGCGGATACTCCTACCTACCATGGGACGAAACTGTTGTCTGTGACTTATTACTAAATGCCTCAGGTTTATTGATTATTTATTTCAAGATGATTCACGGCTTAAATACAAATATTAAGAATAAAATAAATATCCAGCTGAATAAAAGGGACAAGATATTGTCGACTCACTAACACCGACTGTTCCTTACAGAAGCAACATAGGCCTGCGGTGACCCACGGCCGAGGACTGGGTTTCTCCCCCAGTAGCCTTCAGTTCGGATATTATTTATTAAGAGCTTTTTGTTCCGAACATGAACAGATTAATCCCTTCGACGATTTCCCCACGTCAAAATAAATTTTTTAATTTAAATCCGGGGGAAAGTGATCCCAATAAATGTGGAGGTTGAGGAACTGGTTCGTGACAGTGCGACTATATCACATCTGAAGATTCATTAATATTCATGCATATCCCATGAATTGGTCTTTTATTCTTATACCTGTCACAAATATAATCTTTACCTTTTTTTTACGTTTCTTATTTTGTTTCCCAACGTTCAATTTATGTATTTGAGTTTTTATATATACTAAAAAAACCTCCAGAAAAGGTTTTGTTGGCCCCCGCCTCCATAACTAAAATAAGGTAAAGCAACACTTACGTTAATATGGCAAATCAATAAAAAAAACAAGCTACGAGAGTCTAATTTTAAATTGAGATTTTTATATTGAGATAATAGATAATGCTATGTAGTGAGAATTGAATAAGAAAAACGTTTAGAATCATGAATGGTTAATCGCGTGAATAGTCCCTCAGATAATTCTTGAGATTTGAGGATTGTGGATGCCCAACGCGAAATTGTAACAAACTTGATAGATTTGGGAGGACCGTAGTAAGAATCTTGTGTTGTGAACATTTTCAGCGAAACTCGTTGCATTGTACCATCCAATGTCTGGGTTTGGTGGTTTAAAAATTTGATTGGCTTTTCCTATAATATCTGAATCTTAACTATTACAAACAGTAATCATAGAGTGATTTATTTTAACTACTCATTGTGTTTCCTCTGTTTTTATACTTCTGTGTATATTTCTTGATTTCAAAAAACTAAAGTGGTTAATGTTGTAAGAGTCTTACCTCCGAGAGCTTTACTCATCAAAACCGGGGCCGTAATTCTTGTAGCGGTGATTTCCAAGACAATTAACCTATAGCCGTAATTTGTATAAGTTCTGAGAAAAACGTTTAACTCTTTTTTGCCTGTTAGATTTGTTAGATGAAAAAGAGATAAAGTGCCAAAAGTCCCGTTTTTGCTTGTTAACAATGTTTGACCCAGTTTCTTTAACATTATAAATTCTCACTGATGCGGCCTTAATAAAGGTCAAAAAATTGAGAGCTTATTCTTAACATGGTCAACGTTTCAGATTTTTTTTTTAAGTTTTTTTTTTATTTTTAAAATTGGCGGATTCGCCTTTTGAGACGAAATAATGGGTGGCGAGGCGTAAAACGATTGTTAGAAGAACTTGCTGCGTACGCATATCGTAAGACTAGTGCCGTTGATACAAATCCGCCGAAAAAAAGGCTTTTTAATCACCTTTCTTCTTTTCCATAAACCAAAAATATATGATACAACACACAAAAATTCCGAGATTCCGCCGGTTTTCCGGCGGGAAAAAACAGTATCCATTTATAGGCTAAGACGAGGTTTTGTGGCACAGGCCCCAGGCTTAATCCCTCCGGTTGTTTTTTAATAAACAATTTGTAGTTGCAATTAGGAATTGACTCTAAACAAGGGGCGCGGC
>NW_023591416.1:3808260-3830917 GCF_014843425.1 Jatropha curcas | reverse complement strand
ATCAACGAGTAAGAGTCTTGAACAGTTGCATGACGCAGCTACCAAGATGCGTGGCACGACTTCGTGGTTGCGTGGCGCATGTGTTCTTAGGGCAACATATTTCAAACAGTTGCGTGATGCGGCTGAGGAGTGGAGTGGCGTGACACGAGTGCAGAGATGCGCTACGCAGCTGTACTTCTAGGTGCGCAACGTAGGCAAAGCTGCGTGACGCGACTACGTAGACGCGTGACGCGACTTTGTAGTTGCGTGATGCAGCTACGATTCAAAACGAAATTTGGTCTTGTTCATTTTCCTGCCATATAAGAAGATAAATAATTGTTAGTATCGTACTTATTGAAATTGAAATTTTTCCTTACAGGTTAATCTGGGCAGGTTAATCTGGGCAAGGCCCCGCTGCGGGTGGATCGGCCACTTGATGGCTTTCCGCTTTCTGGGATTTTATTGGACCCTCTATGCGGGGGCCCCCCCCGGCGGGGGGGGTTTTTTTCCCCCCCCGTTGCTACTTTGTGCTTCGGGATTTACGCGCGCAGGAGTTAACGCCGCACACAGCCTCATTGTCCGCCCGCTTATGGATAATGCATTTGATGGAGCGGTGGAACGACTGTAGCACACCTTAGTGTTCGGGTTCGGCGAGATGACTCTCACACCCGTAGACTATAAACGCTAGCTATTACTTCGCTTTCTGTCGTCTTCTTTTGTTCGGTCTGCGCTTCACTGGTCCAGTTCCCCCGCTGGAACGTTCGATACGCAGACGGCCACTTCTCGGGGCCCAGCTGGTCCTGTTCCTTGCTCGGTGGTCACCTCACAGACTCGGTACACCGTGCAGGGATGTATGTCCTATGAGATGGTCTTTCGGTTCTGGGCCGAGAAGGATCAGGACCCGTTTGGAGGCTTGGGAGGGATGGTTGCTAGGAGGAGGCCCGACCTGCTGCTCCTGCGTATACTCAGGAGGAGAGGGACCAGGCCTGCCCGGTTCCCTTTCTTATTCTACATCATCTCATCCCAGTGCTATGCACCTCCCAAGAATAAGGGAGAACTCCGGGCGGTGCTGGCACGTCTTCGGATGCTGAGCAGTCGGGTTCTTTGACTGGGCCCACCGATTTGGCTCATCTCTATCACGGTCCTGGTGTCTTTGGACCCGTGGTATGCGGTGAGTCGAAACTGGCTATTCATCCGGCTCTGGAGGTTAACATTCTTTCACTCATTTCACCTTTTTTATTCGGGTGTGTTGTGCGTCATTGCAAAGCTTGCCAATATCATGACAATAAAAGCCACTTACCTGCTGTTGAGCTCCATCCAACAGCTCCTTCTTGGCCTTTTTCAGCGTGGGTGTTTTTCCCCCGAGAAGACACGAAAAGTTGTATGAATTTTATTTTATAAAAAAGGTGATAAAAAAAATGTTTTTGGATACGCGATGCCGATAAATCGGTCTCATAAATTGTTTTAGTCGCTACCCATTATTTCGGCAATGGGACCGTTTCCAATTTTATTTTACAAAAGTGACTCCATTTAACCCATTTTATTTTAAGGCCGAATTATTTAGAAAGAACACTGGTCAGGCGTACCAAGTACGATTCTAGGTAAGGGAATTAGGTACGTCGGCCCGTTGGAAGCCGACGCTAAAACTGGCCTCTTTTAACCTACGATTTCTATTTGATTTAATTTTAGAAAAAGCCAATTATTTAAACCCAACCCGAACAACTCGAACCGAGTTCCTATATAGAAAATTATTTAATCGTCCCAAATAAGTTCATCCATTCATAAATGAAACATCACATCCATCATTCATCCACCATACATATCAAATAAAATTAAAAGACCCGCTCTTGCCTTATGGTTAAAGGCGGGCCACAAACCCTTGCCTTATGGTTAAAGGCGGGCCACAAACCGAGTTTAATAATAACACCAATAAGGAACAATAAGAAATAAATACTAAACAAAGAAAATCTCATAATCACCAATAATTAATTGATTTAGTTTGATTAAGACTTAATTTGCCCATTGTTGATCCTTTTCCGGATTGAGATTAAAATCTACTTAATGAAGTAAGATTAAGACACAATAACAAAAATAAACTGAGACTGGGAGACAGTCGCATCACGCAGTTGTTCTATGGAAGAACAGTCGCGTGGCGCAGCTCTTGTCTTTTATTCTGGAACTCTTGTCTTTTATTCCTGGAACTTTTAGAAGTTGCGTACACGCCAGCTATTCTAATGAAGAACAGTCGCGTGACAGAACTCTATCATTCGTGCGTGGAACTTACAACAGTCGCGTCACGCGGGTGTTCTATGAAGAAACAATCACGTGACGGAACTCCTATCATTCGTGCTGGAACTTTAGAACAGTCACGTCACGGGCGGGTGTTCTATGAAAGAACAGTTGCGTGACGGAACTTCCCTTCCTACGTGACGGAACTGTTTGCGACTTATTCCCAAATCCTCAGGTTTTATTGATTATTTTATTTCAAGATATCACGTTAAATATAAATATGAAGAATAAAAAATACATACTAAGTATATAAACAGTTGCGTCACGCAGGTGGTCCAAGTCCCGAATGCAAAGGCTTTTGGACATGAAACAAGCGAGTCAAACGCATGTAGTAGCTGCATGACGCAACTGCTCTGGTCCGCAACTACCTTTCAAACTACTCTTTTTTTACATTTTCTTTTTTATCCAAAGTGATTATGAAACAAACCCAGAAAGGTTCGCAACAATAAGGCAAACTTACGTTTTACTCAATGGCAAATCAATTTAACTACTGTGAAAATAAAATTTTTAAGAATAAAAGACTAGAAATGAAAAAGAAAGGTTGAAATGGTTACCTAGCCCTCAGATTTGAGGATTGCATACACTTGGACTAGCTTAGGGGCACTGTTTCATGATCCCAGAAGTGTAGTTATCGAGTTTTTCATAGAACCAAAATGTTTTCTTTTTCTTTCTTTCCTCTCTTTTTCTCTTCTTGTATTTTTTATATATTTTTTTTTTATTTCAAAACTGAATGTTTAATGGCTTGATCCTCCTCCAGTTTACTCACTTGAGTTCTTGGGGAAGGAACCCTAGCTGTTAATCAAAAAAACTTTAGCTTAAAAACGTTAGAGCTCTTAGAGAAAAATGAGAGAGAAGTCTAAAAAAAAGTCCTCTTTTCGCTGTAAAATGTTGTATTTATATGGATTTATAATGGCTAGGGCAACAGAGCAGTCGCGTCATGCGGTAGAAGCTGCGTGACGCACCCGTAAGTATGCGTGACACGACTTACTTTTCGTACAGTTTGTCGCGTATCCATGCAAACACAGTGCCCAGGCCGTTGCACGGGCGCGCGCCAGAAGGTTGTCAGTCCTGTTTAGAGCTGCGTGACGCAGCTAAAGAGTGCCGTGCACGCAGGTACTTTTAGCTGCGTGACGCAAGCCGCCTAACATGGGTCAGCGCACCTTTGGGCGGTTTGGTTTCAATTTTTGGTTCAAAACACTTCCTGGGTTTAATTATCGTGATTACTCTATCCTTGTCCTCATATGCATCATCGGGTCAGGTGGAGGGCAATAAATTACGCGTCAACAGTTTGCCCCCCCCTTTAATCATTAATTGTAATAAACGATTAATGTTAAGTGGTCCATTGAGCGCCTTCTATCAGGCAATCGTCTCCGAAGCTCGGTTTTGATTGGCTTGGAAAGATGCTGAATTAATCATCTGGTCACCTACTCAGCTCGGTTTGATCGGCTTTGTCTCGGTTTCCATCTCAACATGGTGGAATGGACTTCAAAAGCCTTCGGTTTGATCAGCTTTTGAAAGACAACCTTCGGGGCTCGGTTGATCGGCCTGAAGGACTTTGAATTTTGGTCACCTTCTCAGCTCGGTTTTGAATGCCGGCTTCGTCGGTTCCCATGGATCTGAAAGGGGCATCGCTCGAAGCTCGGTTTTGATCGACCCGAAAGATGTTGATTTGAATGACAAAGTCTTCGAAGCTTCTGGTTTGATCGGCTTTGAAGAGCTTTTGATTCTGAACCACCTACTCAGCCTACTCAGCTCGGTTTGGTCGGCTTTGTCGGCTCCAGTTGGTTTAGAAAAGGCATCCTCGAGGCTCGGTTTGATCGGCCCGAAAGATGTTGATTTGACCCTGGTCAACTTCGTAATTCATCATCATTGACTAGGGGGAAATTTCAAACAGCTTCGCAATACACCATCACTGTTTTGAAATTGTTTTGATTAGCTTTGCAATGCATCATCACTAATCAGCAGGACCTATCGGCTTCGAAAAACCATCACCGTTTGGCCTGAAAAATTGTTTATAGGAAGAAGAGCAATATCCGTGTGCAAACGGACCTTGCCTTCTGTTAGAAAAAATATTGGAACGTCATACGTTCCCATGCAAAGATTCACATTAAGGCAAAAGGTTATACTTTTGCCCCCAGTCCGGAATTTCCCGGAATTCCGGCTAGAAGCGAAAAGTATTTCATTTTTTGTATGCGTATCTTAATCATTTTTGCAAAAATTGCCAAAAAATTTTAGCAAAAAGTTTTAGCAAAGATTTCGTATAAAAGAATTTAAACAGAAAATTTGTTATCTTAACATTCCCAGTATAAACTTTTATGATTTTAAGTGGTTGATAAGAAATACTTACCCTGAGGGTAATCTGGCAATGTTGATGCTCCTGCCTGTGCGGTGAGTAGAAACAAAATTGCTGAAAGTGTACGGGCCGCATAATCGACGTCAATTCCCGAGTGGACCATTATGGGCTTTAAAATAACCCGCACGGGCCTATTGGGCCTTGAAAAGGGATAAACAGGTTCCATCTCAGAGGAGTGGGGGCTTGGGCCCATTGTTTGGAGAAATGGGCTTTGAGCCCAGATATTTACTATAAGTAACTTCTTTCATACCCGATTCAAATTTCACTTATCACAAACCCTAAAGCACTTGAAAAATTCTCTTGATCTATTGCAATCCGAAAAGGATGTCTTCAACTCTTGAAATTCCTTGCTTCTGCTTACCACTCCGGAGATGGAGACACCCTTGGGGCCTTGACTCCGATATTCCGACGTTCCGATGGCGAACCCGGTGCCGGTGAGCCAGAATCCGTTGACCCCCCGGGACACGACCGCTGCAGCTTCTGCCATTGCCGGGTACGAAGTTCTCGGTCAGATATGAAGACGAGCCGGATGCGCGCTTTCAGTTCCGAGGTAAGTAAAAAAAAAAATTTCTTTCAATTTTTGTTTTTTACTGCTTTTTGATCCATAGTTGTAAGCAATAGGACTAACGTTTTGAAGTTTATGCCTGCGTCAACAGTCGCGTCACGCAGGTAGGAAATTGCGTGGTGCGTGCTGTTCTTCCCAATGAGACAGTTGCGTGGCGCGCTTGTTTCTTGAATGAAATAGTTTGCGTGACGCAACTGTTCCGATGCGCCAGAAAAAACCCTAGCTTGCCTTGAACGCTTAGAATCGACGCCTTTATTTTATTGCATAAACTTTATTTGTTGACATTTGATTGTTGGTAGCTCTAATTGTTGGTAGCTCTAGGCGACTTGATTTTGCCCTGAAAATTGTATGAAAACAACACAGACATAGTGAAATTAGGTTGAAATTGAATTACTGCGTACCATCGACAGTTGCGTCACGCAGCTGTTCTTTGGAAGAACAGTTGCATGGCGCGACTGTTCGTCAACGAGGGAGAGTCTTGAACAGTTGCGTGACACAACTACCAAGATGTGTGGCGCGACTTCGTGGTTGCGTGGCGCAGCTGAGGAGTGGCATGACGCGAGTGTAGAGATGCGCTACGCAGCTGTGTTTCTAGGTGCGCGACTTAGGCAAAGCTGCGTGCCGCGACTATGTAGACGCGTGACGCGACTTTGCAGTTGCGTGACGCAGCTACGGTTCAACCCGAAATTTGGTCTTATTCATTTTCCTGCCATATAAAAAGATAAATAATTGTCAGTATTATACTTATTGAAATTGAAAATTTTCATTACAGGTTAATCTGGGCAAGGCCCACTCAGGTGGGTCGGCCACTAATGCTTCCGCTTTCTGGGATTTATTAGACCCTCCTATGCGGGCCCGAGTCATTGCCGCTGGCTTCGGCGACTACGCTGCAGGATTGCACCGCACGCAGCCTCGTTTCCCGCCCGCTATGCGATATGCATTGATGGAGCGGTGGAACGACTGTACGCACACCTTCGTGTTCGTGTTAGGGTTTGGCGAGATGACTCTCACACCTGTAGACTACACTGCTATTACTGGCCTGCGCTTCACTGGTCCAGTTCCCCCGCTGGATGCTCGATACCAAACGGCCACTCTCGGGGCCCAGTTAGTCCATTCCTTGCTCGGTGTCACCTCACAGACTCGGTACACCGTGCAGGGATGTATGTCCTATGAGATGGTCGTATGTCCTATGAAGTATGGTCTTCCGGTTCTGGTATATCAAGGACCCGTTTTGGAGGCTTTGGAGGGAGTTGCCGGAGGAGGACCGATCCTGCTGCTTCCTGCATATACTCGGGAGGAGAGGGACGCCAGGCTGCTCAATGTCTTTCTTGTTCTAACATCATGTGAGCCCAACTGCTATGCACCTGCCCAGAATAAGGGAGACCGCGGTGGTGCTGGCAATGTCTTCGGATCTGAAGCCAGGTCGGGTCCTTCGATGCTGGGCCACAACTCGTTGTTGGCTCATCTCTATCCACGGTCTAGATGTCTGGACCCCCGTGGTAGCTAGGGCGAGCTCGAACTGGCTATTCAATACCAGGCCCTCTGTGAGGTAAGAGATTATTTCACTCTTCCACTTTTTATTCAATCATTCTATTAAATTGTCCAACCTAAACTGAATGTCATTTCTTTCTCTGCTGGCAGGTATGGTCTTATGAGTACTGGCATCTACCCGGGCGGTCCGAGCGGCGACTCTCCGTCGAGTCCAGGAGGATTCCTCGCTATCTGGCCCACTGCCATCTACACTTATGCTAGGGAACGAGGATCCCGAGTACTGGCGGAGCTTCCTTACATGAACCAGGCCGGAGCTGTCTGAGTGTGAAGTAACAGAAAGAATCTCTGAAAATCTTTAAGCTTATCGTTCTTTTCTCCTTTTATTTTAAAAAAATACAACAACAATACTGATTTCTCCTTCCTTTTTGGTAGCGTCCCTGACTCCCGTGGGACAAGAGGCCTGGCGGACCTACCCGAGCCGAGAGGTGGCTGAGTTGGCACACGCCGGTCCGAGGCTGGCTGATGCGCAGGTATTGGGCCGAGCGTTACTTCCTCGGAGAGAGAGTCTTTGACACTCCGGTAGCTCCACGCACGGCGGAGGGTGCCTTTTATGCCCCTCACTGCCGGCATATGTCGTCTCCTGGAGGGCTTGACCCGAGAGGATTGGAGGTAGAGGTAGGCAGGAGGCTTCTCCGGCAAATGATTTCCCTGTCCATCGGTGACTTCCCCTCTTAACTTCGCCTCTCGGATGCCAGGCGCGGCTCCCGCGAGGGTTCTCGAGTACACTCAAGGGTGGACTTTGATGATCTTTCTGCCCTTAATTGTTAATTTTATTATTAATTTTTCACTGTTTCAGATCCACTGATGCCCATCAGCTTCCTCTGTAATTAATGCAGGATATGGAAGACGCACAAGACTGCGGCTTACTACCGGGGCAGAGGCAGCGAACTGAGGCAGGTGCTACAAGCTGCTCCGGCTGGACCGGCCGGTGTAGTGCTAGGGAGATGTCGCCGTTCCCACCGGGGTAATGGAGGTGTGCTGGATCTAGTCGCCTAGGGCTTGGGATCTGGCATCGTTATTCCTGCTTGATCTTGGCAAGCTCCTCCTCCGGTGCAGTTGGACCCCTGAGACACGCTAACGTCATGTAAGTCATAAACCGAATTTACAAAGTTTTAGAAGCATTTTACCTGAGTTAAATTCTTTTTAATGGATGTTCCCATTATTTGCAGGTTTGCCGGCCCAGAGACAATCAGGAGATCTGCCCAGCGGTTCGGGTTTTGCTCCGATTCCTGACATTGGTCGGCTGTACCTTCGAGGGCAATGGAGCTGGTAATGAATTTTAGTATGAATTTTACACACATTTACCTTTTTGCTTCTTATTATTTGGTAAACTTTCTTACACATGTCTGCTTTTACAGGAGCTGGAGAACGAGAGGTTGCGGAGGCATCAGTCTCATCAGTCCAGTGCTGTGAGCCGACTCCAGGTAGAGGTAGAGCGGCTTCGAACGAGGCTGGAGGTTGAGGGCATCCCGCTCGACTCTTCTGATGAGGATGAGGATGGCTCTTCTTCAAATGAGGCGCACCGTCTCCATCTCCTTCGGCTGCTGCTGGTCCGAGTCGTAGGCGGCGATAGTCCTGCTCCGCATCTTAGCCATTTTGGACATTTTTAAACATTTTGAACATTTAGTAGCATTATTTTATTTTTTGATGGTTGTACAGTTACATCATTATCATTATTTTATTATTATATTTTTCTATTAATTATACTTTTTCTTTGGTATTATTTAACATTTTTTAATAATATTTTTGCTTTTATTATAAATTGTTGGTTTTGTGGTTTATTATATTGTTGTATGTGTTTATATTTTACAATTGTGAAGTCTTGTTCCTGCAAAAATAAAACACAAATACAAAAACATGAAAAAGAGGACGGTGTCCCGTTTATTTGCAAAAATGGTCCATGGACCAGTTTATTATAAATGAAATAATAAATAAAATAAAAAAATGAATAAAATAATGGATTTAAAATGTAACACGACAAAAATCAATTACTAAATAACAGTGGATCGTAGTACTTATCTGACAGGGCAATTAACACGATTGTAAAGGTTCAACCTCCTTATTGTACAAATCGTCCTTCTTATTCATCAATGCGGATTTAAATGCTTACCGACCCGAACAGCCCATACATGAATGCCTTTCCAACTACCCTTAACAGTGGACATTATGTCGAACGATGATGATGCTTCGCCCATCGATCCCTTCACTCTTCTATAAATGGGGGTTTCACTTCGTGCCTCCTTCACATCCAACGTTCAAAGCATATCAGTTTCTTAGATAATCCTTTTTCTTCATTGGCTTTCAGAAAACTCAAGTACTCAAACTTTCGTCCAATCCCTTTCTGATGAACTTTATTGGCAGATTCCGCCCTATGTATCAACTTGGCCTGGTTAAGGGCTGAAATATTTCAAAGACTTAAAACCTAACCATGGTTTCTTGTCTTGGCTCGTTGCACACTTCAATCCTAACACCATGGTTTTCAGGTTTGAAGACGTTGAAATAACTCCGACCTATGAGGAACTATGTGTTGTGATGGACCATCACCCTGAACAAAATGAAACTCTGGCCCTGCCCCCAGGTCCTAGGCATGATCTAGCTGAGATCATGGCCCTGTGTCCGGTTTACCTCCCTAATGGCATAAACACGGATTAGGGTCTTCCTTTAGAGCCTTTTCTTAACAAGGTTTTGTCCATGGATGTGGATCCTTCTTGGATTCGAGCTTGTTGCTTCTCTTGTTGCTTCTTGTTGCTTGAATGTGTATGCCGCTGAAGAAACCGGTCAACAGCCGGAATTTGAGTTTCCGACTTCCTGACAGTTGTTCCGTGCGGACCATGCCAACTGTACTGTCGCACTGTCTTCATGATGGTCATGTGGAGAAAGACGATGTTGGCTGGGTTAAGGGATAATTGCTCTCATATCACCAATTTCAATATTCATCATCGCGGTTGTCCAATAATTACTGGCAGGCCTGGGCTTTAAAGACCAAATTAAGTCTACTTTCTTCCGGTCCCTGCTCGTTTGTGAGTTCCAACCTATGGTTCCTACCAACTTTTCGGTCTCGGACTCGAGGACATTTTGACTATCTGGGGATAACCCGGACATTCGGTGGATTTTTGTCCCTAGGTGGAAATCAGGCTGGTTACTACTAGGAAGCATGAACCTCCAATTAGTTGCTGGTATGTTTTAGTCTAGACGTTCCATGGCCTATTTTCCCTGACGGATCAGCCGTCAATACGGTATGAATGCAAGCACGTTCCCAGAGTCCATAACTTTCGAGAGCGGTCTGATAACAGCCACATCTGTTGGACCAAATTTTGGCTGACCGTGTTGGCATTGGCGAAATCGAAACACTGTGTATTTAGATGAAGGAACGATGCAGGATACCGTGACACCCGCATATGTCAACTGGTTCTTTACCCCCACAATGATGTCGTGCCCTGTAAGGACTGGCCCTTGCTGATAGGCCCTGCTAGAATAAGTTGTTGTCTTTTCTTTTCCTTTTGTACCCGGGCCATGAGCTTTTATTTAAATGTATCTACTTTTCTTTCAATTAATGACTTCGATGGCTCTGTCTTTATTGATTTCTGCTTCCTGCACACATGAATCAACAACATACAACAAACTTTTTCCTTCGGAATCATTTGTTGTGTTAGTTATTTGGGCCTCCTGCCCTTGGGATTTGGGCCTCTTGCCTTGGGTTTAATAAACGAAAGCTCATAAAGTAACGGTTATTCTGCAAAAACAAAAGCTTACGCTTGGAAACAACAAAGAATGGAGTGACTGTTTTATTATTTGCACAAATGGAACAAAAATAACAAGTATAATTCCTTTATGTATGCATGCACCTATGCAAGTGCTAAGGTTTATTCATGGTTTTATATTGATCTTCCCAGGGAAATCACTGAGAAAATGGTGCTCATCCCTCTGACCAACGTCTTAAAAGAGTTCATGGATTAGGCAAGGCCAACAGCCGGAACATCTTAGTTCAAATGAGTCGATCTTGGATCAAATAAGCATAAGCAGAGAGGAAGGTTTTGCATCCTTCAACCATCAATCCCTCTGAAACAGGAAAAAAAGTTTCTGAAACTTCAATCCTTTTATTAATGCTTTCTCTTCTTTCACATTATAACAGAAGTAAAAGAAAGTTTATTCTACATACAATGGTCATTTTGCTCTAACTACTGCGATTTCCTATCCTCCTTCAAGTCGGGTTGATTCGCGTTGAGCAACCCATCAACGAACAATTTATCACGAACACAATGGCATGAATTCTGCAATTTAAACTAAATGCACCATGCATTGATCCCAGAAATAAATATTGTTTGTTTATCGTTCTGTTCATGCTCTAACTTTTGCCTAGGCCGCCCTTTCGGTGTTTTCCAAACCTAGCGAGCTTAATTTTTGCCTAAGCCGCCCTTTTTCGGGTTTCCAAACTTAAGGCATTTTTTTTTTCGAAATCATCATTTTCAGAGTAGAATCTTTTCATTTGGGTCTTGGATTGACCAATTCGATGTTAACAGGTTCGTCCTTTCCATAGTGGACCAATTCAGCGGCGCCTTTTTGGGCTAATAGTTTGTTGGAACTCTTGAACGGTCCATGCCAGTTTGGGTTTTAAATTTCCCACCAGGATGATTCTGGGCTTTTCATGATTAACAATCTGATCAAAAACCATCAAAACCAGATCTCCGTTCCTTACTGCCCTTGGATGTACTCGTTTATTGTAGAAACGAGCAATTCTTCTTTTTCTCATTTGATCTTGGAATCGGGCATTCAGTCTTTTCCCATCTAAGAACGCCAGATCTTCATATCCCTTCTTTACCCATTCCTCTTCGTCAGACCAGCTTCTACCTAAACCTTGAGAGACTTTTTTTCGAGCTCTATCGGTAACACTGCCTCCATTCCGTATACAAGTTCGAAAGGAGAAGCTCCGTTTACTGATTTGAATGTAGTGCGATACCCCCAGAGCGCGAAAGGAAGTTTCTCAGTTCTCAACGACCAGCTTTCTGTACCTTTCACATACCTTTTCCGGATAGGATTCTTTTGATCTCCTTATTCGCAGCTCTACTGCACCATTAGCCTGAGGGCGATAAGGAGAAGAACGGTGATGCTCAACCTTGTATCTATAAAGCAATTGGCCACATCTGCCTGAAAATGAGAGCCCATTATTTGTAACTATGTGATGGGGACACATATAGCGACAGAAAATGTTCTGTTCAACTGAATCTAGCCCACATGTTTGGCGGGTTAAGGGTTTTATAAGATTGAGCCTCCAATCCATCTAGGAAGTAGTCAACTGCAACCAATATATTACTGATGGCCGTTGGATGCTGCTGTGAAATTTTTGCCGAGTGACGTCTATACCCAATGCAGAAAAAGGCCAGGAAGGAGTTGTCGGATGAAAGTTAACAGCAGGTAAGTTCTTTTTATTATCAAGGTATTGGCAAACCTTTGCAATGACGGCACATACTGAACACAGTCACCTTCCATCTTTCATCCAAAAATACCCTGCCTCATGATTTTTCTTGCTTAGGCCTCAAATGCCACTTAAATGAGTACCGTAAACTCCTTCATGCACCTTCCTCATTAATGTCTGCTCCCTCTTTTCTTTACTTACAACATCCTCAGCAACCATTTCCATCCCAAAGCTCTTTCTGTAGGAGTTCAACACATCGGCTAGAACATAATTCAGAGCCATTTTTTCTGAGAACTGCAACGGTCTTTTCTTGTCGTAGCATCAATCAGAAAAAAGTAGCCGTCTTTCATGTAACCTCAAGGATATCGTGAACCATGGTTCTTCCTCCGACTCTATTCTGGTTCACAAATGTTTCTTTTATAGCACGGGATATTGGCCGTGGTAATGATAAATGGCTTCTTCGGACTTTACTCCAAATCTTGCCAAGCGACGCTAAAGTTTGCCAAGGCGTCTGGGAATTCTGTTATAGGTTTTTCCCCTAATGTGAGTGAAGTGATCTTGTCGAATAGTGCTGCTTTCTTCAAACAAGTACTCAAACATAGGGCTTCCAAGTCTTTCTTCCTCTACCCTTCGCATCTCTCATTAGCAATGTTCAATAAACCAATAACGAATCTCCTATTACTTCGACCTCCTTAGCACCGGATGCAAGGAGAGCTTCCATCCCCATGATGCATGGCTTCATAATTTCTCCCCATGTTATTAGTGACCGGTGAAACAACAGCCTCTTTGCACATCGTGGTAACCTCGCCATTAGGTTGGCTTCAATTACGATAACCAGCTCCGGCTCCATTTCTATTAGCTGATTCCATCAAAAAATACAATCTCCAAGCTCCTGTTTCGATACATAGTAGGTCTCATACATCTCCGGAAACTTCCAATTCCCAAGGTTCATCACTTGCAATTGGAATTTTCTGCCGAGGAATTCCGCTATAGCCCGACCTTTGACTATTTTCTTTGTTAAAAGTACGCATCCACACTAGACATCTGAATCAACCATTTAGACAACCGTCCCTCTAGAGTTAGGCGTTCCTCTGTAGGATACTTCAGAGGATCAATCTTGGAGACAAAAGTGCAAAAGTGACCTTGAAGGAATCAAAATAAGGCCGCAACTTCTTTATCAACCATACTACTGCCATGCATGTTTTCTCCACCAAGTTATACTTCTCCTCTGTGGACAGTAGCTTCTTGCTAATGTAATAAATGACCTTTTCTATTCCAGCGGCGTCCGGCTGTACCAACATTGCTCCAACTCATGCATCTTCTACAGATAGATACAAGATTAGAGGTTCTCCTGGTTTTGGTGAACTGAGCACCGGTGGATTCATCAAGTATTTCTTTATGTGGTCAAAGGCCTTCTAGCAGTCCTCGTTCCACTTGACTGGTTGATTCTTCTTTAACTTGAAATTGGGCACAGTGATGGGATAACCTCGAAATGACCTGCTGATTGTAACTGAATTTTACCAGGAAGATTCCCACCCTGATTGTTTCTGTTTCTTGGCGGTTCATGTCCGTGAATGGCTTTCTTTTATTTGTCGGGGTCAAACCTCAATCCCATTATGGTCCTACAACAAAAACCTAACAACTTCCCCTTTGTTACTCCGAATATCACTTCTTGGGATGAGTCTCAAAGTTGCACTGCTTGACCCGTGCGAAGAACTTTTCCAACATCTCTGCATTGTTCTTTCCTGTTTCTTTGTGCATTGATCACATGTCGTCACATATACTTCTAAAACCCTTTATGGATCATATCATGAAACAGTGTTGGTAGCCATTCTCTGGTATGTTGCCCGTCATTCTTCAATTCCAAATGGCATTACTTTGTAGCAAAATGTTCCAAAGTCCGTGGTGTTGAAGGCCGTCTTGTGCTTGTCCACTAAAGCCATCAGTATTGCGTTGTATCCGCGAGATCCATCCATGTAGGGGAATAACATCCCATTCCGGCCAGCACGTCGATTAAAACATCTATGTGCGTAAGTGGAAAGTCATCTTTTTAGGTGAGGGCTTTATTCAAGTCTTCTATAATTCAACACAGACCCTTATCCTCCCATCTTTCTCAGTACCGGGGAACTATATTTGCCAACCATTCCGAATAATGAACTACTCTAAGAATCCTGCATCCAAACTGCTCTGGGACTTCCGCTTGATCTTGTCTTGCCCATTCTGGTCTGGACCCTTTTCTCCTTTTCTTTGTTTACCGGCTAAACTCTCGGATCAATAGGATGAAGTGCTCTGCAATTGATCTGTCGATCCCTTGGCATGTCCGCATTAGCTCCAGGCAAATACCTCTGAATTTCTTTGATACATTCTTTGAAGATCTTATCTGGAGTTCAGGTTAAAGTCTGATCCGATTTCGATATTTAGGATCTTCAATGGTGCTTTAAGTAAATTGCCAAAATGCATGCAATGCATTATGTCAAATATTGCGCATGGTATAATCAATGCCATGAACGTGACAATTAGGAAAACAAGAAAACAAATAGTCAAAGGTTCACTTCCATTTGGATTGAAATAAAAGAGGAAAACCATTTCCCATAAGTGTTCTCAAAACAAGGCATCAGAAAAACAAAATACAGGATTAACTGCCTGTTCAACACATTGCATTACAAAAGTGTCTTTTATTGCCCTGGATCACTTCGTCTGCATCTGCAACTCCTTCTTCCTCCGCCAGGGTGGCCACGTCTATCTTTCTCTCTAGCGGCTTCGCCTCAATGCCTTCCTCTCCGCTTCTTCGGCAGCGTAGAACAGACTGGGGAGAATGCGCGCCTGGCTTTTGCTCTTGCATCAGCTTTTGAAGCTTCATCCCCCAATCCCCAGAAAGTCGTTCACAACTTGGATATTCTTCTTCAAAACCACTTCAGATTCAACTGCTCTCTTCTGTCATACATTACCATGAATTTCAGTCCCATCCACCAGCTGTCAAGGAAGGTTCGGGCGACTTGGAACCAACTTCTCCTCATTAATCGGTCATGAAATATCTCCAAGCCGGGATGAGGTTTTTCCCCCTACTCGTGAAAAATTCCCCTTCGACTTGTGCGGAACAAAGAAGATCTTGATGTCACATTCGACGATCTGCATAGTGTGTTGACGCGTGATTTTATGCCTCCACCTGACCGATGATATGATATGAGGACAAAGCGATAAGGTTTCACAATTAAACCGGAAGTGTTTTGAACCAAAAATTGAATCAAACCGCCCAAAGGAGCCTGAGACCCGTCGTTAGGGCTGCGTCACGCAGCTAGTACCTGCGTGACGGCACTCTCGCGCGTCACGCAGCTCGTAACAGGACTACACCTCTGTGCGCCGCGCCCGTGCAACGGCCTGCACTGTTTGTATGCGTATACGCCGGCAACTATACGAAAAAGTAAGTCGCGTTACGCAAGGAGAGGGGTGCGTCACGCAGGCTTCTCCGCGTTGACGCGACTGTTCTGTTGGCCCTAGCCATATATAAATACAACATTTTACAGCAAAAACGGACTTTTGGACACTTTGACATTTTGCTCTTTCATTTTCCTCTAAGGAAAACACGGACTTTCTAAGTTGAGACATTTCTAAAAAAAAAACGACTAAAAGCTCTTTTCCTCAAGCAACTCCAATGAGTGAACTTTGAGGTAGACAAGTCATAGATATTTAGATTTTTAAAAATCAAAGAAAGATATAACAAAAAGATAAAAGAAAAGATAGGGAAGTGGCAAAATGAGAGAAAACAATTTCATTTTTGTTTGTTGAAAGAAACTTTGGTGATTGCGCTTCTGGAATGTGGAACACAACAGCCTACTGGAATCAATTTCAAGGGTACAATGCAATCTCAATCTAGTTGGGCCATTAAGATAATGTTCTAACTTCATTTCTATTATTTTCATTTATTTTTAGCATTTAACTATTCTTAAAATCTCATTTTTGCATTGATTAATTGGTTTGCCTTTGAAAAAACGTAAGTTGCCTATTTTTTGAGTCTGTTCTGTAGGTCCGTAGTTATAATTACTGGACAAAAAAGAAACGAAAAGGAATCCAGTTTTTTAAAAGGGTTAGTTGCGGACCAGAGGCAAGCCCGCATCACGCGAGGGCTACTTACCTGCGTGACGCGAACTGTCATGTCAAAAAGCCCCTCACCTGGACTAGACCACCTGCGTGACGCAGCTGTTCACGCTACTCATTTTCATTTTGTTTTCTATATCCGTATTCTAATATTTATTTTAAATAAATAATCATATTAGCCTGTAAGGATTTTAATAAAATGTCAGAGCGAACAGTCTGTCACGTTTAAGCTAAACTAGTTACGTCACGCGGCATGATTTCTTCATAGAAGAACACCTGTGTGACGCGACTGTTCTAGTTTCCAGATCATAACCAGAGTTCGTCATGCGACTGTTCTTCATTAGAACAACTGCGTGACGCAAACCCATTACAAGTCTAAGAATAAAAAAAGAATAAAGGGGTGCGTTAATGCGACTGTTCTTCGTAGAACACCGCATGTACATAACGGGGGGGGCCTGGGGCGACTATCTTCCAGCTATACTGGCACATTTTCACTTATTTGTTAGCTGCAGTTTCATTTTTCAGTTTAAATGAATCCTTCCTTAAATTATAATCCGGGAACAAATTATCAATAGTGGGCTAATTGAGTTTTTAATCCAAGCAAAGTCAACTTAATTATTGATGATTATGAGATTTTTCAAGATTTTATTTCCTATCGTTTATTATTAATTACATTTACTAAGCTCCGGTTTTGTAAGGCCCGCCTTTAAACCATAAGGCAAGAGCGGGGTCTTTTACTTTGTTTGATATGTTATTATTGGATGGATGCATGGATCCGAATATGATTTATCTGTAGAAAAATTGGAATGCCAAATGAATGAATCTAATTAGGCTCAAAACGCTGTTAATTAATTGTTCCACACTTCAGGATTATCTCGGCTGCTTCGACTTTTATTCTCGTGGTTCGTGCATATAAAATACCTTTGTGCGGCTTTTCTCTTAAATAATTAAATTAAGATTTAGAATAATCAGCTCAGGTTAAGAAGAAGAGGCCGGGTTTTCCGGTGGCCGTCGGCTTCCAACGGGCCGACCGTACCCAATTCCCTTACCTTTAGAACCTCATTGGTTCGTCTGACCAATTTTTCTGAATAAAAAGGCCTTGAATAAAATGGCGTTAAAATGCAGAGTCCGAGGTGTTTCACAAAATAAAATAGGAAACGGTCCCATGCCGAAAAGATGGAGGTGGCGAACTGTAAAAATAATTTACTAAGACGATTATTCGGGGATCGACATAATCCAAAAAGGGTTTTGTATCACCGCTTTTCCAAAAAATAATAAATAAGTAAAAACCACATCATAATATTATTTTCCGTTTATATGACTTTTTCATCTGGGGGGGAGAAAACAGTTTTGGCGGACTTCACTATGGAATTGCACCCATTAATCCCCGGTTGTTTTAATAAACAATCTAGTTGGTTGCAATTAGAATGACTCTTAAAGCTTACGATCTTCTAAATAAAATTGAATTAGAAAAGCCGATGCGAAAATTATTTAATCGTCCGTATGTGTTTTAATTTGCTTACATTATTCTTTCTAGGGATTTTTTGCATTCATTCGGCATTTCCTCTTCTCACCTCATTTCTACCCGTATCACCTTCAAGTACTGGTGTAAATTTGATTGGTGGATCTAGCCTAGCACCATGCCGATAGAAGTGCATCCATCGGAGAATACATTACTTACCAACCGCAAGCCTAAGTACCTTAAAGGTGGCATCGAAAGGAGTACGCCCAACAAAGCCCGATCCTGGTTTGCGGAAACCCAGGGACTTTGGTTCAGCCAATGAGACCGAAGCCAATGCACATATTTCAAAGCCGTTAGCTTACTTCCCCTAAGGGCAACCCGATTTCTGTTTGCTGTTGTAATGCTGCATTCATTTTCCGAGAGAGATATCCAAGTCTCAAAACCCCCTGTTTTGGTGTCGAGAGATTAGACCAAATTCCTAAAGAAACAGATGTCGGAATTCTATTACCAGACGCGAATCCGTGTGTGGAGAGGAATAAGCGGCTTGGAAGGCAGCATTCCCAACTCCGCTCCACTGTATGTTATAAAACTGTACCATATGTTGTGACCATTCATTGCACCATGTAACACTTCCTTTTTCAGCCATGCATAATAAAGCTAATGTCGTTATGGACATTTGACCTTGATTTTGGAGACCGGACCGTCAAATTCGTTTTCGAATAATATAATTGCAAATCCCTTAGTTATTGAATTTACTACCCGAAAGAAAGGAGTTATTAAGGGCTAAAAAATTCCTTTGTATTTTAACATTTCTCGCATTATCTGGAAAGTAAGTGGAGAGATAATGACAGTTGTAATAAAATAAAAAATGAATATCCTGCTTTGGGACCATATAGTTCCAAGGCCAAAAAGAAGGGATACAAAAAAATACACAATAACAAGGAATACATAAAATCCCGCTCGGAAATTCTTTCATTCCTAGGCAAAAAGTTAGGGAATATGAGAGAAAAATAGTCGATCGTAAAATCCAAAAGGAACGATCGACGACAGATAATGCCTGAAAATGTTTAAGTACAAAATAAGTTATTTGATGTACTTATTCATACCGAAATTTTTTGGTCTAGTCGTCGAAATCGATTCTTATCTCCATATTGGTTTTAGCACATAGAAATGCATTTCTCATACCTTAATGTGTTTTTCATTTTTTCACATGCATAACACGCAGGGCCCTCTTTAACTCAGGACCGTTTTTATTAGAATTGGACCCTTCCGAGAAATTGCCTTCGAAAGAGCTTGGAACCAACATCTGGTCAGGCGTCTTCGTCGAACCTCCCCAATCCCGAGTTATAACTCCAATTAGTTAGTGAATTCATTTCAAGTTGCATCAAAATTCAAGCCTGACTCAGATTCAGTAGAAAATGGTGGATTAACACGAAAAAAATGAGACCGGATTTTCTGAGACTCAGATAAGAACTATGCTCAGATGTGGGCTGCGGCTCTTGCCCAAGATAGGGCCCCAAACCAAGCTACTCCCCCTTCTAGCAGTCGCCTGTGGTTTAGAAGAAAGGCCAGATTCTAGAACCATGTATCAGAAAACCAAGCTTCTGTAGAAACACTGGTGCCAAGTCTGAGAATGATGTGCTCAAACAACTTTGCCAGGATCTGAAAAGAAAGATTCGAACAAAACTGGCAGAAGTAAAAGAGAAGAATCTGGTCACTAATTTCACATCACTGAATACGTTTTGCCACCCGATCAGTCGGCCCCATTTAAAACATTCAAAGCATACCCATAATTTGAAAGGAGGACAATGATCCTCGCTCTCATTGTCTGAATTCCTCCGAGTATCACAGATGAAACCGATTATAACGAGGAAATGATGTCTGCTTGCATTTCCACAAACACTGCATAAAGCACTATCGGAGGTTGTACGATGGTGCTAGATAAGGAGTCAGAAGAATTGTATCAAGCTGCAGGACTGGACTTTTCTTAAGCACTTCAAGGCACCGACGAGTAAGTGATAGAATTCAACTTACGCGATCTGTGGAAGAGTTTAAGACGAGGGAAGGATGGAAAGCTTTATCTTGATTACTACAGGAGATGGAGAACTAAGTTGTAATAGAGTTCAGACAAAGGACCCAAAAGACAAAAGAGCTGATCAGGAATCTTAGCAGGGAGGGCCAAACATGCCCTTTCTTTCAAGGAAAGTGGATGTTGGACCTCAGCCTTTGATTCTTACCGATTTTCTTTGGTTCAAAAGTGCTGCGTCTAAACATCGAGGACTGATCACAAGAAAGGAAAGGAAGAAGAACAAGAGGGTTGTAAGCTACCGGAGACATTCATGTATGGGTTGACAGAAGGTGCCGGGAAGCCAGTAATCAGAATCAAGTCGGGGGAATGAACAATGCTATATCGGGATAGTTAATGAAAAGGCGTAGGAGAGAGTTCCACTGACTTAGGCGAGACCTTTGAAGCACGGTGCTAAAGATCATGATCAAGAATGTAGTGTTGTTCCAAAGCTTACCGCGTTCGACCGGTCTAAAACCACATTCGAGGAGTACATGGACAGAAATTGCGAGTATCCACCAGTGCAAGTGACATTCAACTGATGAATGCTTTCAAATTGAGGCACGAACATTCAAGACTTGATCGGATAGTGGGGAAGATTTATCTAAATGGCCCTCGGACAACGAGCAAAGCCCAGCGACCAGAACAATCCGCTTCCCCCAATATCAGTTATATATTATCCATCTCGTAAAGTCTCAGTCAGGTGGAATCTGGAGGTCCAATTTGCCGTATTTGGGGCAGCGAGTTACCAGAAGAGGTAGTATTAGGCTGTTTAAGCGGATTGCGAAGAGCAGATGTGCGCTATGTTGAAACATATGGGATGACTGAGTAGTGATTGAGGAAGAAAAAAGTGCCAGTGAAGATTGAAATCGAGAAAAAGTATCACTGTGGAAAGTAGGTGCATTGTTACCAGAGGATGATGATGAAACAGCTTCAGTTGGCCATTTTCAAAAAGAAGCTTAGCCGGACCAAGGAGGAAACAATGGTACTTACTCAAAGCGAGGCGAAAGAAGCAAGTGAATGAAGTAGTGTGTTCAGAAGCCTTGAACCCGCAGTGGGCTCGCCGCGGAGTATACAATCCCTAGAGCAGAAGAGCAGTGGTTCAGGCGCTAAGGGAAAAGAGATATGTAGCTGATGGGAATAAAGAAGAAAATGCACGGAGAAAAGAGCGGAGGAGGGGAGCCGAAAGAAAAGAAGCAGTGAGAAGAGGTAGTTTGAAAGGGCAAAAGAAGGCTGTCGAGGTTGGGGAGAAAGCAGTCAGAACAAACACCTAGTGGACGATGACCGCCAGGTTCGAGTGCTGGAGTCAATTGCAAAGAACTCAGAGATTAGACATTGTCAAAGATATTGCGGATTTGTTGATAGCATCTAAAAGACATAGAGAAGCGCTTGCTTGAAGCCCAAGGGCATGACTTTCGGTCAGGTTGCCGCTCGGATCAAAAGGTTGAATGATTCAACTATGTGCGCTACACAGCGATAGAATCGTGAAACTTCTTTGACTCAGAGCCTTCCGACCAGAACAAGAAGAAACCACTGTAAGCCGTTGTGTACATTTTAGGATCACTTCGCAGATGGAAGAGAATACGCCCAAATGCTAATGATTGATTAAACGGATCTGCACTCCCTGTGTGTATTCCTAAAAATGCATAGTCCAAATGTATAAAAATAAGGAAATAAGATCAAATTACAGAGGCTGTGCAGCCCAATAAATTTCTTTTCACATTACAGTGCTGAATAGGAGAAGGGTGGCGCAAAGCTGTTGGTATGCACTCGAAACACTATCTAAGAAGGGTTAAGAGTTAGCAGAATAGTGGAACGTAGTGACAAGACTGCAAGAGAGAGGATTACGTCCATGGCACAAAGACCAGGCGTGCGCGGGAAAAGCTGGGGTAGACATAGCAGTGGCTAAGACATTCCATAAATTGTAGCGATATTAAAACACACATTCTACTGGCGTCTTCTCTCTTATCCTCGTTCGAGGGTTCATAGACCCTTTGCTCCTTCCATCCTTTTCTTCGGCCTAGGAGCTAAGCAGAGAGGAGGGCCTTCCATCCCACTGCTGCACAGGAATAATTTCGAAGGTTTTTTTAACAAAAATAGTGACCGAGTTTCAGGGATATTCAGCCAGAAGATTTTTTTATTTCCCCCCCCCCGGGAAATTTTTATTAACTCAAAAACTAAGTCTTAGGACGATGGAAAGACTGAAGATGAAACAAGAACGTATAATCCAAAGACAACAACCATGTTATTCTATTGCGTACCCTCACTTGAGGTAAGAAAACCTTTCAGACCTCTTGATCTTTCTCGGAGGAGAGAAAAGAGGTTGGGTATACAGTCTCGGTAAAATCGAGGTCGAAAGATTGTTGTGACACAGACCAAGAGCAAGACTCATGGCGAGGATTTTCAGCATGAAGCGAACAGATGAGGATGAAAGTGGGGCGGGACTTTTAGAGGAGCGAAGCTTTAAGCATCACTTGAACCCTGTCCACGGCCGTTTTTTCACCTCTTATAGCCTCCCACTTGAATGGCAAAGAATTTGCGAAGGCCCTTTATGGGAGCAGAGGATGTAGCGAGGAGCAGGAGAAATTACTGAGCACGGTGCAAGTTGTATCTCTTGAATTTCAGTTGATTCTCTTCGAGAAACAGCCGGCACTCATAGGTAATGTGTCGATTTAATAGGCGCAAGCCCACCAACCCTTCCGCAAGTATGCCAAAAATGAGGTCGTGCAGTGAAGGTGAAAGATCGAATGAAGATGAAGTCACATTTGCGTCTCGAGAGGCGTAAGCTTGACTTTTCGAAGAGGGAGAAACGGAAGAAAAATGCCAAATGCGGCACTAGATGGTGCATTAATTTAGACGCTGCGCGGTATGCTGCGGGTCGTGGT
>NW_023591416.1:3787141-3807760 GCF_014843425.1 Jatropha curcas | reverse complement strand
AAAAAAGAGAGGAGATTTACTTCTAAAAAGAAAGATGCTGTAATGTGGTAATAGTTTGACAGAATTAACTAAGTCCCCAAGCCAACAAAGCCTTTTTCCCCCCTTCCCCCCTGTTTTAGGAAAACCCGACCCCTTGTCAACCAAATGGGGGAAAAAGCAAAATATGCCCCAGGGGGGTTTTGTAAATTATAGATTGAAGATTAGGTGAAGAAATTTACCAAAAATGGGGTTTCCTTCCTTCCAATCCATTTCCAAAAGAAAATAGAGAATCCCCCGAAGGAATTTACTTCTAGATTTTGGAAGAATCTTAAACATGAGGCCCCTGGGTTTAAAGCCTTAAGCTGAAAATTTTCAAAGCACAGTGGCCTTTTTTTCCATCCTCAAAGACAGATTGGTCAAGTCAGAAGCGGGGTTTAAATTCAGATTTTGGAGGATATGTTTTAAGAGCTTTGTGCTATTGGAGTTTTGAGGGCAGTTGGGAGAAAAGTACATTCGAACTTGTAGAATTTGCCTACAATAACAGTTTATCAAGTCGAGGTATTCAGATGGCCCCCCTTTTGAAAGCACTATATGGTAGGAGAATGTACGGGACTTCCCACTTGTGTTGGTCAGAAATTGAAGTGAGGGCCAAGATGGTAGGTCCCAGATTTGATTCGGGATACCAGAGGAAAAGGTCAGATTATGCAAGAGAACTAGATTGAAAGCAGTTCAGATCGTCAGAAATCTTATGGGAATTTGAAAAGAGGAACGGATATTAGAGTATGCATGGGGATAAAGGGTTTTCCCTTAAGGTAATCTCCGTGGGAAAAGATATTGCGATTTGGAAAAAGGGTAAGCTTACGTCCTAGGTTTTCATTGGTCCATATGAGATCATTGAGCGTGTGGGTTTCATTAGCCTATAGACTAGCCTTTACCACAAGACACCTGGATAGGATACATAATGTTTCCACGTATCTATGTTGGAGGTATCGGTCTGACCCCATCACAATGGTAATATCAGTGGAATCTGTGACTATAAGAGGCCAGATTTAACTTATGAGGAGAGGCCAGTGAGGATACTTGCTAGGGAAATTAAGGAACTAAGGAATAAGAGAATTCCATTGGTCCCAAGTTCTTTGGAGAAACCATAAGACCGAAGAAGCTACCTGGGAAGGTGAAGAGATTATGAGGACAACAACATCCTCAGTTTTGTTTAATTTCAGGTGAATTTCGAGGACGAACTTTCTTTAAGGGGGGGAGAACTGTAACGCCCCATTTTTTTTCCTGTGTTTTAATAGTAGTTTTACACGGTCTGTAAATAGTACCCCCACCCGGTGCCGGAAAGTTGGTATTATTTTTGGGGTCCGAAAAATTACTATTTTATGTTTTATAATTTTATTTAACATTTTTGGAGGCATGTATCATGGTTTTTTATGGATAGAAAGTAAGTAGGAATATTTTTTGGAGAATTTTAGATACTTAGTGAATAGTAGAATTAATGGTGTTATATGTTAAGTAAGGAAATTTGAGCAATTATTTTTTTTATGGAGGAAAATAGAGGATTATTTTTAAATGGGAATAAATTAGAGACTTTTGTGGGAGATAAATAATATTTTGAAGGAATTTAATTGGAGAATATTTTTGAAAAAGACCAAAATAACCCCTTAGTTTGCTTTACAATAAAGCAACCTATTCATTATTGGAGCACCAAACCTTTTGCCTTTCTTCTTCTCCATACACGTTTCCTTCTTCTCTCCTTCTTCTTCTTCTTCTTCTTCCTCTTCATTTTTCTTCACATTCCTACTTAGTAAACACCGATCCAACTGATTTAAAGGGCATAAATCTTAGAGAGTGAAAGCTAGAGAAGTAATTCTTTTGGTGACTAATTTCAAGGAATTTGGTGATTTTCCTACTTGGGTCAAGTAAGTGATTTTATGATAAGTGAACTTTATTTTTGGATTTAGAGTTTCCTTTTAGCATATACATGCTTAATTCAGCTCCAATTTACTTCTTTTCTTTGTTTTCTTTGTTTGATTTTGAAGTTTTTCTCCACCATGTAGAGGGTGGAGAGCCTTCCTAAAAGGATAAAGCAAGACCAAAGCTTGGAGAGCTTTGATTAAAGCTTGTAAAGCTTGTTTTGAAGGTTATGTGGTTCATAAACACACTTACCTTACTCAAAATTTTGATTTTGTGGCCTTTATGCTATTATGTTGTTATATTTTGAGATTTTTGTATGAAATGATTGGGGGTTTTTTTTTGGGGGTTGAATTTTTGGTTTGCCAAATTACATGCTCTTGGATGATGTTGAAATGAGTATTTATGTTGTTGGTAGACATTTCTACTTGTATCTTTGTGGTTCATGTTCCTTTCATGGCTCAAGTAAACTGAATTTGGGACAAAAACGAGATTTTGAGTGAGATTAGGAACCATTTTTCCGTCTTTCTAGTTTCCATTTGGTGTCTTAGTCTTCCATAAAAAGTTGGTAGGTCTATATCTTAATCTTTCCAACCCATCCTCTTGTGTCCAATTTGGAGATATATAACTCAACTTATGGCTGAAAACATCCCAAACTGACTCAATGTTTGTGTCGGGCGCTAACCAATGCATCACTGACTTTAGTGCCCGTTTTGACACTATAATGACAAGATTAGGTATTCTTAGTTTTCTTCATAAAAGTTGTTGCCTGTTGTCTTGAGAATTTTGCTTGTTTCTGCAATTTTATTTAATTTTGAGTGTGGGGTTTAGTAAGGAATTCAAGAACATGCTTGTCTGACTGAATCAGGTCTGGTCTGTCAGTCTATGTTCCTAGCTTTGTTTTGTTATCTTTCATATTGAATCTGGGCCCTGTGATCACCTTCATAACATTTGTAGGATTTTGTCTTAGCTTTCTAAAAGACTCTAATTTCAAATTTAATTTGGAGAAGCCATAGCTCCGGTTATGTTTAAAAAAAACACAGCAAAAGGTACACTGTTATTTTTATGCTGGAAATTTTCTATGTTAAGTCAATTTTGTTTAAGTATGAAGAATTTTTATGAATTACTTAAGTTTAAATTAAGTTTTTAATTATGAGAAGACTAAGAAAAATGAATTTTTATGAGAAATGTTTTTTTTTTGGGCTCTAATATACTTGGTGTGAATTTGATGCATGAATTTGATTTTATTATGTATGATGAGCATGCTCGGCATTGATGCCATTTATGGATAAGAAGCTATGATGCATATGCTAGGCACATGGGTGTCTTATGTTAGGGCGGACGCGCTCTATATATTACTGAAAAAGGTTGGCCGACGCTAGGCCATTATTGAATAAGCTATGAACTTATGCCGTCTTTTTCTCCTAAGTGTATGTGAGCCTTATACAATATTTTTAAGGAAGTGAATAAATGAGAATCACATTAATGGTTAATAACCTTCTTTAATTTTACCACAACTTAATTTATGATATCAATGATTTCTAAAGCATGATGTGGTGGTGTGCATATGTTACTGGCATGTTCAAATTTATGATTTTAATGTATATAAATGATTGTTTTTTTTAAGTATGTTGTCATCACAACATTGGTTTTGTTTGGTGTTTTATGAAGCACCACTGAGTTTATACTCAGCGCCGTTGATTTTAATCAACGCGCAGGTTGAGATTGTGCTTGCCGCTTAAAGAGCCTGAAGAGTAGCAATCAGAGTTGAAAGAGAATCTTTTTGGTAGTTGGATTAGTATTTTATGTAACTAAAAATTTATGGCATGTATAAGTATTCACATTTTTGGAGACTGTATTATTTTCATTATAACTTAAGCATCAGTTATTGTAAATTATTTTGGGTGGGTATATATAATTGGGAGAATAAACTTGGACTTATTTTTAATGGTTAGAAACATTAGAAAGTTGATATAGTTTTTAATGAATGTATTGAAGTGATGAATATTATAATTGTTATTGGAGGAACTATGGAGTTATGAAAATTTATAGAAGTGCTATTGTGGTTGTTATTGGAGTTTGATTGGGTTTTGGAGTTTGATTTTGGGAGTGGCTTTGGTATTATATGTTTTGGTGCAACTTCTATTTTAAGGTGGAAACTCTTGCAGTTTGTTTCTGTAGGATTCTCCCAAATCATTTTCCCCAAAACCAGAATACTATTACCTTGCCTAAAACTTGTGAATACTAAGTCACTTCCTAATTCATAAGATGATTTGTTTTGATTTTAGTAGGTTAGGATGGTGGCCCTCCGGCACCGAATGTGGCATCCACCGTCGGGTTCCTTTCGGATCGGGCTGGCGGGTGTTACCAAAATGGAGTGCTGTCGAAGTTGCTAGTCGATCCGACTAAGCCCATGCGAGGGAGGTAATGGACCGAAACTGTGATATCATCAGTGCAAAGGGCAAATCCAACTTGATGACTGGTTTCAAACTGAGGCACGATATTCAAGATTTGATTGACAGTGGGAAGATTACGAAGCCTTCAGACAAGAGCACCAGCCAAAGTACCAAGAACAACCCATTTCCCTAAATATAGTACAATATAATCCAATCCATAAGTCTCAGTCGGTTGGAATCGGTCAACGCGAAGATCGGGAGTGGAAAATTACCAGAAGAAGTGGTTATTGGCGGAAGCAGGATGGAAGAGCGGATGTGTGCCATGTTGAAACATTTGGGATGAGACTGTAGTAGCGATGAGGAAGAAGAAGGTGCCAGTGAACGATCGAGATTGCGAGAAAAGCATCCACGGTGAAGTGGTGATGTACCTGAAGATGAAGATGGAGCAACTACAGCTTGCCAATTATTCAAAAGAGCTTAGCTGATCAAGAAGAACAGTGGTACTATAGCAGTGAGGAGGAAGTGAACGAGGTAGGTGTTCAGAGTTTGACCTGGAGTGGGCAAGTATACAATCCTGAGAGCAGTATGCAGGCTAAGGGGAAAGAGGTCGCTGTTGACGGAATAAAGAAGAAAATAGCAGAGAAAGGCGGGGAGGAACAAAAAGAAAAGAAGAAAGATGAAGAGGTAGTAAAAGGACAGAAGAAGGCTGTTGAAGTTGGAGAAAGCAGTCAGAGTAAGGCATCTAGTGGGATAACCGCCAGCTCAGTGCTGAGACAGTTGCAAAGAACAAGAGCTGACATTTCAATATGGTATTTGCTGATCGCATCTAAGGAGCATAGAGAAGCTTTACTTGAAGCCATGACTTTTGTCAGAGTGCCAGCTCGAATTCAAAGTGTTGATATGATCAATTTGAATATGACAATGTGCTAACAGCGAAGAATAGGCGAAGTTCATTTCTTTGACGCTGACCTTGCACCAGAAAGGAAGAAACCACTGTAAAGCGTTGTACATTCAGATCAAACCGTCAATGGACAAGATCCCGGATGGTGGATGGTGGATAATGGATCAGCATTGTGTTGTATGTCCCTGAAGATGCTGTCTAAGTTTAAAATCGAGGAATCAAGAGCTTGAGACCATCAAACATGGCGGTCAAAGGCCTAATGAAACACTAAATGTCCGGAATCGCAAAAAGGGAACCTTCAAAGCGAAACCTTCAAAGCGAAAATATCCACAGGGGCAATGGAAAGCTGGGTAGACGTGGTTGTGCTTGACATTTTAGCCAACTATGCTCTTTTGTTGGGAAGGCCCTGGCTTCATCCTTTGGGTGCAGTTCCATCCACCTTGCACAGAAAAGTAAAGATTCCATGGGGTATAGATGTGGTGACAGTTAATGCGCAAGAGGATCTGAGTGTAGCAACAGTGGAAGGCTTACAGCTGGCGGCACTGTTATCGGGTTTTCAGGTGGCAGTAATGGATGCATCCACCACCAAGAGCAAAAGTACAGTGAATAGAATGAGTCCTTTCTCAAGGAAGATGATGAAGAAGATGAATTGGCAGTACGGCAAGGGTTTAGGCCGGGAGCTGCAAGGAAGGTTCTAGCAAGGAAGGTTTGAGCAATCTCTCAATCGGCATTTCGGGCACAAGACAAGCGTGGGATTGGGGCATTTCTGAAAAATAAGAAAGAAAGAAAAAATATGAGGTTCGGTCCCTCCAATCAAGAAGCGTCGAATGTGAATCAGATCTTCTTTTATTCCACCAATGCTGAAGGGGAATTTCAGAGTAGGGGGAAGACTATCCGGCTGGAGATATTCAATGACCGAATATAAGAGGAGAGGCCTGGTCAAGTCACTCCGAACCTTCCTTGGAACAGCTGGTGGATGGACTGAATACATGAATAATGTATGACAGATGACAGAAGCGAGCATTGAATCTGAGTGGTTGAAGAAGATATCCAAGTTTGAAGACTTTCTGGGGATTGGGGATGAAGCTTCAAAGCTGGTGCAAGAACAAAGGGCCAAGGTGTGCATTCTCCAGTCGGTTCTAGCTGCCGAAGACGCCGAAGAAGCAGAGAGGAAGGCATTGAAGGCGAAGCCGGTAAAAGAGAAGATAGAAGTTCCCCCGGTGGAAGAAGAAGAAGCTGCAGATGCCGATGAAGTAATCCAAGCAATAAAAGATACTTGTAATGAATGTATTGAACAAGCAGTTAATCCTGTATTTTGTTTTTCTGATCCTTGCTTTGAGAACACTATGGATGGTTTTCCTCTTTTATTTCAATCCTTTATATTTCAATCATGGAAGTGAAAACTTTGACTACTTGTTTTCTTTGTTTTCCAAATGTCCACGTTCAATGGCTTTGATTTACACCACAACGCATATTGAACAATAAAATGCATGCATCATTTTGCATTTAACTTAAGCACCAACTGAAGAATCCCTAAATAATCCGAATCCGGATCAACTTGGAAAACCTGAACTCAGAAGGATCTTCAAGAATGTATCCAAGAGAAATTCAGAGGTATTTGCCCTGGAGCATGCGGACATGCCCAGGGATCGACAGATCCTAATAGCAGAGCAAACTTCCATTCCTAACTGATCCGAGTGTTAGCCGGTAAAGCAGAAAAGAAGAAAAGGGTCAGAACCAGAAATGGCAAGACAAGATCAAAGCTGAAAGTCCAGAAGCAGTTTGGAATGGCAGGATTCTAGAAGTAAGTTCCTATCCGGAAATGGTTGGCGAAATATAAGTCCCGGTACTGAACGAAAGAATGGGAGGATAAGGGTACTTGTGTTGATTTACAGGGGACTGAATAAGGCCTCACCTAAGATGACTTTTCCCAACTATCCGCACAGTAGATGTTTGATCCGCAAAGCGCTGCCGGATATGCGAATGTTATTCTATTATTGGGATGGATTCTCTGGATAACAACCAAAAATAACTGATGGCTCTAGTGGACAACAACAAGACGGCCCTTTCCACAAAACGAGGACTTTCGGAACCTTTTGCTATAGGGTGATGCCATTTGGGACTGAGAAAACGCCGGGGCTACATACCGAGAAATGGCTACAACTTTGGTTTCAAATGATATGACCATAAGGGGTTAGAAAGTTATATTGTGGAACGACAATGGGATCATGACAAAAACACAGGAAGAACATGCAGAGATGTTTGGAAAAAGTTCTTCGCAAGGGTCAAAATGCAGTAACAACTTGAGACTCAAATCCCAAGACAAGTGCGATCGGAGTAAACCAAAGGGGAAGGTTAACAAAGGGGAAGTTGTTAGGTTTCATTGTAGGACCTAATGGGATTGAGGTTGACCCCGACAAAATAAAAGCCATTCAGGACATGGAACCGCCAAAGATAGAACGTCAGGTGAGAAGCTTCCTGGGTAAGATTCAGTACATCAGCAGGTTCCTTTCAAGGTTATCCATCACCTGTGCCCCAATTTTCAAGCTACTGAAGAAGAATCAGCCAGTCAAGTGGAATGAAGACTGCCAGAAGGCCTTTGACCACATAAAGAAATACTTGATGAATCCACCGGTACTTAGTTCACCAAGACCAAGAGAACCCCTAATCTTGTATCTATCTGTAGAAGATGCAGGAGTTGAAGCAATGTTGGTATAGCCGGACGCCGCTGGAGTGGAAAAGGCCATTTATTACATTAGTAAGAAACTACTGCTTACAGAGGAGAAATATAACTTGGTGGAGAAAACATGCATGGCAGTAGTATGGTCGATAAAGAAGTTGAGACCGTACTTTGATTCCTTCAAGGTCACTTTCGTCTCCAAAATTGATCCTCTGAAGTATTTGCAAAGAACGCCTACTCTAGAGGGACGGCTGTCTCGCTACTCTAAGGGACGGCTGTCCTAAATGGTTGATTCAATGTCTAGTGTGGAGCGGACCTTTGTAACAAAAGAAAAACGGTCCAAAGGTCGGGCTGTAGCAGAATTCCTGGGCAGAAAAATTCAATACAAGCTGATGAACCAGGGAATTGAGTTTCCAGATGAACACTTACAATTGTATCGAAGCAGGAGCTGGAGATTGTATTTTGATGGATCAAACAAACAAGAAAACGGAGCGGAGCTAGGTATCGTAAATTGAAGCACCTAATGGTGAGAATTACCGCCTCACGAGTGAAAGGCTGTTGTTCCGGTCACTTAACAAACATGGCAGAATATGAAGCATGCATGATGGGGATTGGAAGCCTCTCCTTGCATCTGTGCTAAGGAGGTCGTAAGTAATAAGGAGATTCGTTATTGGGGGTTATTGAACATGCTAAAACTGAGGAGATGGAGGCTAGAAGGAAGAAAGACTGAAGCCCTAATGTTGAGTACTTGTTGAAGAAAAGCAGCACTATCGACAAGGATAATTTTCAACTTAACATAGGAAAGAACCTATAAACAGAATTCCAGACAGCCTTAAGCAAACTTAAGAGCATAGCTTGGGCAAAGATTTGAGTAAAGTTCTGAGAAGCATTTATCCATTACCACAAAGCAATATCCCGTGCTAATAAAAGAACATTTTGTGGACCAGATAGAGTCGGAGGAAATAGAGTCGGAGGAAGAGCCATGGTTTACGGATATCCTGAGGTACATGAAAGACGATACTTTTTCTGATGATGCTACAAAAGAAGACCGTGCAGTTCTCAGAAAAATGACTTTGAATTATGTTCTAGCCGATGGTGAACTTTACAGGAGAGCTTGGGATGGGATACTGCTGAGATGTGTGAGTAAGAAAGAGGGAACAGACATAATGAAGAAAGTACATGAAGGAGTTTGCGGTACTCATCTAAGTGGCATGAGTCTAGCAAGAAAAATTATGAGGCTGGGTTATTTCTGGATGCAGATGGAAGGTGAATGGAAGGTGATTGTATTCATAATGTGCATCATTTGCAAAAAAGCTTTTCAATATCATGACAATAAAAGTCATTTACCTCTGCTGTTGAAACTCGATCCGCAACCTCCTTCTTTGGACTTTTTCTGCATGGGGTAATAGAACATCGTCGGGCAAAAAATTTCACCAGCAGCATCCAACGACCAATCAGTAATATTAGTTGGTTGCATTGACTAACTTCTCTAGATGGATTGAGGCTCATCTTACAAAACCTTAAACACGCCAAATAACATGTGGCTAGATTCATTGAACAAAATTTTCTATCGCTATGGTGTTCCCCTATCAAATAGTTACAGATAATGGCTCTCATTTTCCAAGCAAGATGTTGGTCAATTGCTTTATAGATACAAAGGTTAGCCATCACCATTCTTCTCCTTATCACCCTCAGTGCTAATGGCGCAGTAAGAGTTGCGAATAAGGAAAATCAAAAGAATCGGGTCAAAGAATGTGTGAAAGGTACAGAAGCGGGCTGAGAAACTTCCTTTCGTGCTCTGGGGGCATCGCACTACATTCATCAGTAAACGAGCTCTTTCCTTTCAAAAATTGTGTATACGGAAATGGAGGCAGTGTTAACCGATAGAGCTCCGAAAAGAAAGTCTCTCAGGGTTTTGGTAGAAGCTAGGTCTAACTGAAGAGGAATGGGTCCCAAGAAGAGATATAGAAGATCTAGTGCTCTTTAGAACGGGAAAAGACCTGATGCTCGATTACAGGATCAAGAAATGAGAAAAGAAAGAATTGCTCGTTTCTACAATTAAACGAGTACAATCCAAGGGCCAGTAAGAAATCGGAGATCTGGTTTTTGATCAAGATTATTAGACCATGAAAGCCCAGAATCATCCTGGTGGAAATTTAACCCAACTGGCATGGACCCGTTCAAGAGTTCACAAACTATTGGCAAAAGGGCGCCGCTGAAATTGTCCACTAATGGAAGGAGAACCTGTCAAATCGAATGTCAATCAAGACCCAAAATGAAAAGATTCTAGTCTGAAATGATGATTTCGAAAAAAAAAAAAATGCTAAGTTGAAAAACCCCGAAAGGGCGGCTTTAGCAAAAATTAAGCTCGCGTAAGGGTTTTTGAAAACCAAAAGGGCAAGCCTAAGGCAAAATGTTAGAGCATGAACAGAAACGATAAACAAACACAATTTCCCGGGATCAAACGCATGGTGGCTTGTTTAAATGCCAGAATTCATGCCATGCGTTCGTTGATAAATGTGTGATTGGTTGCTCAAAACGCCAATCTAACCCGACCTGAAAGGAGGAGTAGGAATACGAGTAGTTAGAGCAAATGACCATTGTAAATTAGAATAATAACTTCCCTTTACTTCTGTTAAATGTTGAAAAAGAAGTAAGATTAAAATAAAAGATTTGAACTTCAAAAATTTTTTCTTTCCTGTTGAGGGTATGGCCCGAAGAATGCAAAACCTTATCCTCTCTGCTTGATTTTGATCTAAGAAATCGACTCATTTGCTAAGAATGTTCCCGCTGGTGGCCGACTCATTTGAACTAAGATGTTCCGGCTGGTGGCCTTGCCTAAACCATGAACTCTTTTAGGACGTTGATCAGAGGGACGAGCACCATTTTCTCAGTGATTTCCTTGGAAAGATCAATATAAGACCATGAATAAACCTTAGCACTTGCATAGGTGCATGCATACATAAAGGAGTTACACTTGCTATTTTTGTTTGATTTGTGCAGGTAATAAAACAGTCACTCCATTCTTTGCTATTTCCAAGTGTAAGCTTTTGTTTTTGCAGAATAACCTTTACTTTATGAGCTTTCATTTGTTAACCCAAAGGCAGGAGGCCCAAATAACTAACTCAACAAACAATTCCAAAGGAAAAATTTGTTGTATGTTGTTGATTAATGTCTGCAGGAAACAGGAATTAATAAAGACAGAATCACCGGCATCATTAATTAAAAGGAGAGCAGATACATTCAAATAAAAAGCTCATGGCCCGAGTACAAAAGGAAAAGAAAAGACAACAGTTTATTCTTTCTAGTAGGGCCTATCGGCAAAGGCCAATATTCTCAAGGCATAACATCATTGTGGGGTAAAGAACCAGTTGACATATGCGGGCGTCACGGTGTCCTGCATCATTCCTTCATCTAAACGCACAGTGTTTCGATTTCGCCAATGGTCAGCCAAATTGGCCAACAGATGTGATGTTATCAGACCGCTCTCGAAATTATGGATTCGGGGAACACGCTGTATCATCCCATACTGACGACTGATCCTGTCAGGGAAATAGGCCATGGAACAGTCTAGACTGGCATACAACACATAGTTGAGATTCATACTTCTGGTCAGTTGAGATTCATACTTCTGGTCGTGACCAATCTAATTTGCCACCAAGGACAAATCCATCGGATAGTAGGGTTATCCCCAAAATCGAAGCGTCTCCGAGACCGAGATTGAAAGATGGCAGGCCCGTAGGTTGGAATTAAGCGAGCTGGAACTGGAGGAATCAGGCTTAATTTTTCCAGGGCCCAGGCTTGCAGTAGCAGTGGACAACCACGATGATGGACATTGAAGTCGGTAATGTGAAGGGCGATATCCCTGGCCCAACACATTGTTTCGCCCATGATCATCATGAAGACAGTATGATGGTACAACTGCATATCCCGAAAACAATGGTCAGAAGTCGGAAATCTCCAATTCCGGGTCGACGGTTCTTCATGGCATACACATTCAACAACAAGAAGCAACAAGCTCGAATCCAAGGGAGATCCAGATCTGTAGACAAAACCCTGTTCAAGAAAGGTTCCAAAGGAAGACCTTGATCCCCACTTACGCCGTCAGGAAGGAAAACCGGGCACAAGGCCACAATCTCAGTCAGATCATACCTAGGACCTGGGGGTAAGGCCGAAGTTTCGTCTTGATCATTTCGTCTTGATCAGGATGATGATCCATTATGGCACACATCTCCTCGTAGGTCGGAGTCACTTCAGAGTCTTCAAACCGAAAAACCATGGTATTCAGATTAAAATGAGTAATAAGCCAAGAAAGGAAACCATAGTCGGGTTTCAAATCTTTGAAGTATTTCAGCCAGACGAGCTGATCCATAGGAGGAATTCGCCATAAATCGTCAGAAATGGATTGGACGAAAGTTGAGACTTGGTTTCTGAAAGCCAAGAAAAAGGATTATCTAAGAAACTGATATGCTTTGAATGCTAGATGTGAAGGAAAAGTGAAATAAAACGCCCATTTATAGAAGGGTGGAGGGACCGGTGAGTGAGGCATTGTCATTGTCCAACATAATGTCCACTGTCAAGGGTAGTTGAAAGGCATTCATGTATGGGCTGTTCGGGTCAGTGAGCATTTAAAGCCGTATTAATCAATAAGAAGGACGATTTGTACAATAAGGAGGTTGAATCTTTATGACCGCGTTAATCGCCCTGTCAGGTAAGTGATACGATCCACTGTTGTTTAGTGATACGATCCACTGTTGTTTTGGTGAATTGATTTGTAGTATTCGTTTTAAGTCATTATTTATTTCTTTCTTTAATTATCATTTTATTTCATTCATTAATTATAAATAAATTGGTCCCATGGACCACTAACCAAAGGCGAACCTCGTTTTTGCAAACAAACGGGACACCCGCCTCTTTTTTCGTATTTTTGTATTTGTGTTTTTATTTTTGCAAGGAACAAGACTCGCAGTTGTAATATTAAGCACATACAACAATATAAAAAAATGTGTTGTAAATAATACATGAAAAGAAAATAAAATAAATAACTGTACGACCCAAATCCAAAAAAAAATAAATTTACACTAACTGAAATGTTCAAAAATCGTTTAAAAAAATGTTCCAAAAATGCTGAGAACGTGCAGCAGGACTACCGCCGCCTGCGGCTCGGACCAGCAACAGCCGGATGGGGGTGAGTGGTTGGACGCATCAATCAAGAAGAAGAACCATCCTCATCCTCATCCAAAAGAATCGAAGCGGGATGCCCTCAAACCTCTAAGCCCTCGTCCCGAAAGCCGGGCTCTAGTCCGAAGCCGCTCTACCTCCGCCCCGCCTGTAGCCGGCTCACAGTGCTAGACTGGCGAGACTGATGCCTCCGCAGCCTACCGATCTCCAGGTCCTGTAAAACAACCAAAATGTGTAAGGAAATGTAAACAAATAAGAAGGAAAAAGGACAAGACGCAGGAAGACTGTACTCACCCGCTCATGAACATCAGAGTAGAGCCGACCGATGTAGGATCGGGCAAACTTGAACCGCTGGTAGATCTCCTGATACCTCTGGGCCGGCACCTGCAAACAAGAAACACCCATTAAAAGGCTATTCAGGTAAAGTGCTTCTAACTTTATAAATTTCGTTTATAACTTACATGTGTAGTGTGCTCAGGGTCCAACTGCACCGGAGGAGGAGCCTGCCGAAGATCAGCAGGGATGATGATGCCAGATCCAAGGCCTAGACCAGGATCCAGCACTACCTCCATACCAGGTGGGAACGGCACGTCACCCAGCACTATACCGGCCGGTCCAGCCGGAGCCGCCGCGCCACCTGCCTCAGCTCGGTAATGAGCCGCTGTCTTGTGCGTCTTCCGCTCCTGCATCAAGTTACAGAGAAAATAATGGCGTCAGTGATTTGAAACAGTGAAAATAGTAATAACAGTAAATAAGACTGAAGATCAGATGAGTTACCTGGGTGTACTCAAGAACCTCGGGCAGTCGCGCCTGCATCCGAGAGGCGAAGTAAGAGGGGAAGTCATCGACGGACAGGAAATCGTTCGCCAAAAAGCCTCTGAGAAGCCTCTGTACTCTACCTCCAAGTCCTCCCGGGTCAAGCCCTCCAGCAGACACATATGCCGAGGAGGGGCATGAGGCACCCTTCGCTGTGATGGAGCTACCGGAGTGTCAAAGACTCTCTCTCTGAGGAAGTAACGGTCGGCCCAGTATCCTCGCATCAGCAGCCTCGACCGGGTGTGCAACTCAGCCACCTCTCGGCCCCGGTAGGTCCGCCAGGCCTCACAGTCCCATGGAGTCAAGGACAGCTACAAAAGAAGGAGAAATCAGTATTTGTTGTGTGTTAAAATAAAAGGAGAAAAGAAGATAAGCTAAAGATTCAGAGGAAAAGATAAGTTAATGTTCAGATTTCTGTGTGTACTTACATCGGACAGGGTCATTAAGGAAGCTCCGCCAGTACTCGGGGTCCTCGCCACTGGCATAAGTGTGATGGCAGTGGGCCAGATAGAGAGGAATCCTCCTGGACTCAACCGGAGAGTCGCCACTCGGGCCGCCCGGATAGATACAGTACTCATAGGACCATACCTGCAATAGAGACAGAAATAACATCAGTTAGTTGAACAGTTTATAATGACGAATAAAAAGGTGAAGGGTGAAAGAATTTTACCTCCAGAGGCCGGATGAACAGCCAGTTCGACTCACCACTACCACGGGTCCAGACATCCAGACCGTGATACAGACCGTGATAGAGAATGAGCCCAAAACCGAGTGTGGCCCCAGTTCAGAGGAACCCGACCTTGGCCTCAGATATCGAAGACAGCCAGCAACCGCCGGATCTCCCTTATTATGGGAGTTCATAGCAGCTGAGATGAAATGATGTAGAAATAAGAAGGATCGGCAGCCCCTGGTCCCTCTCCTCCCGAGTATACGCAGAGCAGCAGGTCGGGCCTCCTCCGGCAACCTCCCTCCAAGCCTTTCCAAATGGGTCCTGATCCTCCCTCGGCCCAGAAACCGGAAGACCATCTCCGTAGGACATACAGTACGGTGTATCGGGTCTGTGTGGTAACACTGAGCAAGGAACGGACTAACTGGGCCCCGAGAGTGGCCGTCTGATATCGAGCATCCAGTGGGGGGGCCAGACCAGTGAAGTGAAGGCCGATGATGGCAGCGTAGTCTGTGGGCGTGAGGGTCATCTCTCCAAACCCAAAAATGAAAGTGTGCGTGCAGTCGTTCCACCGCTCCATCAATGTGTATTGCATAGCAGGCGGGAAACGAGGCTGCGTGCGGCGCAATCCTGCAGCGTAATCCCCGAAGCCTGCAGCGACCACCCGGGCTCGCATAGGAGGGTCCAACAAGTCCCAGAAGGCAGAAGCATCAGTGGCTGATCCACCTGAACGGGCCTTGCCCAGATTCACCTGTAAGAAACCCAGATTAACCTGTAGGACCACCACCACACACCCACCGGAAATTTTTTCATTTTCAATAAATACATACTAACAATTGTTGTTTATCTTCTTATATGGCAGGAGAAATGAAAAAAGACCAAAAACGGTTTGAACCGTAGCTGCGTCACGCAACTACAAAGCCGCGTCACGCGACCACACGGCCGTGTCAGGCAGCTTTGCTCAAGTTGCGCACCTAGAAGCACGGCTGCGTAGTGCATCTCAGCACTCGCGCCACGCCACTCCACAGCTGCGTCACGCAATTGTTTGAAATACGTTGTCCTAAGAATAGATGCGCTACGCAACCATGAAGTAGCGCCATGCATCTCGCTAGCTGCGTCACGCAACTGTTCGCGTCACGCAACTGTTCAAGACTCTTACTCATTTACGAACAGTCGCGTCACGCAACTGTTCTTCCAAAGAACAGCTGCGTGACGCAACTGTCGAAGGTACGCAGTGATTTAATTTCAACCTAATTTCACTATGTTTGTGTTGTTTTCATACAATTTTTAGGGCAAAAATCAAGTCGCCTAAAGCTACCAAAAATTAAAGGTCAACGAATCAAGTGTTAATGCAATAAAAAGGGATCGATCCTAAGGTTCAAGGCAAGCTAGGGTTTCTGGCGCCTCGAACAGTTGAACAGTTGCGTCACGCAACTGTTCACCCAAGAACAGCTGCGTCACGCAACTGTTCATGGAAGAACAGCCGCGCCACGCAACTCCTACCCGCGTGACGCTACTGTTGACGCAGGCATAAACTTCAAAACGTAGTCCTATTGCTACAACTATGGATCAAAAGCAGTAAAAAACAAAAAATTGAAAGAAGATTTTTTTACTTACCTCGGATTGAAAGCTGCGCATCCGGCTCGTCTCATATCTGACCGGGAACTCCGTACCCGGCAACGGCAGAAGCTACAACGGTCGTGTCCCGGGGGTCAATGGATTTCAATAAGAATTAGGATAGAGAGAGACTATACGTCAAAGGTAGGAATATTAAGAGATAGAGAGAGCCCGGGGTCTCCATCTCCGGAGTGTAAGCAGAGCAGAAGCGGGGATTTCTGAGATTTGAGACATCGCTTTCAGTTGAAAAGTTCAGAGAATTCTCAATTGCTTAGGGTTTGTGATAAGTGAAATTGAATCGATTAAGAATAGACGTTACTTATAGTGAGCAAGTTGGGCCCAGGTTCATTCTTCAAGCCCAAGAAGAGCATTGGGCCCGTTACCTCTTTCCGAGACCAACAGGCTCGTGCGGTTTATTTTAAAGCCCATACTGGTCCACTTCGGCAATTGGACGTCAATGTGCGGCCCGTACACTTCAGCGATTTTTGTCTACTCACCGCACAGGGGGCAGGAGCATCAAATTGCCAGATTACCCTCAAGTAAGTTTGGCCAGATTACCCTCGAAGTAAGGTTTTTCTTTCAACCACTATAGTCAATAAAGGGTATACTGGGAAAATGCAAGATAACAAGTTTTTGTTAAATCTTCTATGCCGAGATTTTTTTGCTAAAATTTTTGCAAAAATGATCAAATATGCCTACAAAAGTGGCTATTTTTGGTCCTTAGGCCGGAATTCCGGACATGGGGGCAAAAAAGTATGAACCTTTTGCCCTTAAATGTGAATCTTTGCATAGGGAATGTATGACGTTCATTATATTTTTCTAACAAAAGGCAAGGTTTTCGTTTGTACACGGATACTGCTTTCTTCTTGTGACATTTTTTCAGGCCAACGCGGTGATGGTTTTTTGAAAGCCGAAGGTCTTACTGATAGTGGATGGGTGCATTGCGAAAGCTATATCAAAGAACAATTTCAAACAGTGATGGTGCAAATTGGCGAACTGTTTTGAAAATTTCCCCCGGTCAATGATGATGAATTGCGAAGTTGACTAGGGTAAAACCAACATCTTTCGGGCAGATCAAACCGAGCCTCGAGGATGCCTTTTCTAAACCGACTGGAGCCGACAAAGCCAACAAAACCGAGCTGAGAAGGTGGCCAGATCAAAGCTCTTTAAGCTGATCAAATCGAGCTTCGAAGACTTTGTTATCAAATCAACATCTTTCGAGCCGATCAAACCGAGCTTCGAGGGTGCCCTTTCAGATTCCATGGAAACCGACGAAGCCAATCAAACCGAGCTGAGAAGGTGACCAAACATTCAAAGTCCTTCAGGCCGATCAAACCGAGCCCCGAAGATGTCTTCCAAGCCGATCAAACCGAGCTTTGAAGTCATTCACATGTTGGATGGAAACCGACAAAGCCGATCAAACCGAGCTGAGGAGGAAAGCCGATCAAACCGAGCTGAGGAGGTGACCGGATGATTAATTCAGCGCATCTTTCCAAGCCGATCAACCCGAAGTTCGGAGATGATTGCCTGATAGAAGGTGGGATCAAATGAACCACTTTAAACATTTAATCCGCTTATACAATTAATGATAAAGTTGGGGGGGGCAAAAAAACCCTTGTTTTTGGGGGAAACTTGCGCGTAATTTTATGCCTCCACCTGACCCGATGATGATATGAGGACAAGGGATAAGGTATCACGATAAACCAGAAGTGTTTGAACCAAATATTAAACCAAACCGCCCAAAGGTTCTTGACCCGTGTTAGGGCTGTGTCACGCAGCTAGTACCTGCGTGACGGCACTATTAGCTGCGTCACGCGGCCCTAACAGGACTGACACTTCTAGCGCGCGCCCGTGCAACGGCCTACACTGTTTGTATGGATACGCGGCAACTGTACGAAAAGTAAGTTGCATCACGCAAGTTATGGATGCGTCACGCAGCTTATACTCGCGTGACGCGACTGCTCTGTTGCCCTAGCCATATAAATACAACATTTTACAACAAAAACGGGACTTTTGACACTTTGCTCTCATTTCTTCTAAGAACTTTTGAACACTTTGCTCTCATTTCTTCTAGAAAAAATCGCAATTCTGAGTTTTTTTAAAAGTTTTCTAGAGTTAACGACTAGGGTTCTTCCTTAAGAAGTTCAAACTGAGTAAACTTGGGGAAGATCGAGTCATAGATATTTTAGATTTAAAATCAAATAAAAAAAAATACAAAAAGATAAAAGGAAGGAAAAGAGAGCAAAGAAAGAAAAAGAAAACTATCTATTCTGTGAAAAAGGACTTTTGTGAATACCTTATGGATATCATGGGAAAACAAGCGCCTCTGAGTTAATCTTAGTACATGCAATCCTCAATCTGAGGGCCTAAGGTAATGATTTCTAACTTTTCCTTTTCATTTTCTAGCATTTATTAATTCTCCCTAAAAATCTCATTTTCATAGTGTGAAACCCCCTTTTCCCCAAATGTCATAAGCATTATGAATGCATGTGACTAAGGACAGAAATGCAAGTGTGAGTGTGTGAGTCGCCACCTTGTTCTTGTTTAATTATTTTAGGGTAAACTAGGAAAAAACCCTGAATGACTTCAATTTTAATTAACCTAGTTACTAGATTAATTATCCCAATGTGTAAAGCATGGTATGCAAACCCGAGATGGATCCCGAGACTATGTCATGCTGATAAACTAACCGATGAATGAATGTTTTGCAAGGTAAATGAGGGATTAATGAAATGTTTGAGTGATTTTGGTGATTTCGACTTGCCGCCCGGGGTGAAATCCCGGACGTGCCTACGTACTTCCGTTTGAATGGAAAATCAAAGTCAACGTAGTTCGATAGGCCTCTTTTAGAGGGCTTTGAATGAAGGCTTTAAAATGGGTATGCTTAATGCATGAGTGTGGTATGCTTTGTGCAATGAGTGGTGTATGCCTTTGTGCATGAGTGTGTAATGCTTTGTGCATAAAGTTGTGTGGTATGCTTGTGCATGAGTGTGTAGCTTGGTGCAATGAGTGTAGTGGTAAATGCTTTGTGCATTTTGTGTGTATGCTTTGTGCATGAGTGTTAGGCATTTTCGCCAAAAGATTGATTGATTTTAGGCATTTGCCAAAATGTTGAATTTTTAATGGGCTTTTAGCCAAAATGATTTGATTTAAGGGCATTGTTTGCCAAAATGTGCGATTTTAGGCGATTGGTCCCGCCAAAAATGGTTGATTTTAAGGCCTTTGGCCAAATGGTGGTTGTTTTAGGGAATTAGTTTTTGCCAAAAAATGTGCGATTTAGGCGATTGTCGCTAAATGGTTGATTTTAAAAGCACTTTGGCCAAAATCGTGTTGTTTTATGGCCAAATAGTTTGCCACCAAAATGTTTTGCGATTAGGCGATTGGTCGCCAAAATGGTTGATTTTAAGGCTTTGCCAAAAAATGTGTTGTTTTAGGCAATTAGTTTGCAAAAAAAATGTGCGATTTTAGGCCGATTGTCGCCAAATGGTTGATTTTCAGCCTCTGGCCAAAATGTGTTGTTTTAGGCATTAGTTTGCCCAAAAATGTGGCGATTTAGCGCTTTAAATGCCACGATTAACAATTAATCGGGCCGTTCGAGGCTTTAATCACAATTTATTGTTCGAACCGTGATCGATTAAGGCTTTTTAAGCCCACAATATTGATTAATTGGGACTTAAGCCGCAGATTTTATTCGATAAGGCCAAATTGAAACGCGTAAGTTTATTAATTAACCCAGGCTTCATTTTAGCCAATATTCGGAATTTAAACCTTTAATACCACGATTATTGATTAACCGGGCATTTAAGATTAAATCAAATTAATTAAGGCAGTTTATTTACCAAAAATAAAGACGTGGAATGCATTTATGCATTGTAGAATTATTAAGAGTAGAAGAGAAATATGCATAGAAGTGCTAAAATTAAATAGGCCAGAAGTGCTGAAATTAAATAGGCAGAGTTTCGTTTACATACCTGATTTAATCGGCGACCGCTTCTTAATTCCAGATTAAGCTCCTCGCTTGGGAAATATTAATCAATTTTAATTTATTTAATTTTAGTGGCCAAATATCACAACAATAATGTAATAAAAATTAAAATGCAAAAAGCGGTAAAGAAAAACGCAAGGAGCGTGGGAGGGAGAAAGATCGTCCGTCAACACAGACAGGGGTGTCAAAATAGGCTGAAAATGGTCTATTTATAGGCCATTTTCGGGATTCGTCCGTCAACACAGACAGGGGTGCCAAAATTGGACTTATAGGCCATTTTCGGGTCCAGGGCGGCAGGTGCCGCCTGGCTCGGCGGTAGCTGCCGCCTGGGAGGGCGGCAGGTGCCGCCTAGTCGGTGGGGGGGCAGGTGCCGCCCATGCTGGGCGGTAGGGGCCGCCCAGTCGGTGGGGCGGCAGGTGCCGCCCAGGCGGTGGGGCGACAGGTGCCGCCCATGCTAGGCGGTAGGAGCCGCCGTGTCCGGCG
>NW_023591416.1:3765779-3786641 GCF_014843425.1 Jatropha curcas | reverse complement strand
AAAACAGGAATAATAAAACCCTGTTCAAGAAAGGTTCCAAAGGAGGCCAGAAAGTCAGAAATCTCAATTTTTGGGGTGCGGTTCTTCAAGGCATACACATTCAACAGCAAGAAGCGCAAGCTCGCAAGCTCGAATCCAAGGGAGATCCAGATCTGTAGACAAAACCCTGTTCAAGAAAGGTTCCAAAGGAAGACCTTGATCCACACTTACGCCGTCAGGAAGGAAAACCGGGTACAAGGCCACAATCTCAGTCAGATCATACCTAGGACCTGGGGGTAAGGCCGGAGTTTCGTCTTGATCAGGATGGTGATCCATTATAGCACACATCTCCTCATAGGTCGGAGTTACCTCAGAGTATTCGAATCGGAAAACCATGGTGTTAGGATTGAAATGAGTAACGAGCCAAGAAAGGAAACCATAGTCAGGTTTCAAATCTTTGAAATATTTCAGCCAAACCGAGCTGATTCATAGGAGAAAACTGGCCGATAAATCATCAGAAATGGATTGACGAAAATTGAGACTTGTTTTTGAAAGCCCATGAAAAGGATTTATCTAAGAAAATTGATCTGTTTGAATGATTGGATGTGAAGAAAAGTGAAATGAAATGCCCATTATAGAAGGATGGAGGGCCGGTGAGTTGAGGCATTGTTCATTGACGACATAATGTCCACTGTCAAGGGTTATGTTGAAAAGACATTCATTGTATTGGACTGCCTTGGTCGGTAAGCATTTAAATCCGGATGATAAATAAGAAGGACGATTTGTACAATAAGGAGGTTTTGAATCTTTATGACCGTTGTTAATCGGCCTGTCAGGTAGTTGACACGATCCACTGTTATTTATTTGATTGATTCTTGTGATATTTCATTTTAAGTCCATTATTTTATTTTATTTATTTCATTTATAATAAATTGGTCCATGGACCACTTAACAAGTGGACCGCTTTTGTACAAAAAAAAAATGGGACATCACCCTTTTTTTTTCGTGTTTTTGTATTTGTGTTGTGTTTTATTTTTGCAGGAATAAGACTTCACAATTGTAAAATATAAACACATACAACAATATAATAAAAGCAAAATATTATAAAAAATGTAAATAATACTAAAAAAATAATAATATAACTGGACAACCATCCAAAAAATAATATAATACTACTAAATGTTCCAAAAGTGTCCAAAAGTGGATGAGACGCGGAGCAGGACTACCGCCGCCTACGGCTCGGACCAGCAGCAGCCGCAGGGGGTGGAGACTGATACGGATCCACTACCACCAACCACCTATGAAGCTCAAGGGAACAAGGGCCACAACAATGGCAATCCATTAGCACTTCCTAGTGGACCAATTACATTACAAGGAGCCGTGGCAAAGAAGTATGAGCAAACCATGTCCTTATACATTCAAGGGGCAAATCACACAAGAGGTGCTATGAAGAACTTGAAGAAACACCTAAGTTTCTCACATTAATAGAAGCATATGTCGAGTTGGTAAGCACGCCCGTGTAAGGTGGCACGCCCCAGACCGTGCAAGCTACTGCCTCTCAAGGAACAACATATGAATTGGAGCATGCCCGTGCCACTTAGCACGCCCCAAACCGTGCACTTCTCTGCCTCTCGCGAGGGACACACAAACATGCGCGCACGCCCGTGCCAATCAGGACGCCCCAGGCCGTGCACTTCTCTACCTCTCGCGAGGAACACACATACATGCGCGCACGCCCGTGCCAATCAGCACGCCCCAGGCCATGCACGCAACTCCCTGCCTCTCAAATATTAGTTAGTTATTTTTGAGTTTTTGCTTTGTTAATGGGTGGGCCTCCAATATTTCAACCACCCTTGATTAGTTAGCCTTATTTTGATTAGATTTAGTCAATATTTAGTGGATTTGGATTAGATCTCCAAATCCTTAAGACGAGTGATGATGGATCCGTATCATTAACTTCTGCACCTATACTTTCTTTACCTAATTTTAGATTTGCTAAATTAGCTAACTCTAAATCCTCTAAGGATCTGGACCTCTTAGATTAGTATAAATAGCTTGTTATTTTGTAAATTTTAAACAGATAATTAATGAATTAAAGAGAGTTTCTTCTTCAACTTCATGCTTTTAGCGTGTTCATGTTTTTAGAAGAGTGTGAGATGCATTCTTATAATTTGCATTCAAGAATCAAATGGTAAACTATCAAATCTAATTGTGGCGTTTATCTTATTCTTTTCTCTATTATTTGGTGTTCTTGGCTTCTTTAAGCTTATGGGCGGGTGCCATAGAGAGGGGGTGCCATAGAGAGGGGTTTAGTTTGATCTTGGATCTCTTCCAAAACTTGTCATTGAGTTCATGAAACTTATTTTCATTGGGTTCCGCGTCAGCTCCCGGCCGCGTGACGAGCCCGATAGCTGCCTGACGCAGCTGTCTTTCGGACCACAGCCACGTGTGGCATGTCATCATATTGGTACGTCATACAAATCGAAGCTGCGGGACGCAGCTCTGACGCAACCAGACACTCAAAATTGATTTTATTTAAATCCTTGGATTAAAAGACTTCTAGATAGCATTAACCTTTCATTCCACATCCTCGATTCAAGGCGGTGCACAAAAAACACGTGTCAACATGACCAGATGTTGGACTAAGGCTGTCGACCCAACTCCGAATTGATTTCCTGGGAGGATCAATTTTTGGCTGACAGATAAAAGGACCTGAGTTTAAGGAGTTCTGCATGTATGCATGAAGAATAGAGGCAATAGGCATGGAGAAATTGCAAAGGTCCTTAATGTGCTAATAACCAGTATGGAAATAAGATCTCGTTTTTCGACGACTGACCTTAAAAGTTCGGCTGTGAATTAACCATAGCAATAATTTACTTTGTACTTCAAACATATTCCGGCATTATCCTGTTTGTTTGACCGTTCCTTTTGGATTTTACAGTCGGCTATCTTCTCTCGACTCCCTAATTTTTGCCTTGGAATTGAAAGAATTCCAAGGCAGGATATTTCTTATTTGTTTTTGGTCTTGTCCTTACTTTTTTGCCCTTGGAACAGATGGTCCCAAGCAAGATCTCATTTTTGATTAGTTACATTCTTTGTAACTCATTGCTTACTTTAAAAGATAATGCGAAAACGTGAAAAATACAAAGGATCGCAACCCCCTTATAGCTCCCTTTTTCTTTGTATTAATTCAACCGTAAACGATTGCATTATGTTATTCAAAAAGAAATTATTATGGTTATTCAAAACAAATTAGAGGTTCACTCTCAAAATCAAAGGTCAAACGTCCATTACCGAAAAATTAGCCCTATTAATGCATGGCTGAAGACGAAAAGTATCACGTGATGCATGAATGCACAGCATTATGAACAATTTATAAATGCAGGAAACGAGAGTTAGGAAATGCATGCCTTCCAACCTTATCTCTCCCACACATGAGTTTCCCACACATGAGTTCTGTTGGTAAAAATTCCGACATCTGTCTCCTAGGATTTGGTCTAATCTCGACAACCAGCAGGGGGTTTTGAGATTGGCAAGACAAACTCTCGGAATGAATGAGACAGAACAACCACAAACAGACTCAGGTTTTCCTTATGGGGAAGTGACTAGGGCTTTCAACTACATGCATGGGCTTTGGTCCATTGGGCTTAAAAGTCTGGGTTCCGCAAACAGGATTTGGGCTTTCACATGGGCCCACTCCTTTTGACGCACCTTTTAAGGTACTAGGCTTGCAGTTGGTAAAATTGCTAATTCTTAGGTGGATGATGTGCCTTAAAATGGCAAGGTTTAGCTTGGATCCACCTTCAAAGTTAACAATGATACCGAGGGAATCCACCTTCAAAGTTAACAATGATACCGAGGGATAATTAGGGTAGAAAGTGGTGAGAAGAAAGAAATGCAGTATGAATGCAAGAACTTAAAAAAATAAAGGAAAGCAAAGAAACAAACAAGGACGATTAAAGAATTTTCTGACGACTTTCTAACCAATTTTATTTCCAATTTTAGAAAACGTAGGCTTTTAGAGTTAATTCCTAATTGCAACCGACTAGTTATTAAAAAATAACTGGGGTTTAGTGGATGCATCCCCAGTGAAGTCGCCAATCTGTTTTCGTACCGCCCCCGAGTGACCCGAAAACTGCCACTTTTTGTTTTTGATGGAAAATGATATTATGATGAACAGTGGTGACAAAACATTTTATTGGATATGATGCCGATGAATCGGTCTTATAAAACATTTTTGAGTCGCCACCCATTATTTCAGCAATGGGACCGTTTCCAAATTTATAACAAGATGACTCCATTTAAACCCGACTGTATTCAAGGCCAAATTATTTAGAAAACTGGTCAAGCGCACCAATGCAATTCTGGGTAAGGGAATTGGGTACGCCGGCCCGTTGGAAGGGACGCCGGGAAAAACTGGCCTCTTTTAACGTTACGATTTCTAATTCATTTTAGTTAGAAAAGCTAAATTATTTATTTATTTAAACCCAACCCAAATGAATCAAACCGAGTTCTTATGTGGAATATTAATTAATCGTCCCAATCCAATCGATTACATCCATAATCATCACAAATCATCCAAAATCATTCCAAAACCAAATGCAGTTAAATCCAAATAAAATTTAAAAGACCCGTCTTGCCTTATGGTCAGGAGGGGCTACAAACCGAACCTAAAAATACATTCTAACCCGAAATAGAAATGAACCAAAAACCAAAAACCCAAATCAATGCATTTAATTACACTAATATTCTAAAACTTAATTAAATGCAATATTTCATAATTGGATTGGTCATTTTCGGATTTATTGGAAAAATTAAACTTTATTCTGTACAAAATTTATTATTTTTTTTGAAAGGACAAAAATTGTTTCTGGAACCCAGAACAGTCGAGTCACGCAGTTGTTCTTTGGAAGAATAGTCGCGTGACATACCCGATAGCTGCGTGACGCAGCTGTTTTGGGTAAAGAAACAAAATTTTGGACATGAACAGTTCCGTCACGCATCTGCCAGATCCGTTATGGATCTGCTGGCTGCGTGACGCAACTGCTCTGGTCCGACCTCTGTTTTAAATTCTTTGTTTAAAGCATTTTTTATTTAAATATATTTCAAGACAACCTCGAATGACCAAAAATGAACAAAATACAATTTAATTAAGATTAAACTACTAAAACAATGATAAAATAAATAATCAATGAACAAAAACACAAAAAGTGTAAAGGAATTACCTGAGGTTTGTAATATGGCTTTACAATGCCTCAACGAACGATGGTTTAAGACGCTCCAGAAGGCTTTGTTACCCAAGGATTTTTCAAATGCTCTTCTTTTATCTTTCCGATCGTTCTCTTCTTTTTATGGTTTGTTTATGGTTTGATTCACCTAAAATTGATATCTAATGGCAATTTTCCTTCAAACGAACTCAAAAGAGCTTCTGGAGGAAAATGTAGCCGCACAATGTGTTTTTAGGGTTTTCAAAACGTTTTCCAAAGTTGTCTCAAACGTGAGAAAAAGATCTATTTATAGAAGTAGGGCAATAGAGCAAAGCTGCATGACGCAGCTCTCGGCAGCGTGATGGACCCGATAGCTGCGTGACGTAGCTTTCTTTCGGACCCCAGCCACGTGTGGCATGTCGTCATATTGGTGACGTCATACAAATTGGAGCTGCGTGACGCATCTCACGGTGCCGTCACACAACTGATAGCTGCGTGACGCAGCTCTGATGCAACCAGACACTCAAAATCAATTTAATTTAAATCCTTGGATTAAAAGACTTCTAGATAGCATTAACCTTCCATTCCACATCATCATATCATCATTGGATCCATCATATCATCATTGGATCAGGCGGGGGCATAAAGACACGCGTCAACAATGGGAAATTTGAAGTTAAAATGAAAAGCATGTTTAAGGGTGAAATAAACATCAAGAATAATGAATGTAAGATGTGATATGATGTGATATGATGATAATTATGGTTGTTAATGATTTGTAAGTAAAATATGAAATTATGTGCTATGAATGTAAAATCATGCTTTGTTATCCAAATGTTTTCTTTTATATAAAATGAAACTCTTTTAAAATATTTTTTTAAAGTTTGTTTCCATCACAACCTTGGTAAGTATGTGTTTTATGAGCAACACTAAGTTTTATACTTAGCATGTTGATTTTTATCACGCGTAGGTTGAAGACCGCATTTGCTGCTCATAGACCAGAGGAGTAGCATCAGAGCAGAAAAGATTATTTTGGTAGTAGCATGATTAGTTTTATGTAATTAAGAGTTATGGCATTTATAATTATTATCTATTTGAAGATTATGTTATTCGAGTTATATAACTTAAACATGTTATAATTATTTTTTGTGTATATATTTGAAGTTAAGCAAGGGCCTTATTTAATGATTGGAAATAAAATATTTTCTAAGTTAGTTGGCATGGTTGGAATATTAGGACTTGACATATAAATAAATGCATTTATTTTGATGATTCTTAAAATGCTAATGAGGAATTACATGGTTATGAAGTTATGGAAGTGATGTTGTGTTATGTTGATTATTGGAGTTTGATGGGGGTTTGGAGTTTGAATTTGGGAGTGTTTTGATTCACATGTTTGGCGAGCTAAATTTTTAGGGGAAACTCTTGCAGTTTTTCTGTTTGAATTTGGGAGTGTTTTGATTCACATGTTTGGCGAGCTAAATTTTTAGGGGAAACTCTTGCAGTTTTTCTGTAGGATTTTCCCAAATCATTTTTTTTAAAAAATTTATTTTACTTGCTAAACTTGTGAATACTAAATCACTTCTAATTCATAACCTGATAATATGATTTATATGTTAGCTAGGATGGTGCCTCCAACACCAAATGTGGCATCCGTCATTTGGTCTCTCAGGACTGGGCGATGAGTGTTACAGGTTGTATGAGACTTATGGGGTTTGCTTCCACTCGATTGGTGAGCATGCATAGGTCAAAAAGAGATGTCTCTATGTTGTCCTACCAGTCTGTTTGGAGCTTGAAAAGAGGCTCACAGTCTTCTACTGAGAACCTGATATCAAAGAGAAGTTCAAAACCAGGGATTAGTCTTTTGGTTAGAGGGCAATACTAAGGTTCTTGAAACAAATAGTAAGGCTCAAATTCCCCCTCTTTGATAAAATAGTCATTAAGGGTTTTGAAATATGGGAGCATCAGAGGGTCCCTCATTTCACCTCTTATTCTTGCCAACATTTGGCAACTTCCAAATCCTCTTGCTCTTCATCTGTCGATTTAAATCCGAGACCGAAGGGAGGTTCAGCAATAGGGGATTCGGGAGCACCCAAGGCCCGTTCTTGGAAAATAAGACATGGCTCTCATCACATTAACTACCAGTGGGTTACTGTAGGGATCAAAGTCCATTGGGAAAATTTCATTACTCAATTTTGCTTCAACAAACTGAACTGAATCGAAGGAGAAGACGGATAGAGGGTGGACTGCTAGCTCAAGTTGAATTTCCAAAAGTGGGGCCAAGGAAGAGATTTCAGATTTCCCCGCCAAGTCTCCTTTAAATCTCACCACTACGTTCTCATAGGGGAATTTCAATTTTTGGTGTAGGGAGGAGGCTACTGCTTTAGCCTTGTGGATCCATGGTCTTCCCAAGAGTAGATTGAAGCATGCCAGAACATCTACCATTTAGAAAGGGATAGTCATGACTGTGGGCCCGATTGTGACCTCTAGATCGGCCATGCCCAAAACTTCTTGCCTGGTATTGTCATATGCCCTCACAATATGATCGGATTGCATAAAATCTTCAATAGTTAACCCCAAGCAGCTGGCTACTTTCAAGGGGCAAACATTCAGAGCTAACCCGTTATCTACCAAAACCATAGTTAATGTGTTACCCTTGGCCTGGATTATGATATACAGAGCATGGTTGTGATCAGTAAAATTGTGAGCTAGTGCAAGGGGATTCCTTATGACGGATGCCGCCAACGCCTTATGAGTTATATCAGTGGAAGTCTAACACTGATTCATGGCTTTTACCAGGGCTTGGCGGTGCACAAAGGAGGATTAGATTAACCCCCCATATGGACATATTAGCCTTGGTCTTCTTCAGTTGCTCCAAGACTAGGTTTTTGGGTTAGGGTCCAAAGCTAGAACTAGGCATATCCTTGGCAAGGGTGGCAGGGTTGGGTAGAGCTTCAAGAGGAGGAGATGGGTATTGTCTCCCTCTCTGGGTGATGGCGTTAATTCTTTAAGTACGTCATTCAATTCTATGCACAGCATGAGTTGTCTAGGATGGGATGGATCAGAGAGACCAAGTCAAAATCTGGCTCTTGGTGAATCATGTGGATGTTATTTTGGTGATGAGGGAGAGGGTTGGTGTTTATGTTCGATCGAGTTCGAACGAGAAGTATTTGGTCGCTTTCCACTAAGTCCTATATCTTGTGCCTTAGAGTTTTGCGCTCATCAGTCTTGTGTCCTGGCCCTTGGTGGAAAGAGCAGAAGGAGCTTAGGTTGAATGTCTTTGGGATAGGGTTAGGCAGAGGCCTTGGTTTCAATGGTTGATCAACTTATCATCCATAGCCTTTTGAAAGATGAAGGAGAGAGGGACCCCAAGATCTATGAAGTTGCATTTGTCTGTTCGAGCAACTAGTCTTGGGGAGGAGAAGGAGGAAGTTATGTTTGGCCGATCAGATTCGCCACCTCACCGCCTTTCTGAGGGATGGGAGGAACTGAATGATAGATCACTTAGGGCTTCTTATATCTAGACGAAGAAACTTGTACTCTTTATTTGGCCTAACTGAATCGGGTCCTCAATTTTTATGGCAGTGGTGATGAGAGCTCGGAAGTCTAGGACGTACTGTGTCCTCAAGTGGTTTTGGTAGGAGGGGAGCAAATTATTGATAATGATGTAAATTCGTTCTTACTCAGAGGAATGGTTAAGCATTTGAGCAGCCTTACCTCTCCACTTCGTAAGGAATTAGGAGAAAGATTCTTGGGCTCCCTATTTGATAGTCTCCGAATCCCTCCTAGTAACGTCAACTCCACATTGTAGTGGTATTGTTGGTTGAAGGCATTACAGATCTCATCCCAAGTTCTCTTCTTAGCATTGTCTAGGGTCACAAACCAACGGAGAGCAGCACTAGTGAGGGACTGTCGGAACAACTGAGCAACAAGCACATTGTTTACACCAAGAGGAGTGAGGGCACCCATATACATCTTCAAGTGAGTCTTGGGACATGTGGTGCTGTCAAACTTATCCGTGGCGAGCATCTTCAACTTAGCTGGTAGCCTTGCCTCTAGGAAGAGTGGGAGAGAGTCAACATTGATAAGAGCTGGTAGCCTTGCCTCTAGGAAGAGTGGGAGAGAGTCAACATTGATAAGATCCTCATATTTTTTTTATACTTTTGATGACCTTTTCGAAGGAGTCTATTTTCTCCATCATTTTCTTTACCTCAAGAGAGGCAGAGTCATCCCCTTATCTGGTTCGGTGTAGTCGTAGCATTAGAAGTGGCCCCTATCTCAGGAATCAACCCTCGAGCATTCTAATCGTTGTTGGGTTGAGTAGTAGGTTGTTCATTTGATCCCCCAGTCTAATTCGAAGGAGCATTGCCTTTCTGGCTAGTGTTCATTAAAGGCCTTGCTTCCTCCAGAAGGTCTCGCTGAATGGTGATAATGTTCTGGAGGGAGTTATTTTAGGTTGTTCATTTGATCCCCCAGTCTAATTCGAAGGAGCATTGCCTTTCTGGCTAGTGTTCATTAAAGGCCTTGCTTCCTCCAGAAGGTCTCGCTGAATGGTGATAATGTTCTGGAGGGAGTTATTTTATTCAGTGAGCATGTGATGGAAGTGAGTCTCTTAATCCCGGAGCATTTCTCCTTAAGATCAGTAAGTGAAGTCATTGTTGTAATTGTTCTTTGGAAGAAGCAAATAAAGGAGGTATTAGTACACAGTTGTTTGTCAAGTTTCAAAAGCATGCACTGTTAGGATTTGGTGACTCAAGCCAGGGTCTAAGATTTTTAGGGGTGTTTAAGGTGCTCAGGTCAGTGTTTTAGGCTTTCGGCTAGAGGGAAGCAACGCACGAACCAAGATTTAAGGCCATGACTTGGGCATTGCCCCCAGTTTGGGAATTCAAATGCTTAGGTTCGGCCTAAGGCTTAGGGGTAAATAAGGGTGCTCAGGTCAGTGTTTGAGGCTTCTAGTATATTGAGTGATTTGAGGCTTTTGGTAATTTACAGCTCTCAGGTTCGTGTTTGAGGCTTTAGGTATTCTAAGTGATGCTCAAGTCGGTGTTTAGGCTTTTGGCAAATTAAGGCGCTCAAGCCGGTGTTTGAGACTTTTGGTATTTTGAGTGATGCTCAGGTTGGTGTTTAAGGCTTTTGGTAATTTAAGGTCCTGCTCAAGTCGGTGTTTGAGGCTTTTAGTAATTTAAGGTGCTCAGGTTGGTTTTTGAGGCTTCTGGTATTTTAGGGTGCTCATGTCGGTGTTTGAGGCTTCTGGTATTTTGAGTGATGCTCGAGTTGGTGTTTGAGGCAAATAGAGGGCAATGCGCAAGTCAAGATTCAAGGGCATGACTCGAGCGTTGCCCCTAGTTTGGGGAATTTTGAGTGATTAGATCTGATTTAAGGCTTTTTGGTGCTCAGGTTAGTGTTTGAGGCTTTGGGGAAGTAGAGGTGCTCAGGTCAGTGTTTGAGGCTAACGTAAAGCAATGTGCAAATCAAGATTTGAGGCATGACTCGAGCATTGCCTCCAGTTTGGGAAATTTTGATTGCTTAGGTCTGATTTAAGGCTTTTTCGTGCTCAAGTCAGTGTTTTAGGCTTTTGGTATTTTAGGGTGCTCAGACCGGTGTTTGAGGCTTTTAAGAGATTTAAGGTGCCAAGGTCGATGTTTGAGGCTTTTAAGAGATTTGAGGTGCTCAGGGCTGGTGTTTGAGGCTAACAAAGAGCAATGTACAAGTCAAGATTTGAGGGCATGACTCGAGCATTGCCCCTAATATGGGGAATTTTGAGTGCTTAGGTCTGATTCAAGGCTTTTTAGTGCTTAAGTTAGTGTTTGAGGCTTTTGGTATTTTAGGATGCTCAGGCCGGCGTTTGAGGCTTTTAGGATTTTTGAGGTGCTCAGGTCGGTGTTTGAGGCTTCTGGAATTTTAATGTGCTCAAGTCGGCGTTTAAGGCTTTTGGTATTTTAAGGTGCTCAGGTCGAGGTTTGAGGCTTTCAGGACAGTGAGGAAGTTTTTAGTTGGGTACATCTCCTCGGATAAGGATTAGTGTTTGGTTTGAACCATGTGTTTAGGTTGACCACTGGTTGGTATTTAGGTTGACCACTAGCTGGTGTTTAGGTTAACCATTGGATTGGTGTTTAGGGTGACCATTGGATTGGTGTTTAGGTTGACCACTAATTGGAGTTTATGTTAACCATTGGATTGGTGTTTAGGTTGACCACTGGATTGGTGTTTAGGTTACTTCTTGGTCAATAACATGAAATGCTTGAATGCATGGATCTTATGCTAAAAAAGTTTCATGATCTTTTGGGTGCATATAATCCTAGAGATCAGTTCTAGGATCATTACATGCTTTTGGTGGATTGGTTTAAGGGTCTCATCTACTAGAGTTGGAATATACCTTGTCATTTGACCATGTCAGATAAATGGAATGATTTGGTATGCCAAACCCTTTACCCTACCGTAAGGAACAGAGGTACACAAGATTGAGTGAGCAGCTTTCTTGACCGAGGCAACTCTAAGGAAGATTGCCCGTAAGTGATAATAGCAACTCAGTTTGCTTAATTCTAATGATGGAAAAGGATCCCAAATGATGCATTTGAATGTATGCAAAGGCAATTTTTTAATTAGTCCCAAACCAGAGATTTGAAGCCTATTTTGTAGTCCTCTTACTACATTCTTTAGTTTGAAAAATGTTTAAGTCCCTAGTGGAGTCACCAACTGTGAGCCCCCTTCTGAGCGCCATTTGGAAAGATCCGAAATATGGAGTCAATCCAGACAGGCCCATTGGTCAGTTCGTCACAGAAACTAAGAGGAACTCCTTATGGTTCCTTTGGTTTGATTTAGATCGATTATGGCTCAGTTTAATGCTTAAGTGAAGTCAGGTTGTCTCTTTGGAGCGCTTTGACAAGTGTATGGTGTGATAAAGTCGTCACCCTTAGTTTTTTTTTTTGCTTTCGGGGAAAGAATAAGGAAAAAAACCTTATGATGGACTCAATTTTCAGATTGCCTTTGGATAAAATGCACTAGCCTCGAATCATTGGATTCGGAGACTAGGTTTTCAACTTCTTTTGAATGAATCAATAGTTTGGGTCATAACTAAGAAATCAAAAATCAGCGTTTTGCATGAATGTCAGTTTATTGATGCATGAACATTCTAATAATGCATGACAATTATAGACAAAGCATTAAGAGCATAAATGATGAAAAAAAACATGAAATTCAAAGGGGAGCCAGACTCTAGCCTCGAATATCAAGGATTCTAGATCGTGCGGCACATTCCCCTAAGTCCCGACAGATCAATTTGGCCGGGGGATCGCTACCTAGGCTGAAATCCATAGGTATGCCTTCGTACCTCATTTATAGGAGGATCAGGGTACATGAAATTCTACCATCAATTAGGATGGTAGGGTTTTTGAAGGTGTCACTCAAGGAGTGGGCTTACGGAGTGTCGCATGGACTAGGCTTTTAGTTGGAAAACTGGTTTTGTGATTTTGTTGGACAGACAGGGCTTAAAGCATGCAGAGTGCCGGACAGACCGAGCTTGGCAGTTTATAAGTTGCCGGATGGATTGGGCTTAATTGACAAAGATTTGAGTTTAAGTGCTTATACCCTCGTGCTTGTAACTCGGCTGGATCAGAGTTCCACGTTGGTAATCAACCAAAGAGGTCAAGTCTATCTCCAAATAAGCTAAGGTAGGACGCGAGAACCTAAATTATAGTTTTATATTATATTAGTGTTAATTAACAAATTATTAATTTATTCTTAAATTAATTAATAACAAATTAATTAACTAATAGCTTTGGTCTGAGGAAGACCAAAGTGTAAGTGAAAGTCAAAAGGATCGACTTTTAAGTACCAAGTCGGGCTTTAACTTAACTAAGGAAGAAGAGCAAGGTAGGACTATATTGTCTTAGAATCGTAAACGGGGGAATGAGAGTCATTGAAGCTTGAGAAGGACTCAATCAAGCAACAAGAGGTGACAAATGAGGAGGGAGAGAGTGCCTTTTATAGGCCAAAGGGCTGCTGAGTTAAGGGCAAATCGGTACCGAAGTGCCCCTAGTCTGCACCGAAATGCTCATATTCAGTACCGATTAATTGGTAACAATACAAGGGTAATTGGTGCCAGTGCTGAGCTATTCGACACCGATTGGGCCAAATTACTGCCTTGTCCCTGCCCTTTGATTCTAGGGTTTTTGGGATTCCGGAGGTCCATTCGAGGCCCAAACAACGTCCGATCGAGCTGATTCTTGCGTCGTTGGAACCATAGTGGAATTTCCTAAAGCTTGATGCTAAAATCACAGTCAACAACAGGGCGATCATGTTCAGCTCTATTACCCAAGGAAGATGAAGGAGGATACCTCGGGCTACTGAGACAAGAGCAAGTATTGTGAGTTCCATAGAGACGTTGGCCATGAAACCAAAGCCTATTGGCAATTAAAGAAGGAAATAGAACACCTCGTACAAAAGGGCAAACTAAAATAATTTTTGGGGAGAGCTTGGAAAGAAATTGAGAGGAAGGAGAGGCAGGTGAAAGAATGCCACACCCTCGACACAATACACACTATCTTTGGGGGTTTTGTTACGGGATACAACAATTCAACTAGAAAAAAGAGAGCTTAGAAAATTTAGTCCATTCTATCCCAATAGAAACTAAGCACAAGACGTCCCATATCATTCTCTAAAGCCGACGGTGAACATGTACATGCCCCACACAATGATGCCCTAGTGATTGAGGTGGTCTTGGAGAATTTCCTAGTAAAGAAAGTCTTGGTAGATGAAGGCAATGCGATTAACCTATTGACTATGGAAGTCTTTAAGGCTTTGAAATTAGACCAGGTAAGACTGAAGCCTATCTGAACCCCACTGGTTGGCCTAGCCAGAAAGCCTATGCAAGTGTCTAGATCAAAAGAGATCACCTTGGAGATTGGAATAGAAGACTTGTCAAGAAAGCTCAAGTCAAAATTGGTGGCAGATATTCATTTCCCTTACAACGTCATACTTGGTCAACCGGACCTGTATGAACTAGAAGCAGCCATGTGTATCAAGTACCTTACTACTAAATTTTAATATGATAAGGATGAGGTTGTTGCTATAAGGGGAGATTAAAAAACAACTCGGGAAGCATAAATGATAGCATTAAAAGGGTTACGTCTCACCCTAACAATTATGTGGATGCCAGAAGAGGAACCATCCACAAGCCTAGCTGAGCATCAACTGTTTGACATGCCCAAACTTACATCTGACTCTAGCCCAATGCCCATGGGTGAACTGATTACATGGGAAGTGGAACCAGGAAAACGATTAACATTGGGGCCAAGCTATCAGAAGAGGTACAAAACAACATCCAGACTGTCGTCTAAAATTGAAAGTCAATTTGACCCACTATCACTCTTTAATAATAGAGTGATATAATTGGGACCAACCCTGACATCATATCCCACAAGCTCAACAATGACCCAGATTATAAACCGGTGAAACAAAAGAAGCAGAATCATGATCCCGAGAGGTAGCGAGCTATAGCAGTCGAGATAGATAAGCTATTACAGGCAGGGTTTATAAGGGAGGTCAACTACCCTGAGTGGTTTGTGAACATAGCCTTGGTGCCACAGTCCAATAGGAGTGGAGATTGTGTGTCGACTTTACCAACCTAAATAAGGCATGCCCTAAGAATCCATACCCTTTACCTAATATAGATCAGCTAGTGAATTCAATAGCCGATTATAAAGTATATAGCTTTGTAGATGCAGTAGTAGGAAACCATTAGATAAGAACGAATAAGCTGGATGAGATGAGCTTCATCACAGATAGGGGAATTAATTGCTATCAAGTCATGCCTTTTGCGTTAAAAAATGTAGGTGCCACATACCAAAGATTCGTGAACCATATGTTCTAACACCAAATAGACCAAACTGTTAAGGTATGTGTGGATGATATGATCATCAAGAGCACCCAGGTCGCCAACCTTCCCAGAGACTTATAAGAAGCCTTCGAAATTCTAAATAATTTCAATATGAAGCTCAATCCAAACAAATGCACTTTTGGCATTAAAGTAGGTAAATTCTTAAGTTTCATGATATCATAGAGGGGGATTGAGGTGAAGCCCGAGAAGATCAAGGCAGTCTTGGAGATGCAGGAACCTACAAGCATTCAAGAAGTTCAACAGTTGAATGGTTGAATCACAGTCTTGGGACGCTCCATCTCCTACTTGGCAAAAGATGCATGCCTTTTTATCGAACCTTGAAGCAATTGAGGGGTTTTCAATGGGATGAAAAGTGTCAGCTCGCCTTTGAAAAGTTAAAGAGTTCCTATCCTCAGCCCTCTCCTAAGCAGACCAAAAAAGATGAGCCTATATACTTATACTTAGCCGCTACTGAAAACTCCGTTGCAACAGTTTTGATCAGAGAAAAGGAAGGCAAATAGTACCCTATCTATTACACTAGCAAAGTCCTCAGGGGTGCCGATCTACGGTATCCAAATATTGAAAAGTTAGCCTTCACCATTCTCATTTCAATGAACAGGCTACATCATTATTTCCAATCTCATACCATATTTGTCTGAACTAATCAACCTCTGAAAAAGATCCTTCACCAGGCTAGAACTTCTGGGAGATTGGTAGAGTGGGCAACCAGATTAGGAGAATTCAATATTAGGTACACACACCGTACCGCGATGAAGGCACAAGTACTCGCAATTTTATGGCTGAATTTTTTGGTGAGTATGAAAAGGGCAAGCTGGAAGCCAAACTACCGAACCCAGACAACAGCACTTGGCAGTAACACATTGATGGGGCCTTAAGGGGCTTAGGTGTGGCATCAGGGGATAATTCTACAAGGGCCAGGTAAGATAAAAGTACAATACACAGTCCGCTTGAACTTTGCAACAACTAACAGTGGTGCCAAACATGAGGGCTTAATTACAAGCCTCCAGCTGGCCCTCGAGGTACAAACTCCAGTACTCCATATTTTCCTAGACTCACAACATATAGTCAACCAAATTATAGGCACATTCACCACCAAAGAGGTGAACCTAGTTAATTGCCATTCTCTAGCTTTATCTCTCTTGCACAAGCTAGAAGAAGGAGGCAGTGTTTGGAAGATGACCTAAATAGATCGACCGAACAATCAAAAAGCAGATTCCATAACCAAAGCTGCAGCGCGAGAAGAGGATTTTCTAAGGGAAGTGATGACTGAACAGTAAGGTCGGCTGAGTTATAAGTTGAATGAAGTCCTTATATCCCAACCTGACAGCAACTGGATGAGCCCGATCATTGACTTCATAAAGAATGATGTTCGGCCTAACAATAGGTAAGAAGCAATCAAACTTTGCAAAAGAGCGGCAAACTATGCACTGGAAAATGGTGGAACTCTACATGAGATCAAAATCACATCCCTGGGCAAAGTGTCTAACTGAAGAGGAAGGCAATTATATCATAAGGAAGACCCATAAAGGAGTTTGTGGAGCACGTGAAGGCTCAAATTCTATGCTTAGAAAGATACAACTCCTAGGATACTACTAGCCGACAATGAAGAAGGACATTTGCTAGCATGTTCGCCATTATAGTACTTGTTAGAAATATGACCGAGTGCCTAGAAAACTGTTGCGTCTCTTTTGAGTTGCCGCAAGTATATGGATCGCAACGTAGTAATAAAAAGATCGATCCCACGAGGAACGGGTTGTGTCCACTTTACTACTTATCCTTAACACTTATGTTTACGCGGTCTTCTTTTGAGTTGCCGCAAAAGTATAAAATGGATCGCAACGTAGTAAATTAAAAAGATCGATCCCCCACGAGGAACGGGTGGTGTCCACTTTACTACTTATCCCTTGAACCTTTTTTTACAGTAATACAAATATGAACAGAATTAAAACTATAATTTCCATTTAACTATAATTAAATAATAACTACTTAATTCTAAATAGATAGATATAGTGAAATACCTTTAGAAGAATTGAATCATGCCATTAGATTTTCCTTTTTCTAATAGCAAAGCGGTGTAACATGCAACAAACGATTCTTTAATCAGCATATGGTAAAAAGCATATCAAACCTCTTGGGTACAGAATTACTTTTATTTTATTATATGTATTCTACGAATACCAAACAAATGCCTTTACTTTTGTCCAAATATTAACCTAGTCCTTATTCCTTTGATTATTTCAATAAGTTAGACTTAAACTTTTTGACAAACCAAGTTAAAGATTCACATGCAATCCACTAAATGGATTCTATCTCTTGATCCTTACTGAATTATTTCCCTTTCTGAGAATATAATTAAGCTTGGATTTAAGAACAAAGAGCAAGACAGATTAACTTAAAAAGAAACTTTTATTGAAAATGAAACAAATAATAATTGTTTGCCTTCCGATAGCAAAATTATTGAAGCAGCAAATAATGCAAAGTCTTAATAAACAGAGTAAAGATGAGAAGGTAATCAAACTCAAGCTCGCCCCTCCGAAGAGCGTCACACCTCGAGGAACTCCTAGATGTTCTTTGCAGCTACAGAAAACAATAAATAAGTGACTCTTGTCAATCTTATTTCTAAGTACTACTTTTAATTATTCTAATACTGTATTCTAAATTGAACGCGAACCCTATGGAAATATATTACATGAACTCTATGACAAGTTTTGAAAAAGAGATCAAGATCTAGAATAAAAACCTCCCTCTATGGCACCAAAGCTTAAAGAAGCAGAAACAAGACCAAGTAATAGAGTAAAAGAAATAAGATAAACGCCACAAAGAAATTTGAATAAGTTTAAAACCTTGATTTCTTGATGCAATTAGAAGAATGCAATCTCACACACCCTCCTAAACATGAACACGCCAAAGGCATGAAAGAAGAAGAATCCTCTCTCTTTATTAAACTGATTGAATAAATTAATTGTCCTGGCATAATTACAAAAATAACATAGCTATATAATACTAATCTAAGAGGTTCCAGATTCCTTAAAGGATTTAAGAGTTAGCTAAGGAGTAGGAATTTAGCCAAATCTAAACCAAACTAAGGATAAGACTTAAACAAAATCATAAACAACTTAATAAGGATTTGGGGATAATCTTAGTCCAAATCCACTAAAGAATTGACTAATTAAAACCAAAATAATTGGTAACTAATCAAGGGGTGGCGAAATATTGGAGGTCCAACCCATTAACAAAGCAAAAACTCAAAATAAGTTAACTAACTTAATGTAGAGGCAGAGACAAAGCACGGTCCTTGGTGTGCTATTTGGCACGGGTGTGGCTTCAATATAGGAGTTCCCTCGTGAGAGGGCAGAGGCAAGCACGGTCTGGGGTGTTGCTATTTGGCACGGCCCGTGCATTCAAAGGTAGTTGTTTTTCCTCAGCAAGTTAGACGAGGGCACAGGCCCTGGGTGTGTGCCACTTGCCGGTGTGCTGAATAAATTCAGGTTCCCCACTCAATGTGCTTCTATTAAATGTGAGAAACTTAGGTGGGTTTCCTTCAAGTTTTCTTCATAATAGGGCACTTGTTGAAAACAGCAAGGTTGATATGGATCACCATCACTCAACACCATGGGAGCTCAAGGGAGCAAGAAGACACAAGATGGGAGATTCCATTGGTATTTCCCCTAATGGGCCAATACAAGAAGTCAGCAAAGAGATATGGGCAGCCACATCCTTATTACATGTTCAAGCCCCAATTACACAAGAGCTTCATGATGTGTGGCAATCTAAACAAAGTTGGTTGTGTGGAAACTTGAAAGGGCAACACCTAGGCTTCTTACAATGGGTTGGAAGACTGTGTTGTTGGTGTAGCACACCCTAACCATGCCTAATATGTAAGGGAATGTGGGCTTTGGTGGACGTGTTCTTATCCCATAGTTGCCTTGTTTTGGTCTAATTAATATGTAGGGATATGGGGCTCATAGTGTTAATTTTAAGTTGTAATTGGGGCGTGCTGATTTTTATGATGCATGCAATCTGCCCCAATATTTAAGTTGTCTATTTTGGGTTGGAATGATTCTATTTTGTGTGTATAGTTAGGCCCATGTCGTTTTGGGCCTTAGGGCAGCCTAAGTTAGATAAGATAACCTCTTCTTTAGAGTTAGGTTTGGTTTAGGCATATAAATAGCCCCTTAAGATGTAAACGAGTTTTTTGGCATAATTTGAATCTAAAGGCCAGATTGTTTCAGTGCTCTTGGCAATGTTCTTCCTTAAATTATAGTGATTGTGAAGAATTGCTAATCCTCTAATTGCCATCAAAGAATTAAGGTAAACCTTATCAACTCATTGTGGCGTTTAATCTTGTTCTTTTAACTCGATTATTGGTGTTTCCGTTTCTGTATAAAAGTGGGGTGCCATAGAGGGGGATTCACTCTTAAATCTGTTAGATCCGATCCAACATCGACTTAGGGTTCTGGAATTCATTTCCTTGTGTTCTTGTCAAAGGTCATGGAGCTCTTTGTGTGACCTTGTTCCTTGAATGTGTAAGGACATGGTTGCTCCATAACTTCCTTTTGCACGGCTGCCTTGTAATTGGTCCACTAGGAAAGTGTAATGGAATCGCCATTGTGTGGCCCCCTTAGTTCCCTTGAGCTCCCATAGGTGGTTGTGGTGGTTGGAATCCCGTATCAAATCCCGCCCCTTCTTTAAAGTTGTCCTCAAATCTGCATCCATGTCAAAGGGAGACAAATCACTAATAATTTAAGTTTTGACAGAAACACACCATACTCACCTGGCAAGTCTATCTTGTAGGCATTGTTCATTGGATGCGCTCCTAAGACTTGAATGGACCATCTCCTCACGTGCATCTAGCGTTATTCTTCCTTTGGTTTGGGAAACCTTTTCCTTGCGAAAGTGTACCAAACCCAATCACCTAGCATAAGCACCACCTCTTTTGCTTCCTTCTTCCTGCCCTTGTTGGTTTATTACATAAATATGCTTGTTCCTTTTTTTCTATGTTGGCTCTAGCCTTCTTCATGTAAGGGACTTACCGAATGTCTGCTTTTTATCACCAATCTAAATTGAAAAGTTCAATTCAAAGGTTAAAAGGAACAAGATCTAAAATACAGTTAGTGGATTAAAGCAATAAAACAAGTTCAAATGGACTAAAACCTGAGGTAGAATGTATGCTAACGATTAATATTGGAAAACTCAAAATGAATGGCCAAACATAATCTTCCCAAGTTTTAAGTTCTTACCCCAACAATGGACGAAAGCAATGGTTTCTAAGTTCCTAATTCAACTTCAGTTTGTCCATTCTGGTTTGTGGATGGCACAATAAGTTTAGAATAAAAGCAATTTAGTTCCAAAGCTTACCCACAAAACCTCCAAAATGTGAAAGGAAACTTTGCAGTCCTATCTGAAACTATAGTATCTTGGTACCTACCCCATGAAACCTTACCCACTTCTCTAAAAGATAGATCAACAGCAATATTATTGGGCATCATCAGTTTTCATGAATTTTTATGACAAAGAATAAAATGAGCCATCTTGGCTAAATCTATCAACAACAACAAATGTGCTCATCTTTACCATCAAGCTGAGTCCCCTAGGTAATCCAAGTACAAAGTCCATAGATTAATAGTCAATTCCAAGGTGACTAGAACGGGTAAAAGCATGTATAATCCATGAGGCATAGACTTAGATTGGCCTGTTACAAGCAAATACAAGAGTTAACCTCTTTCTACAAATCTTTAAATCAATATGAGGCCAATTAAAAGTGTTCATTCAACGAGA
>NW_023591416.1:3749122-3765279 GCF_014843425.1 Jatropha curcas | reverse complement strand
CCCCCAAACAAAAAAGAGAAAGGAGAAATAAGGAAAGAAAAAAGAAGAAAGAATAGAGGGTTTTGGGCACTACCGGACTTCTTTAATGGTGACCAGAGGTGGCCGGAGGAAGTAATCAGAACCAGTCAGGGAAAAACAGTAATGCCCATAGTTGGGGGCAGTTAATTGAAAGAGAACCAGAAGAGAGTTCACAAGATTTAGGTAGACCCTTGGAGCCACAGTGCTAAGGTCAATGCATCAAGAAATGGAAGTGTTTGTCCAAAAGCTGCCAGTCGACCCGCTAAACCCCGTGCGAGGGAAGGTATATGGACAGAAATTGTGAATTTATCATCCATGCAAAGGGCATTCAACTGAATGAATTGTTTTTCAAAATTAAAGGCAACGATATTTCAAGATTTGATTGACAGTGGGAAGATTACGAAGCCTTCAGACAGATGCAAGCCAAGTACCAAGAATAACCGCATTTCCCTAATATCAATACAACTAATCCGTCCCGTAAGTTTCCCTCAGTCGGGTGGATCGGTCAATGCGATCGGGGAGTGGATTAACCACGAAGAAGTGGTATTGGCGAAGCGGAATGGAAGAAGCGATGTGTGGCCATGTTGAACATATGGGACTGACTGTAGTAGCGATGAGGAAGAGAAAGGTGCCAGTGAAGATTGAGAAATTCGAGAAAAGCATCACGGTGAAAGGTAGGTGATGGTGCCCGAAAGGATGAAGGACGCAGCAACCTAACAGCTTGCCATTCAAAAGAGCTTTAGCTGTTCAAGAAGAACAGTGGGTACTACAAGCAGTGAAGAGGAAGTGGAAATGAGGCTAGGTGTTCAGAGCTTGACGCTGGAGTGGGCGAGTATAATAATCCCGAGAGCCAGTATGCAGGCTAAGGGGAAAGAGGTTTGCTGTTGATTGGATACGAAGAAGAGATGACAGAAAAAAGGCAGAGAGGAAGCCGAAAGAAAAGAAGAAAAGAGGAAGAGGTAGTGAAAGGACAGAAGGAAGGTTGTTGAGGTTGGAGAAAAGTAGGTCAGAGTAGGCGCCTAGTGGGGTGACCGCTCAGCACATGTGCTGAGTCAGTTGCAAAAGAACAAAGAAGCTGATATTTTCGATATGGGATTTGCTGATCGCATCTAAAGGACATAGGAGAAGCTTTACTTGAAAGCCAGGACTTTTGTCCAGATGTTGCCAGCTCGAATTCAAAGTGGTTTGATATGATCAATGTTGCTAACAGCGAAGAATAGGCGAAGTCACTTTTCTTTGAACTCAGACCTTCCACCAGAAAGGAAGAAAACCACTGTAAGCCGCTTGCTTACATTCAGATCAACTTGTCAATGACGAGAATAACCCGGAATGTGATGGTGGATAATGGATCAGCACTATGTGTATGTCCGCTGAAGATGCTGTCTAAGTTTGTAAAATCGAAGAATCAGAGCTTGAGCCATCAAACAGGTGGTCAAGGCTTATGAATAACACATGGCGGAATGCCAAAAGGGACTTTTAAAGCAAAGAATATCACACGGGAGCTGTGGAAAGCTGGGTAAGATGTAGTTGTGCTTGAATATCTTTAAGCCAACTATGCTCTTTTGTTAGGAAGACCCATGGCTCCACCCTTTAGGCGCAGTTTCGTCCACTTCTGCACAGAAAAGTGTAATTCCGTGGGGTACAGATGTGGTGACCAGTCAATGCGCAAGAGGATTTTGAGTGTAGCAAATAAGTGAAGGCTTAGAGCTGTGCGGTACCATTATCGTTTTCAAAGGTTGGCAGTGATTGATGCATCCAACCACCAAGAGCAAAAGTGCAGTGAATAGAATGAGTCCCTTTCTCAAGGAAGATGATGAAGAAAGATGAATTGGGCCGTACGACAAGGGTTTAGGCCGGGGCTGCCAAGGAAGGTTTTGAAGCCTCTCTCATCGGCAATTTAGGGCAACAAGACAGACGCGGATTGGGCTACTTTTGAAAATAGAAAGAAAGAAAAATACGAGGTTCGGTCTCCATCAAGAGCGTCAAAATGGGAATCACGATCTTCTTTGTTCCACAACCAAAGGGGAATTTCAGAGTAGGGGGAATGGACCTATCCGCTGGAGATATTCATGACCGTAATGAGGAGAAAGTTTTGGTCAAGTCGCCCAACCTTCCTTGGAACAGCTGGTGGAATGGGACTGAAATCTCACCAATGGTATGTATACAGAAGCGAGCACTGAATCTGGAGTGGTTGAAGAAGAATATCCCAAGTTTGAAGACTTTCTGGGGATTGGGGATGAAACTTCCAGGCTATGCAAGAGCAAAAAGGCCAAGGCGCGCATCCTCCAGTCGGTTCTAAGTTTTCCCAAAGACGCCGAAGAGGCGGAGGGGAAGGCATTGGAAAGCCGACAGAAGAGAAAGCATAGAAGCTACCCCGGGGGAAAGAAGAAGAAGGTGCAAGATGCCGATGAAGTGATACAGGCAATAAAAGAAACACTTGTAAATGAATGTATTGAACAACAGTTAATCCTGTATTTTGTTTTTTTCTGATCCTTGTTTTGAGAAACACTCTGGATGGTTTTCCTCTTTTATTCAATCAATGGAAGTGAACTTTGCCTACTTTTTTTTCTTGTTTTCCTTGATTGTCATGGTTCATGGCATGATTACACCACACGTCATATTTGAACATAAATGCATTGCTCCATTTTGCATTTAATTTAAGCACCACTGAGGAATCCTAAAATAATCGAAATCGGATCAGACTTTAAACCTGAGCTCAGAGAGGATCTTCAAGAATGTATCAAAGAAATTCAGAGTGTTTGCTTGGAGCTATGCGGGACATGCCAGGGATCGACAGATCAATAGCAGAACACTTCATTACTACTGATCCGCAGTGTTAAGCCAGTAACAGCAAAAAAAGGAGAGGGTCAGCGCAGAATGGCAAAGAACAGATCAAAAGCTGAAGTCCCAGAAGCAGTTGGACGCATATTCTTAGAGTAGTTCACTATCCGGAATGGTTGGCAAATATAGTCCCGGTACCTGAAGAAAGATGGGGACGGATAAGGGTCTGTTTGTTGATTTTACAGGACTTGAATAAAGCCTCACCTAAAGATGAACTTCCACTTTCGACATAGATGTTTTGAATCGATAGCGTGCCGGAATGGATGTTATTCTATTATTGGACGGGTTCTCCGGATAACAATCAAAATACTGATGGCTTTTAGTGGACAAGCACAAGACGGCTTCACCAGGATTTTGGAACATTTTGCTATAAAGGTAAATGCCCATTTGGATTGAAGAACGCCGGGGGCAACATACAGAGAAATGACTACCACATTGTTCAACTGATATGATCCATAAAGGGTTATCAGTATATTGTGGACGACATGGTTTGAATCATGACAAAAACATAGAAGAGCATGCAGAATATGTTTGGAAAGTTCTTCGCGACGGTCAAGCAGTACAACTTGAGGCTCAATCCCAAGAAGTGCGTATTTGGAGTAACGAGGGGAATTGTTAGGTTTTCGTTGTAGGGACCTAATGGGATTGAGGTTGACCCCGACAAAATAAAAGCCACTCAGGACTATGGGAACCGCCCAAAGAACAAGAAACCGTCGGTGGAGAAGCTTCCTGGGTAAGATCCAGTTAATACTCAGCAGGTTATTTTCGAAGGTTTATCCACACCTGTGCCCCAATTTTCAAAGCTACTGAAAGAAGAAATCATAGTCCCATAGTGGAAACGAGGACTGCCAGAGGCCTTTTGACCACATAAAGACAATACTTGATGAATCCACCGGTGTCAGTTCAGCAAGACCAATGAGAACCTCTATTTGTATCTATCTGCAGAAGATGCAAGAGTTTGGAGCAATGTTGGTACAGATGGCCCGGACGCCGCTGAGTAAGAAAAGCCATTTATTACATTAGCAAGAAACTACTGCCTACAGAGGAGAAGTACAACTTGGTGGGAGAAAGCATGCAAATGGCAGTAGTATGGGTCGATAAAGAAGTTGCGGCCTTAGTTTGATTCCTTCAAGGTCATTTTGTTCCTCCAAAAATTGATCTATCTGAAGTATTTGCAGAAAATGCCTACTCTAGAGGGACGGTTGGTCTATGTGGATTAATTCAGATGTCTAGCGTGGATGCAGAATTTCTACGAAAGAAAACGATCAAAAGGTCGGGCTGTAGCAGAATTCCTGGCAGAAAATCCCAATTGCAAGTGATGAACCTTGGGAATTGAAGTTTCCGGAATGAGTACCTACTATGTATCGAAACAGGAGCTTGGGAGATTGTATTTTGATGATCAAGCCAACAGAATGGAGCCGGAGTTGGCTCGTAATTGAAGCACCTAATGGTGAGGTTTACACGATGTGCAAGAGGCCTGTTGTTCCCGGTCACTAATAACATGGCGGAATATGAAAGCATGCATCATGGGGAATGGAAAGCTTTCTCCTTGCATCCGGTGCTAAGGAGGTCAAAGTAATAGGAGATCTCGTTATTGGTTTATTGAACATGCTAGCCCCAACGAGAGAGGAAGGTAGAAGGAAGAAAGACTGAGGCCTATATTGAGTACTTGTTAGAAAAAGGCAGCACTATTTGCACAAGATCACTTCCACTCACATAGGGAAGAACCTAATAAACAGAATTCAGGACGCCTTGGCAAACTTAGCATCGGCTTGGCAAGATTTGAGTAAAATTTTGAAGAAGCATTTATCATTAACCACAGCAATATCCCGTGCTATAACAAGAACATTTTTTGTGACCAGATAGAGTCGGAGGAAGAACCATGGTTCACGATATCCCCTGAGGTACATGAAAAGAACGATACTTTTTCTGATAAATGCTACGAAAGAAGACCGTGCAGTTTTCTCAAAGAAAAATGGCTCTGAATTATGTTCTAAGCCGATGGTTGAACCTACAGAAGAGCATTGGGATGGAATGTTGCTGAGATGTGGTGAGCAAGAGAGAAGGAGAAGACATGAATGAGGGAAGGTTGCAGTGAAGGAGTTTACGGGTACTCATTTAAGCGGTCATGAAAAGCTTAAGCAAGAAAAATCATGAAGGCAAGGGTTATTTCTGGATGAAGATGGAAGGTGACTGTGTTCATATGTTGCGTCATTACAAAGTTTGCCAATATCATGATAATAAAAAGCCACTTACCTGCTGTTGTTGAACTTGATTCGACAACTCCTTCCTGGCCCTTTTTCTGGATGGGGTATAGACGTCATGGCAAAATTTCACCGAGCAGCATTCCTACGGCCATCAGTATATATTGGTTTGCAGTTGAACTACTTCCTAGGATGATTTAGGCACAATCTTTACAAAACTAACTGCTAAACACTGTAGCTAGATTCATCGAACAGAAATTTTTCTGTCGCTAAATGGTGTTCCCAATCCCATAGTTTACGGATAATGGCTCTCATTTTTCAGGCAAGATGTCGGGCCAATTGCTTTTAAATAAAGAATACATAGGTTTGAGCATCACATTCTTCTCCTTATCGCCCTCGAGGCTTAATGGCGCAGTAGAAAGCTGCGAATAAGGAGATCAAAAAGAACCTGTCATAAGATGTGTGAAAGGTAACAGAAGCTGGCTCTGAGAAACTTCCTTTCGCGCTCTGGGGGTATCGCACTACATTCAAATCAGTAAACGGAGCTTCTCCTTTCGAACTTGTATACGGAATGGAGGCAGTGTTACCGATAGAGCTCGAAAAAAAGTCTCTCAAGGTTTAGGTAGAAGCTGGTCTGACGAAGAGGAATGGGTAAAGAAGGGATATGAAGATCTGGCGTTCTTAGATGGGAAAAGACTGAATGCCCGATTCCAAGATCAAATGAGAAAAAGAAGAATTGCTCGTTTCTACAATAAACGAGTACATCCAAGGGCAGTAAGGAACGGAGATCTGGTTTTGATATCACGATTTATTGGATTCACGAAGCCCTAACATCATCCTGGTGGAAATTTAAACCCAACGGCATGGACCGTTCAGAATTCACAAACTATTAGAAAAAGGCGCCGCTGGAATTAGTCACTATAGAAGGAGAACCTGGTCCAATCGAATCGTAATCAAGACCAAATGAAGAAATCTATATCTGAAATGATGATTTCGATTTAAATAAAAAAAATGCTAAAGTTGAAAACCCGAAAAGGGCGGCTCTAGGGCTAAAAATTAAGCTTGCTTAGGTTGAAAAACCCGAAAGGGCGGCTTAGGCAAGAAATAAGCTCGCTAGGTTGAAAACCTGAAAGGGCGGCCTAGGTAAAAGTTAGAGCATGAACAAAATAAAATTTTCAAGATCAACGCGTGGTGCTTAGTTTAAATGCGGAATTCATGCCATGCGTTCATGATAAATGTGTGACTGGTTGCTCAATGCCATCAAACCGACTTGAAGGAGAATAGGAAATCGAGTAGTTAGAGCAAATGACCATTGTATTAGAATAAATTTTCTTTACTTCTGTATAATGGTGGAAAGAAGAAAGATTAATAAAAGATTTGTTTTCTTACTGCTTCCGGGGTTATGGTCAAAGGATTGCAAAACCCTTCCTCTCCGCTTACTTGATCCAGATCGACTCATTTGTTTTAAGATGTCCCGACTGTTGGCCCTGCTTAAACAATGAACTCTTTTAAGACGTTGATCAGAGGGACGAGCACCATTTTTCTCAGTGATTTCCCTAGAAAGATCAATTATAAAACCATTTGAATAAACCTTAGCAACTTGCATAGGTTCATGGCATACATAAATGAGCTTACATTTTGTTATTTTGTTTGATTTGTGCCCGGAAAGTTAATAAAACAGTCACTCCATTCTTTGCGTTTCCAAACATTAAGCTTTATTTTTACAGAATAACCTTATTTTAGAGTTTTTCATTTATTGACCCAAGGGCAGGAGGCCCAAATAACTAACACGACAATGATTCCCCGAAGGAAAAAAGTTTTTGTTGTATGTTGTTGATTTCATGTGTGCAGCAAGCAAAAATTAATAAAGACAGCAGCCATCGAGCCGTCATTAATGAAAGAAAAGACCAGATTACATTTAAATAATAAGCTCATTGGCCCGGGTATAAAAAGGCAAAAGAAAGACAACCCAATTGTATCTATAGGCCTATCAGTAAGGGCCAGGTTCCTCACAGGCACGACATCATTGTAGGTAAAGAACCAGTTACATATGCGGTGTCACGGCATCCTGCATCGCTTCCTTCATCTAAATACATAAGTGTTTTTCGATTTTTCCAACTGGTCAGCCAAACTGGTCAACAGATGTGATGTTATTAGACCGCTTTCGAAGTTATGGATTCGGGGGAACACGGCTGTATCACCCCATACTGACTTGTCATACCAGCGTTCTGGTTACCTCCCGAACTCTCGCTCCAAGGCAAAATAAATAGGCCATCTTTTCGAAAGCGTTCTAATGAGAATAGTCCATACGACACATAGGTCGCATTACAACACATTAGTTGAGATTCATACTTCCGAACCAAGTCTGTACGCACTGAAAACCGTACTAACTAAATTCACATCGCACCTAGGGAATAAATCCAACCGAATTGTTGGGTTATCCCCAAAGTCGAATGTCCTCGAGTCCAGAGACCGAAAGTTGGTCAGGACCATTAGGTTGCGAATCAACTGAGCGGGACCGGAAGAAGCCAGGACTTAACTTGTCTAAAGCCCAGGCCTATAAGCAATATTGGACAACCGCGATGATGATATTGAAATGGTGATATGAAGGCGCAATATCCCTTCACCCAGCACATCGTTTCTCCCATGATCATTCATGAGACAGTTACGACGGTACAGCTCATGTCATGAACTACGTGTCAGAAGTCCAAAAAATCTCCAATTCCGGGCGTTACGTTCTTCAGGGCCAGTATACATCAGCAATAGAAGGCAACAAGCCCGAATCCAAGAAGGATCCACATTCATGGACAGAACCTTGTTGATAAGGGCTCTAAGCGTTAGACCCTGGCTCCGTGTCTATGCCATCAGGGAAATTAACCGCCGACATAAGGCATATTTCTCAGCTATATTATACCTAGGACCTCGGGGCGTAAAGCCGGGAGTTTCGTCTTGTTCAGGCATGATGAATCCATCACGGCACACATTCTCTCATAGGTCGGAGTCACTTAAGAGTTGGTTCAAACCGGAAGACCATCGTGTTCGGATTAAAAATGAGTAATGAGCCAAGACAAGAAGCCATGATTAGGTTTAGGTTTTTGAAATACCTTAACCAAGGCCAAGTTGATCCATAGGGGGCAATCTGCCACAAGTCATCACGAGATGGATTGGAACAAAGGGATGAGGACTTGCCTTTTGAAGGGCCATGAAAAAAGGCGATTATCTAAGAAATTGATCTGCTTGAATGATTGGTATGCGAAGGAAAAGCTGAAATGAAACGCACCATTTATAGGAAGGCGTAAAGGGACCGGCTGAATGAAGCATTGTCATTCACATCGACTTAATGCAACACTGTCTAAGAGTAGTTGAAAAGACATTCATGTATTGGATTTCGGTGAATTCCCAAAATGGCCTTCAGTCCGGCCGGACTGTTTTTAGTCCGGGAAAATAGGCTTTCTGAGCCTAAAAATTTGGGTATTCACACCGCGTTAATCACCCTGTCAAGTAAGTGATACGATCCACTGTTGTTTGGTGATTGAGCATTTCTGTTTGGAAAATGACCTTTTATCGCATTTCATTTTAAGTTCATTGTTTTATTCATTATTTATTTCAATTTATTCCATTTTTATTTATTCCTAATAAATAGGTTCGTCGACTGCTAACAAGGTGTACCATGTTTATGAATAAATGGGACACCGCTATTTTGTGTTTTTTGTTGTTGTGTTGTATTTTGTTTTTGCAGGAATAAGATCTTACAATTGTAAAATATAAACATGCGTGATAATAATAATAATGATACTGTAAGAAATGTAAATGATAGCATGAAATTAATAGAACTGTACAATAATCCTAAAAACTACAAAATGTCCAAAATGTCCAAAATGTCCAAAAAATGGCTGAGGCACGAAGCAGGACTACCGCCACCTGCGGCTCAGACCAGCAGCAGTCGGATGGGGTGGAGACGGTGGTGCATCATCGGAAGAAGAGCCGTCCTCATCCTCCTCGGAAGAGTCGAGCGGGATGCCCTCAACCTCCAACTTCGTCCGAAGCTTCGGTCCGAAGCCGCTCTGCCTCTGCCTGAAGTCAGGCTCACGGGTACTGGACTACGAGACCTGATGCCTCGCAGCCCTACCGTTCCCTCCAGCTCCTATGTAAAAGCAGACATGATGTAAGAAAGTTTGCCCAAATAAATAAGAAAGCAAAAAGGTTAAATGGTGTTGTAAAAAAATTCATACCAGCGTCGTGCCGCTCGGAGTAGAGCCAACCATGTAGGATCGGGCAAAACCCGAACCGCTGGAGATCTCCTGATATCTCTGGGCCGGCACGCGTGCCAAAACAAAGGAACATCCAATTTAAAAAAGACTACTCAGGTAAATGTTTCTAAAACTTTGGTAAATTCCAGTTTATGACTACATGTGTAGCGTGCTTCAGGGTCCAACTGACCGGAGGAGGAGCCTGCCGAAGATCAGCAGGAATAACGACCCCAGATCCCAAACCTAGACTAGGGTCCAACACCACCTCCATGTTCGGTGGGAACGGCACGTCACCCAGCACTACACTGGCCAGTCCAGCCGGAGCCGCCGCGCCACCTGCCTCAGCCACTGCCTCAGCTCGGTAGTGATCCGCAGTCTTGTACGTCTTACGCTCCTGCATTAAGTTACAGAGAAAATAATGGTATCAGTAATTTGAAACAATGAAAATAGTAATAACAGTAAATAAGACTGAAGATCAGATGAGTTACCTGGGTGTACTCGAGGACCTCGGGAAGCCGTGCCTGCATCTCGGGAAGCCGCGCCTGCATCCGAGAGGGCGAAAGTAAGAGGGGAAGTCCCGGTAAGAAACAGGAAATTGTTCGTCGCCGAGAAGGCCTCTATTAAACTCTAACCTCCAAGTCCTCCGGTCAAGCCCCTCCAGCAGACACAATATGCCGAGGAGGAGCAATGAAGGTACCCTCCGCCGTGCCTGGAGCTACCGGAGTGGTCAAAGACTCTCCTCCTAGGAAGTACCGGTCGGTAGCCCAATACCCGCGCATTCAGCAACGCCCTCGACCGGGTGTGCAACTCAGCCACCTCTCCCGGCCCGGTAGGTCCTACAGGCCTTCGCAGTCCCATGGAGTAGACAGCTACAAGAAATAAATATGAAATAGAAATCAGTATTTGTTGTTGCATTGAAAAAGAAAAGAAGATAAGCTAAAAATCTTCAAGAAGGTATCCTGTGTGTACTTACATCGGACAGCTCCCGGTCATTAAAGGAAGCTCCGCCAGTACTTTTGGGATCCCTCGCCACTGGCATAAAGTTATGGTGGCAGTGGGCCAGATAGCAGAGGAATACTCCCTGGACTTCCCGATCGGTAGAGTCCGCCAACATCGGCTCAACCCAGATAAGATACAGTACTCATAGGACCCATACCTGCAACAGAGCAGAAAATGACATCAGTTGGCTGACAGTTGAGAATGCAACGAATAAAAAAGGTGAAAGGAGTGAAAGAATGTTACCTCTAGGAAGGTCGGAATGAACAAGCTAGTTCGACTCACCGCTACGCCACGGGTCCAGACATCCAGATCGTGAAATAGAAGATGAAGCCAAACCTGAGTGGTGGCCCAGTCGAAGGACCCCGACCTGGGGCTCCAAGGAATCCCGAAGACAATGGGACCCGACCTGGCTCAGATCCCGAAGACATGCTAGCACCGCCGGGTCTCCCTTATTCTGGGAGGTGCATAGCAGCTGAGACGAGATAATGTGCAATAAGAAGGACCGAGCGGCCTGGTCCCTCTCCTCCCGAGTATATGCAGGAGCAGCAGATCGGGCCTCCTCCGGCAACTCCCTCCAAGCCTCCAAGCGGGTCCTGATCCTCTCGGCCCAGAACCGAAAGACCGTCTCGTAGGACATGCACCCCTATACGGTGTACCGGGTCTACGTAGTGACACCAAGCAAGGAACGGACTAGCTGGGCCCCAAGAGTGGCCGTCTGATACCGAGCATCTATGGGGGAGTCGGGCTAGTGAAACGTAGACCAGTTATCGCAGCATAGTGCACGAGTGTGAGAGTCATCTCGCCGAACCTGAATACGAAAGTATGTGTACAATCATTCCACCGCTCCATCAATGCATATCGCATAGCGGGCGGGAAAGGAAAACGAGCTGGGTGGCCGACGCCAATACTGAGGGGCCGTAATCCCCGAATCCAGCAGCAACGGAAACGCCGAGCTCACATAGGATGGGTCCAGTAAATCCCAGAAAGCGGAAGCATCCACAAAGTAGCCGGGATCAGCCCGAGCGGGCGCTTGCCCGCAGATTAAACCTGTAAAGAAAAATTTTTTCAAATTTCAAATAAATACAATATAAGACTAACAATTGTTCATTTTCTTCTATGGCAGGAAAAATAAAAACCAAAGTTCGGTTTGAACCGTAGCTGCGTCACGCAACTACAAAGTCGCGTGACGCGTCTAAGGAGTCCCGTCACGCAGCTTTAACCAAGTCGCGTACTCAAAAGCACATTGCGCACTCAGAAGTACAGCTGCGCAGCACACCTCAGCACTCGCGCCACGCCACTCCACAGTTGCGTCCCGCGACCACGAAGTCGCGCCACGCATCTTGGTAGTTGCGTCACGCAACTGTTCAAGACTCTCCCTCGTCGATGAACAGTCGCGTTACGCAACTGTTCTTCTAAAGAACAGCTGCGTGACGCAACTGTCGAAGGTACGCAGTAGTTCAAATTTCAACCTAATTCCACTATGTTTGTGTTATTTTCGTGTAATTTTCAGGGCAAAATCAAGTCGCCCAGAGCTACCAACAATCAAGTGTAAATCAAGTTTTAATGCAATAAAAGAGGGTTGATTCTAAGGTTCAAGGCAAGCTAGGGTTTCTGGCGCCTCGAACAGTTCAAGGCAAGCTAGGGTTTCTGGTGCCTCGAACAGTTGCGTCACGCAACTGTTCATTCAAGAACAACTGCGTCACGCAACTATTCATGGAAGAACAGCAGTGCCACGCAACTCTTACCTGCATGACGCGACTGTTGATGCAGGCCTAAACACAAAAATACAGTCCTATTGCTACAGCTACGAATCAAAAGCAGTAAAAAAACAAAAAAAAAAGGAATTTTGTACTTACCTCAGACTGAAAGCCGCGCATCCGACTCGTCTCGTACTTGACCGGGAACTCTATACCCGGCGACGGCAGAAGCTGCAACGGTCGTGTCCCGGGGGTCAACGGATTCCGGCTCACCGGCACCGGCTCACCATCAAATGTCGGGATATCGGGTAGGGCCCCGAGGGTCGCCATCTCCGGAGTATAGGCGGAGGCAGGGATTTCTGAAAGCTGAGACATCGTTTTCGGTTAAACAGTTCAGAGAATTTTCAAGAATTTTCAATTGCTTAGGGTTTGTGATAGGTGAAAGTGAATCGATTAAGAATGAAAGTTACTTATAGTAAACAAGATGGGCCCAAGCCTACTCTTCCAAGCCCAAAAAGAGCGTTGGGCCCATGATCTCTTTTCGAGCCCAACAGGCAACAGGCCCACACGGCCCATTTCAAAAGCCCACAATGGTCCACTTCGGCAATTTGACGTCGATGTGCGGCTCGTACACTTCAGTAATTTTCGTCTACTCACCGCACAGGGGCCAGGACATCAAATTGCCCATATTACCCTCAGGTAAGTTTTCTTCCAACCACTGTATCATAAAAGGTATACTTGAAAACATAGATAACAAATATTCTGTTAAATCGTTTATGCCGAAATTATTGCTAAAACTTTTGCAAGGTGGATATTTTTGGTCCTAGGCCGGAACTCCGGACTGGGGGCAAAAGTACAACCTTTTGCCTTAATACGAATCCTTTTTTTTTTCATAATTAATGCATGGGAACATGTGATGTTCCAATATTTTTCTAACAAGAGACAAGGTTCGTTTGCATACGAATATTGCTCTTTTCCTTCTGGTGAACAATTTTTCAGGCCAACCGGTGATGTTTTTTCGAAGCCGATAGGTCTTACTGATTAGTGATGGTGCATTGCTTTTTCGAAAGCCGATAGGTTCTTACTGATTAGTTGATTGGTGCATTGCGAAAGCTAATCAGGAACAATTTCAATTTTCCCCGATCAGTGATGATGTTTAATGAAGGTTGCTCGGCGTTTTACTTCCCTGATGTATTGCGAAGCTGCTCGGGTTTTCTTCCCCAGTCAATGATGTTGAGTTACGAAGTTGACCAGGGTAAAATCAAGGTCTTTCGAGCCGATCAAACTGAGCCTCGAAGATACCTTTTCAAAACCGACTGTAGCCGACAAAGTCGATCAAACCGAGCTGAGTAGGTGGCCAGAGCTAAGTAGGTGGCCAGATCAAAGTCCTTCAAGCCGATCAAACCGAGCTTTGAAGACTTTGTCATCAAATCAATGTCTTTCGGGCCGATCAAATCGAGTCTTGAGGATGTCTTTTTAGATTCAACGGAAGCCAACAAAGCCAATCAAACCGAGCTGAGAAGGTGACCAGATGTCCAAACCCTTCAGGCCGAAAAAACTGAGCCTCGGAGGTGTTTTCAAAGCCAATCAAACCGAGCTTTGAATTCATTCACATATTTGATGGAAGCCGACAAAGCCGATCAAACCGAACTAAGAAGGCATCCAGATGATTAACTCAGCATCTTTCCAAGCCGATCAAACTGAGCTTCGGGAATGATTGCCTGATAGAAGGCGCGTCAACGGACCACTTTAACATTAATTGTTTATACAATTAATGATAAAATGGGGGGGCAAACTGTTGACCATAATTTTATGCCCCACCTGACCCGATGATGATGCAAGGACAAGGGATAAGGTATCACGGTAAACGAGGACAAGGGGGATAGAGGTATCAACGATGAACCAGAAGTGGTTTTGAACGCATAATTTGAACCAAATCCCAAAGGTGTCTGAGCACCGTGTTAGGGCTACGTCCACCGCAGCTAAATCCTGCTGACGGCAACTCTGAAAGCATTGCGTCAGCGCAAGCTCCTAACAGGACTGACAACTTCTGGCGCGCGCCCGTGCGAATGGCCCTGCACTATTTTATGGATACGGGGCCAACTGTAACGAAGAAGGGTAAGTCGCGTTAGCGCCGGGGCCTGGCTGCGTCACGCAAGCTTGTGGACCGCGTCGCGCAGCTCTGCTGCGGTGAACGCGACTGCTCTGTTGGCCCCCTAAGCACATATAAATACAACAATTTTACAAAGCAAAAATGGGGACTTTTTGACAACTTTTCTCTCATTTCTCTGGGACTTCCAATATTTAAAGGCAAGAGATTTTTCTGATTATTGGGCTAAGGTTTTTCTTCCCCCAAGAAAGCTCAAGTGAGTAATCTTTGAAGGAAGAATCAAAGGCCATAGATAATATAGCGATTGAAAATTAAAAACAGACCAAAAAAAAAAAAGGAAAACGTAAAAAGAGCAAAGAGATGAAAAGGAAAAAGAAATCATTTATTTCCAGAACTTGATCTAACAAACACTTTTCTGGGATCGTAAAGGCAGTGTTCCTAAAATCAATCAAAAGGTGGTATGGCAATCCTCAAATCTCTGAGGGTAAAGGGTGATCAATTTAACTTCCTCTTTTTCATTTTTAGAGTTCATTTATTTGTTAAAAAAAATCTCATTTTCCCTAGTATTTAGTTTTAGTTTGGTAATTGTTAAACGTCATTGTTTGCCATTTCTGAACAATTTCTAAGTTGTGTTAAAAAATCACTCGTTACAAAAGAACAACGTAGAAAAGGTAGTTTTGAAAAGGTAGTTGCGGGACCAGAGCAGTCGGCGTCACGCCCAGCTACTATACCTGCGTTGACGCGCTGTTCATCGTCCAAAGTCTTTAATTCGGACTGGACCACCTGGCGTTGACGGCAAGCTGTTTGTTATAATACTCAAGTATATTTTTATTTCTCAGAATTTGTATTTAAAACCTGATATCTTTGAAATTAAATAATTAATAAATTTGAGAATTTGGGAATAAGTCACAAAACAGTTCCGTCACGTAGGTAAGGAGTTTCCGTCCACGCGACTGTTCTTCATAAAACACCCCGCGTGACGCGACTGTTCTAAGTGCCAGTACGTTCTAAGTGCCAGTACGAAGGATAGAGTTTCGTCACGCGACTGTTCTTCATAGAACAGCTGCGTGACGCAACTGTTATGAGTTCCAGAATAAAAGACAAGGGTTGCACCACGCGACTGTTCTTCCATAGAACAGTTGTGTGACGCGACTGTCTTCCATTTCCAGTTTATCTTTATTATCTTAGCTTAATTTGGTTTCGTTAAGCAGATTTTTTTTTTTAGTCTCAATCCAGAAAATGATCAATAATGGACAAATTGAGTCTTAATCAAACCAAATCAATTAATTATCGGTGATTATGAAATTTTCTTTAGAATTTGTTTCTTGTTGTTTATTATTGGTGTTATTCTTAATCTTAAACCTCGGTTTTGTGGCCCCACCTTTAACCATAAGGCAAGGAGCGGGTCTTTTTAATCATTTTTGCGCTAATAATATTGTGGATGAATGATTGGATGTGAAGTTGATTTAATGAATGATGCAATGAATGAATTTACTTTGGGCAACGGTTTAAATAAATTTTCCAAAATAGGAACTAGGTTCGATTTATTCGGGTTGGGTTAAATAATTGGCTTTGTTCCTAAAATAAAATCAATTAGAATCGTAGGTTAAAAGAGGCCGGTTTTCCGGGGCGTCCGGCTTCCAATGGGCCGACGTAAGCCTAATTTCCTTACACTAGAATCGTAACCTTGGTTAACGCCTGACCAAAAGTTTTCTTTCCAAATATTTTGGCCCTTAAATAAAATTGGGTTTAAAATAAAATGGAGTCATTTAATAAAATTAAAATAAAATACTGGTCCATTGTCGAAAAAATGGTGGCGACGTAAAAATGATTTATAAAGAAACCGTTTATTCGCATCGCCATATCCAAAAAGATTTTTATGCACCCTTATTTTTTCCAAATAAAACAAAATAACAAAATAAAATTGAATGTTTTTCAGATGCCCTTCCGGGTTTGGGATTCTCGACGAAAAATAAGTACCCTCTTCCCTTTGCACCAAGGTCAATGTCTTCCTTACGAGGGCAAAAGTTATCAAAGT
>NW_023591416.1:3722690-3748622 GCF_014843425.1 Jatropha curcas | reverse complement strand
AAAGAGAGAGATTAAGCTCTTTTGAAATGGCAAAAAGCTGTAAGTTGCTCTCGTCCTCATCCTCCAAATGTAACTTTTTCCAACCCCCCAAAACCCTTCACCGTGAATCTTTTCTCGATTCTCGAATCTTCACAGGCATCTTTTCTTCACTCATCAACTACTAATGTCATCCATATGTTTTTCACGACATGCACACATCCGCTCTTCCCATTCTGCTTCCGCCAATACCACCTCCTTCCGGCAATCCACTCCCGATCGCATTGACCGATCCACTGACTGAAGTCTTACGGTGGATAATTGTACTGTGATATTGGGAAGGCGGGTTGTTCCTGGTACTTTGGCTTGCTCCTTGTCGGAAGGCTTTTGGTGATCTTCCGCTATCAATCAAATCCCTGAAATATCGTGCTTAATTTGAAACATTCATTCAGTTGATGGGCCCCTTTGCACTGATGATAATCAACAGAATTTCCTGTTCCCATATTACCTTCCTCTACACGGTTTAGTCGGGTTCCGAACTGGCAGCTTTGACAACACTCCGTTCTTGATGCCATGACCTTGCACTATGCTCAAGGGTTTTGCCTAAATCTGTGAATTCTCCTTCTGGCTCTCCTCAATTGACTACCCCCACTATGGCATTATTGTTCCCGACTGGTTTCTGATTTACTGCACGCCCGGCAACCCTCTGTCCACATAAGAAGTGCCAGTAAGTTGCCAACCCTCTGTTCTTTTTCTTTCTTTCCTATACAGCTCTTCTAGTTCAGGCCAGCGCTTTGAAACTAGAGCAAAAAATCGGTGAAGAGGTTGGGTCCACATCCTTTCCTTGAAGAAGGGCAACAGGCTCCTTACTGAAAGATACGGATCAAAATTCTTTTATCCTTCGATCTTGTTTGAACTCTATACAGCTTTCGTTCTCGCCCACCTCCTGTAGTAATCAGAAAAAGCTTTCCCGTGCTTATTCCCTGTCTTAAGCTTTTCCAAGTCGCGCAAGCCAAACTCGTCACTCTCTCGTCAAGTCCTTGAAGTGTTTAAGGAAAGCGGTCCTGCAGACTTGGATTCCAATTCTTCTGCACCCTTTCATCTAGACCAATCATACCATCTCCGGTAAGTCTTTGTGTAATGTTGCGGAAAATGATCGCAAAACATCTTTCCTCCATTGTCGGTTCATCTGTGACACTCGGAGAAATTCAGACAGGTTGAGAAAGGGGATCATTATCTCCTTCAATATGATATGCTTGAAGTCTTTTAATGAGGCAGAACTGCTTGGGTGGTAAAACATCATATCCAGTTATTGAGTTGGTGGCTGGGTCTTTTTCTTCCGTCATTGCAGCCATTTTATCATAATCTTTCCTTTCAGCTCAGCTAAGTTGCTTTGAGCACATCATTCTCAACAGGTGGGGGGGCGTTCCCACAGAAAGTCTGAATTATCTGACAACGGGGTCTGGCATTTGCCTCTTCTTCAACGCACAGGCTGGGCTGCTAGAAGGGGGAGTATTTTGGTCCTTGAGCCCTGTCTTGGAGCGAGAGCAGCGGCCACAAATCTGAGCGATGGTCCTCATCTGAGCTTGTTGAAAACCTGAGCTGCACCCCTTAATCATCTACCATTTCTACTGAATCCTGAGTCGGGCCTCCTGAATCTGATGAACTTGAATAGTTTTACTGAACTGAACCGGGGACAATTCGGGATTGGGGATATCTGAGTAAGAGCTTGACCAGGGACGTCGGTGCCAAGCTCTCGAAGTGGTTTTCCCGGAAAGTGATCAATTCTGGCAAAGAAATTTCTGAGTTAAAAGAGGGTCCTGCATGTATGTCATGCGGAAAATGAAAGCACAATAGGATGAAGAATGCATTCTAATCTGCTAACACCAGCAGGAAAATAAGATCTCGATTTCAACGACTGGACCAAAAATTCGGTGTGAATAACATGACAATAACTTATTTTGTTTTAAACATTTTTGGCATTATCTGTCGTCGACCATTCCTTTTGGATTTTCGATCGACTATTTTTCTCTCAAATCCCTAACTTTTGCCTTGGAAATGAAAAGGAATTTCCGAGCGAGATTTTATTAATTTTGTTATTTGCGTATTTAATTTTGCAATCCTTACTTTTTGCCCTTCGAACATATGGCCGCCAAGCAGGATTTTCATTTTATTCTGTTACAATAATTTTCTAATCTCTCCACTTATTTTCAGAATAATGCGAGAATGTAAAAATACAAAGGAATCACAACCCCCTTATATCTCCCTTTTCTTTTCCGGGTATTGATCGCAAATAAGTTGATTGCATAAGTAATTATTCAAAAACGCAATTTGGAAAATCCAGTCTCGAAAACCAAGGTCAACATCCATGTCGAGCATTAGCTCTTATTAATGGCGTGGCCTGAAAAGAAAAAACGTTACATGGTGCCATGAATGCCACAATATGTAAGTTTTTTATCAAACAGGGGAACGGGAGTTGGGAATGCATGCCTTCCGAACCTTATCTCTTCCACACACAGATTCGTTGGTATATAAATTCCGACATCCTGTTTCCTAGGAATTGGTCTAATCTCGACAACCAGCAGGAGTTTTGAAGATTGAACGATATTGAACTCTCGGAAATGAATGAGTGTAACACAGCAAACAGAATTGGGTGCACCTTAAGGGGAAGTAACTAGGCCTTTTAACTAATGTGCATTGGCTTTAGTCTTATTGGGCTTTAAACAAAGTCTGGGTCGCAAACTAGGATTCGGGCTTTGTTGGGCCTAACTCCTTTTGGAAATGCAACTTAAAGGTACTAAGGCTTGCGGTTGGTGTAATGTTTAATTCTCGAATGGATGCACCTAAAACGCGAGGTTAGGCAATAGAATCCACCGTCCAAACTTAACACAAGTACGAAGGTGATACGGGTAGAATGAGGTGAAGAAAGAGAAATGCGAATGAATGGCAAAAAATCCTACAAAGAAAAAGGAAAAGCAGTTAAACACATAATACGGACGATTAATAATTTCCATGCGGCTTTTTCTACTAACCAAATTTTATTTAGAAAGGTAAGGCTTTTTAGAGTCAATTCCCTATTCCAACCACTAACATTGGTTTATTAAAAACAACCAGGGATTAGTGGGTTGGCAAATCCCCCAGTGAAGTCGCAAATCTGTTTTCCGTCGAGAATCCCAAACCCCGGAAAGGATCCGAAAAACATCAAATTTGTATATTGGTTATTGTTTTAAATTTTTTGGAAAAAGGTGGAAAAAATCTTTTGGATATGCGATGCCGATAAATTCGGATGTCTTATAAAAATCATTTTAAAGTCGCCACCCATTTTTTCCGGCAATGGGACCCGTTTTTATTTTAATTTTATTAAATGACTCCACTTTAAACCCCAAATTTATTTAGGCAAAATTATTTGAAAGAAAAACTGGTCAGGCGTACCGAGTATACCGATTCTACTGGTAAGGTGAAATTATGGTACGTCGGCCTGTTGGAAGCCGGATGCCCCGGAAAATCGGCCTCTTTTAACCTATGATTTCCTAATTGATTTTATTTTAGAAAAAAAGCCAATTATTTTAACCCTAACCCGATAAATCGAAACCGAGTTCCTAATTTGGAAAATTATTTAGCCCGTCCCAAGTAAATTCCATTCATTGCATTCATTCAATAATCCTATCACATCCATCATTCATCCACAATAATATAGCAAAAATGATTTAAAAAGACCCGGCTCTTTTGCCTTATGGTTAAAGGCGGGCCCCCACAAACCTAAATTTTAAAGAATATACACCAATAATAAACAACAAGAAACAAATTCTAAAGAAAATTTCATAATCACCGATAATTAATTGATTTGTTTGATTAAGACTCAATTTGCCCATTATTGGATCATTTTCCCGGATTGAGACTAAAAAAAAAAATCTGCTTAACGAAACCAAATTAGCTAAAGATAATAAAGATAAACTGGGAAATGGAAGACAGTCGCGTCACGCAACTGTTTCTATGGAAGAACAGTCGCGTGGTGCAACCCCTTGTCTTTTATTCGGAACTCATAATCAGTTGCGTCACGCAGCTGTTTCTCTAATGAAGAACAGTCGCGTGACGGAAACTCTATCCTTCATACTGGCAATTAGACATCCGCGTCACGCGGTTGTTTCTATGAAGAACAGTCGCTGTGACGGAACTCCCTACCTACGTGACGGAACTGTTTGTGACTTATTCCAAATTCTCAAAATTTTATTAATTATTTATTCAAGATATCAAGGTTAAATACAAATCTGAGAATAAAAATATACTAAGTATACAAAAGCTCGTCACGCAGGTAGTCCAGTCCGAGTCAAAGCTTTGGACATGAACAGCGCGTCACGCAGGTAGTAAGCTTGCGTGACGCGACTGCTCCTGGTCCGCATACCTTTCAAACTACCTTTACTAACGTGTTCTTTTGTTAACAAGTGATTTAACACAACTCAGAAATGCTCAGAAATGGGCCAAAATGACGTTTAAACCATACCAAACTAACTAATACTAGGAAAATGAATTTTTTTAAAACAATAAATGACTAAAATGAAAAAGAAGGAAGTTTAAAAATGATTACCTTACCCTTCAGAAATTTTGAGGAATTGCATACAACTTTGATTGATTTAGGAAACACTGCTTTTATAACGATCCCAGAAGTGTTTGTTATCAAAGTTCTTGGAAAATAAACCGTTTCTTTTTCCCTTTTCCTCCTCTTTTGCTCTTTTTATCGTTTCCTTTTTTTAAGAATGTTTTATTTCAATCTATATATCTAAAGGCTTGGAATCTTCCCTCAAGATTACTCACTTGAAAGTTCTTGGGTAAGAAAACCTTAGCCGTAAATCAGAAAAAAATCTCTGTTTAAATATTGAAGTCCAGAGAAAATGAGAGAAAAGTGTCAAAAGTCCCCTCGTTTTTGCTGTAAAATGTTGTATTTATATGGCTAGGCAACAGAGCAGTCGCGTCAATGCAGCAGGGAGCCTGCGCGACGCCGTTCACAAGTTGGGCGTGACGCGGCCATAGCCGCGTAACGCGACTTTACTTTCGTACAGTTTGCCGCGTATCCCATACAAAACAGTGCAGGCCATTGCACGGGCACGCACCAGAAGTGTCAGGTCCTGTTTAGAGCTGCGTGACCGCAGCTAGAGTGCGTCACGCAGGTAATTAACCTGCGTGACGTGCAGCCTAACATGGGTCAAGACACCTTGGGCGGTTTGGTTCAATTTAATGGTTCAAACAACTCTGGTTCATCGTGATCCTTAATTCCTTGTCCTCATAATCAATCATCGGGTCGGTGAGCATAAAAATAACGCGTCAACACAAACAAAAGCGAAAATGAAGCATAATAAGCTTACCTGAACAAGGAAGTCCACTTGATTAATACAAGCATAAGATTCAACCACCCTATTTGTTACAAGTGTCCATCTTATTAATGCAGGCCATAAATACAAGGCTACCGGAAGTGGTTTATGTCATAACTGCTTATCCCAACCATCCATCGACAGAAGTATCAGGTCAAAATAATGATAGCGCCTCTTTTTCACTAAAACCCTTCCCATTTCTATAAATGGAGGGCTTTCCTCTGTGGCTTCTTAATTCCCAGTCATTTCAAAAACAAATCCATTGCTTGATATAATCCTTTTCCATGGCTTTTCAGAAAACCAAGTTTCGTCCTTCGCCAGTCCCATTCCCTGACGACCTATGGCAGATTCACCCATGAATCAAACTCGCTTGGCCTGAAATATTTCAAGAAGAACTTAAAACCCGACCATAGTTTGCTGTCGTTGGCTTGTCATGTACTTTAACCCCAACACCATGGTTTTTCCAGTTTGAAGAATTCTGAAGGCAACTGCGACCTAAAATGAGGAAATGTGTGCTGTGGATGGGTCATCACCCTGAACAAGATGAAACTCCAGCTTTTAACCCCCAATGCCCTAGGCCATGATCTAGCCGAGGATTGGCGGCCGCTGTGCCCAAGTTTAACCTTCCTGACATCATAAACCCGGATCAGGTCTTCCCTTAAGAGCCTTTTTCTTGAGTAAGGTTCTTGTCCAATGGACGTTAGAATCCCTCTTGGATTCGGCTGTTGTTTCCTATTGTTGAATATGTGGTGCATGAAGAATCGCCAACCTAGAATTGGAGATTCCGACTGTTGACAGTTGTTTCAATGAACCATGCAAATGTATCGTCACAGCTGTCTTCATGATGGTCAATGGGGGAGACAAATGTGTTGGGTAAGGATATTGCCCTTTATGTCACCGGGATTTCAATGTTCACGCATCGAGGGTGCCTGATGTTATTGCAGCCCGGGCTTCTAGACCAAGTTAAGGCCTGACTCCTCCAGTCCCAACTCGTTTGATTCCAACCTAATGCCCTGTCAACTTTTCGATCTCGGTCCTCGAGGACACTTTGATTTCTGGGGATAACCTTGTGGTTCGGTGGACTTGTCTTGGTGGAGGATCAGACCTGGGTCACTGCTGGGAGCATGAACCTCAATTACGTGTTTACGCCAGTCTAGATCGTTCCAATGGCCTATTTCCCAGACAGGATCAGCCGTCACTACGGTATGATACAACGCGTTCCCAGAATCCATGACTTCGAGAGTGGTCCCCCATGCGCAGAGTCTGTTGACCCAAATTTGGCTGACCCCGTTGGCGAACACCGAACCACTGGTAACTAGGTCCAGGGGTGATGCAGGACAAGCGTGACACCTGAGTATGTCGACTGGTTTTACACCTAGTGATGAGTACGGTTTGAAAAGATGGCGTCCTGATGACAACAATCTGCAGAATAAATGCTGTTGTTGTTTCCTTCTTTGCAAATTTCATGTATTCCAGGGTCGTGAGCTCCCAATTAATGTATCCCCTCTTTTTCAATAACGACTTTCGATAGTTCTGTTTTAATTAATCCCTGCTTTTCTGGCCATACATGGACCACAAAAGAAACAAATCTTTTCCGTTCGATTATTTGTTATGTTAGTCACCTGGGCCTCCCTGCCTTCTGAGTCCAATAAATGAAAAGCCATAAAAACGGATCATTTGATCTTAAAGACAGAAGCTTTACATTTGGAAAATAAAAAAGATGGGGTGACCATTTTGGTATTACCTGCATAGATCAAACAAAAACAACAATATGTAACTCCTTTAATGTTGTGAACCTCCCCAAACATCCAATGCATATGAATGCATGTGACTAAAAGGGTAGAAAATGCAGCGTGAATGTATGGAGTCGCCACCCCTTGTTTAAATTGTTTTAGGGTAAAACTAGGAAAAATCCCTAAGTGACTCCGATTTTAATTATCTTAGTTACTAGATTGATTATCCCAATGTCTAAGACATGGTGTGCAACCCGAGATGGATCCCGAGACTATGTTCATGCTGATAAACTAACCATGAATGAATGCTTTAGCAAAAAGTGATTCCATGTAATCTGGTACCATTTTAAGTGATTTTCGACTTGCCACTCGGGTTAAATCCCGAACGGCCTACGTACTTCCGTTTGATGGAAGATCAAGTCAACGTAGTTCCGATAGGCCTTTCTTTGAAAGGCTTTGAATGGGTAATGCTTAATGCAGAGTGTGTGGTATGCTTTGTGGCATTTTTGTTTAGGCATTCTGCTGAAAATTGATTTTTTAGTGCATTTGGATGCCAAAAAATGTTGATTTTTAATGGCTTTAGCCCAAAAAAGATTGATTTAAGCAATTGTTGCCGTAAATTGATGTGAATTTAAGGCAATTTAATTGCCAAAAATTGGTTAGGCGATTTGTCGCCAAAGTTGATTAAGGCATTTGTGCCAAAAAGTTGATATTGGAAGGCGTTTAGGCCAAAAGTAATTTAGGCAATTTATTTGCCCAAAAGGTGATTAATTCCGGGCGTTTGTCGCCAAAAATGACTGATTTTTAAAGGCTTTTAGCAAAATGAATTGATTTAGGCAATTTTGCCCAAAAAGTTGATGTGATTTAGGCATTGTCGCCAAAAATGATTGTTTGAAGCTTTTAGCCAAAGATTGATTAATTCTAAAGGCATTTTTGCCAGCTTCTTGATTTAAGCGATTTGTCACTAAAAAGTGGTTAAATCTAATTTATAGGCAATTTGTTTGCCCAAATAATTGAATTGAAACCGTGGGGAATTTGTTGCCAAAAATTGTGGTTGATTTAATTGTAGGCAATTTGTTTTTGCCAAAAACCGTGAATTTGATTAAGCGCTTTTTACCCACAATTATGATTAATTGGACTTAAGCCGGACTGTTCGAAACAAAGGTAATAAACCGTAGTTATGGTAATTAACTAGGCTTTTTAGCCAATATTGTCGGATTTAGCATTAATACCCACGATTATTAATTAACCAGATATTTTAAAGCTTAATCAACATTTGATTGAGGTAGTTTATTTGCCTAATTGATGACATGAATGTTTTATTGCAGTTGTAAGAAGTTTATTAGTGTTGAGCGTGTTTTTTATGCCCCGCCTGATCCCGATGAGGACACGAGAATGAATGGGTCAATGCTATCTAAAGTCTTTAATCCAAGGATTTAAACAATAATAATATAATAAATAATAATAATAAAATAAATAAATAATAAAAATAAATAAAGAGAATTGCAATCATAGTTGCATCATGGCTTATTGCAGCTGTGTGATGCAGCTGTGTCAGCTAAAAAAATAATAATAATAATAATATAATAAAATAATAATAAATAATAATAAATATAAATAAAAAAATAAAAAATAAATAAAAAAAAGGAAGAAAGAAAGAAGGAAAAACGCGGTAGCTAACAGTAGCTGTGTGCTACCTGTACACGCGTTCCTAACTTTATTAAAAAAAAAAAAAAAAAAGAAGGAGAGAGAAGACGCGTAGCTACAGTTAAGCTGTGCTACCTGTAGCACGCGTCCCTCTAACTTAGAATTATCTAAAACCTCTCTGTCACATGCTCTCACACACACACCAAGTCCTCTTTCCTCCCTCTACCTCTCTCAACTCTCTCCCGCTGGCTCCCTCTCGCTCTCTATTTCTCTCTCTCTCTCTCAATCTACAATCTACAATTTACAATCCATTAATTTTATATTACTACACTTCACAATCTTCAAATTTCTCTTCAAATATTCTTGTGAATTATTTTTGAAGAGAAATTCACACTAGATATTATTTTAGGTTAATTAAAATATAAAAAGAGAAATAACAAAAAAATAACATAAAAATACTTAAATTCTTGGATTTAAAGCTTCTAGGAGATTAAAAAGACAATTTGATCCCATTCACAATCTTCAATCTGAGGATCAGGTATTCCTTAACATTTTCTACATATTCTTGTATTTTTATATATTATTTTTTAATATTTTTACTTTTAAGTAATTTATTTTCTTTTAAATTATAGTTCATTTAATATTTGGTATTTTAAATAATGTTCCTAGTTATATTTAAGTTGTATTCTTTTTACGGGCGCTGTTTATACGATTATATATTTTCCGTATGAATTTTATTTATTTTTTGTTGAATGCAAAAAAAATGAAATTAAACTAAAAAATAATAAAAAATTTTAAAATATGAGTTAGAGATAATTGAGTAAAATTATGTATGATTTTATTTTTATTAGTTTATGGATTTAATTTCTCATTCAATTTATATATTATTTTTGGAATCCGGGTTTAAATTATGTGTTTATTTATTTTGACTTTACAATTTATGTTTAAAATAAAAAAAATTAAATTAAATTTGGTAGATTCATTAATAATTTGGCATATTCAGAAAAATAAAAAATAATTATAATGGCTTAGAAATTAAGTTTGTAAAATTTATTTATGTTTAAGATTAATTTGGCCATGTTTATTAATAAATAATTTTGTATATTTAGTGTTAAATAATAATTATGTGTGATTGTTTTTTTTTGTAAATTTTGTAATTTAATTTTGAATCGATTTATATAATTTTGGATTCGGTTTGTCGTCCGCCTTGAACTCATAAAGGCAAGAGTGGGGAACTTTTATTTATTTAATTTAATTATTTTTATTCGTTTGGTCACCCCCTTGAACCATATAAGGCCAAGGCCGGGTCTTTTTTATTTGTTTTAAATTGCCTCTTGGTTTAAAATTGCTTTATTTGAATAATGCTAATGTGATAATTAGATTTGTTTGGGACGATAATACATTTTTCCAAATAGGACCGGTCCGATTCATTTGGTTTGGGTAAATAAGTAAATAAAATAATTTGGCTTTTCTAACTAAAAATAAATTAGAATCATAGGTTAATAGAGGCCGGTTTTTTCCGGACGTCGGCTTCCAACGGGTCGGCGTATCCCAATTCCTATAACCAGAATCGCGTTGGTGCCGCTACCAGTCTTAAAATAATTTGGGCCTTAAAACAAAATTGGGGTTTTAAAATGAAGTCCCACTTTTTTTTAAAAAACGGTCCCCATTGCCTAAACAAATGGGTGGGCGACTCAAAATTGTTTATAAGAAACCCGATTTAATCGGTAAACACCGCCGATTCAAAATAAACATTTTAATCAAAAAAACCACAAAAAAGGATGTTTTCGGGTCCTTCGGGGGGATTTTCGGCGAAAAACAGATTGGGACTTCACTGGGGAAACCAAACCACTATCCGATTATTTTTAATAATTAGATGGTTTGTGATTAGGTTAACTTTAAAAAAAAACTATGTTTTAAAAAAAAATAAAAATTGGTTAGAAAGCGGTTGGAAAATTTTTTAATCGTCCGTATATGTTTAATTGCCTTTCCTTTTCTTTTCTAGGATTTCTTGCATTCATGCCGGCATTTCTCTCTTCTCACCTCATTCTACCATGCTACCCTCCTTCGGTACTGGTGTTAAGTTTGACGGTGGATCTAGCCCTAAACCATGCGATTTAAGGCTGCATCCATCGAGAAATTAACATTACTACCACGCAAGCCTAGTACCTTAGGTGCGCAAAAGGAGTAGGCCACAAAGCCCGAATCCTGTTTGCGGAACCCAAACTTTGTTAAAGCCCAAAAATAAGACTAAAGCCAATGCATAATAGTTGAAAAACCTTAGTTACTTCCCCTAAGGTGTACCCGATTCCTATTTGCTGTTGTTATGCCAACACTCATTTTTCCGAGAGTTTTATATTTCATCAATCTCAAACTCCCCTGTGGTTGTCCGAGATTAAGACCAATTCCTGAAAAGATGTCGGATTTTATACCAACAGAATTCGTGTGTGGGAGAAAATAAGGTTTGAGGCCATGCATTTCCCAATCCCGTTCCCCTGTATGATATAAACTGTACATATGTTGTGTCATTCCATGCGTCATTTAATACTTTTTGTTTCAAGCCATAACATTAATAAGAGACATTTTTGGTCGGACTGTTTGGATCTTGATTTTTGAGACGGGACCTCAAATTCGTTTGATAATATGAATCGTTTATAGTGAAATTGATACCCCAAAAAAAAAAAAAGAGAGCTATAAAGAGGGGGGTTGAGATTCCTTTGAATTTTCACATAATCCCGCATTATTTGAAAATAAGCGTGAAGATTGCAAAAAAAATTGTAATTAATCAAAAATACAGAATCCCTGATTGGGACATTTGTTCCAAGGCAAAAAGTTAAGGACACAAAAAAAAAAAAAATTCGCTTGGAATTCTTTCATTCCAAGGCAAAATTAGGGACTTGAGAGAATAGCCAACTGTAAAATCCAAAATGATGGTCGACGACAGATATGCCAGAAATGTTTTAGTGCAAAGTAAAAATAATTGCTAATGTTATTCATGGCTGAATTTTAGGTCTCAATCATAATAAAACAAAGATCTTATTTCCATACTGATACATTAGCACATTAGTTTGCATTCTCATCCATGTGCCTATATTTTCATGCATAATAAAGTGCAAAGACAGAAAAAAGGCAAAGCACCATTCAGTCACATCTTCTCAAGCAAAAGAAGAAGACGAGTCGCTGGATGAAAGCAAATTGCGAGCAAAATGGATGCCTTACAGCAATCACAGGAGAATTTGCAAATCACAGTTTTTGACATGGGACAACAACTGCACATGATCCATGCGAAGCAAGCACGTATGGAATGGAAGTGGAGGAAATATTTCCAAATAAAAAACAACAAAAAAAAAATCTTTTTTACTCTGTCACCTTCAGGTTCGAGAGGCCTAGGGATTTTTTGTCCTTTGTTTTTCATTTCTTTTTAATTTCTTGTGTGTTTTATGCATGTGCATTTTGTATTTTATGCGTGTATTCTCCCACCCACGATGAAGGACTCCCACGATGAAGACATTGTGTCTTTCAAGTGTGGAAGAGAACTATATTTTCATTTCATTTCATTTATAAAAATAAAAAAATAAAAAATAAAAAAAGTGTGACCAAAAAAAAAAAGAGGGTCAACTTCTTTGCCTTAGTTCAATGTTTTAGTCTCTACATGTTGATTGGTTCGTATTTCGCTTGTTGAGATAGAAGTCTTGAATAAGATACCATGATTAAGAGAGTTAAATGCTTTTATGAACTTGAGTATTAAGATAGGACATATAAAATTTTTCTTTGCAAATATTAATCTTTAATTTATCTTTGACTTTAGAGAAGCATGAGAAGGATGACAATCTAGAGAAGCATGAATCCTAAACTTAAATGAAGAATAGGAAGGAAAGGGAAACTAAAGCCATAATACTTGTGTGTTTCAAGTCAATAAAGGATGAGGGTATTTTAAAGAAAAAAAAACGATGGAGGGAATAATGGAAATTTGTTCTAAAATGAAGTGGTACAGAGCATAAAATGCAACCACTTACTATTTACATTCCCACACCTCTCCATATAAAAAAAAGAGAGAAGAAAAAAAGAAAAAAAAGAAGAGAAAAATGTGGTATAGAGCATAAAATGCAACCACTTTGTGAAAAAGAAATAAGTTACCTAAAAATACCTTAAATAAGACTACCTAAAAATGCCTTGAGATAAGAAACAATACATGTATGCTATCTAAAGTACTTCCTATTCTTTGCATTCTAAGGATGGAGAATTACCTATCTCATATCTTAAAATGACTAGATTTCTTATACTTTAGATTTTTGTTGCTATATTGAAATTTTTACATGTCATATACACTTATACTACTTAGTTCAAAAAATATATAAATCTCTTATCTTTGGTAGATTACTTATTAAGAAGTCTAAATCAACGAGCAAAAATAAACATGATCAACATGAAAAGAAAGATGAATGTTTTGCTTAGAGACAAGCACAGAACTAAGTGTGGGGGAATCGATAGCCTCACAAAATGGGCAAATTTTGTTATGTTATTTTCATATGATTTGCATGACTGCATATTGTTTTTATGCATTTTACGTTTGCTCGTGGTTATTTTAAAGTGATTATAGGAATACAATTCGAAAAAAAAAACAAAACAAAAAAAAATGTTTTTATATTTTTATACATGAGGGAGTTGCACATTTTATCCAATCACCCTCTCTTTCCAAAAAAAAAATGTAAATTTTTGTCCTCAGCTAAATAATCCGCTTTATTGTGCTTTCATTTTTTAATCCAAGGGCAAGAGGCCCAAATGCTAATCCAGCAAATAATTTCAAAAAAAAATTTTATTGTTGTCTTTTGCTATCTCTAATGCAGAAAATATGAATCAATAAAGAAAAAAAGCAGTGGACAACTCTTGCAGCAGATGGGCATTTATGCCCACATTAATTGGACCACTCTCGCAGGTGAGTTGGATGCCTCAAAAAAAAAAAAAAAAAAAAAAAAAAAGAAAAAAAAGCAGCAAACACGGAAAAAAAAAAAAAAAAAAGAAAAAAAAGCAGCACACGGACAAATGACGTCCGAATAAAACGGAACAAAAGAAATTGAAAAAAAAAGGATAGCGGTGGAAACATCCGGAGATGCAGGAAAAACAATCAATTTGGAGTCACTTGCCATACAGGGGGGCAAAGTCACCAGATATCCCCAGGCAAGTCTTCTTTCAACACCGCATCAGGGAGAGTATACCTGAAAATCTAGAGCTATAAAACTTGACAGTTTTTGCTGAAATCCAAAATTTCTTTGCAATAAACGAACAATAAAATTTTCAAGGTTATCTTAAAAGATAATATTTTTGATCTCAGGACAACGTTCCGGACTGGGGGCAAAAATAAAATCTTTTGCCCTGATGCAAAATTTCAAACTTCAAATTTCAAAATTTATGATTGATGCATGGGGGCATGTGACGTCCCGACGTTTAACAAAGGCAAGGTCTGTTTGTACACAGAAGTTGCTCTTTCTTTTCTTTTGAAAATATTTTCAGGTCAACCAGTGATGATTTCTCAAAGCCGTTTAACCCTGCCAGGCAGTAATGGTGCATCGCGAAACTGTTTGGATCCCAATCCTTTTCTTGATTAGTGATGATATATTGCGAAACCGATCAAGGTAACCTCTAAACCAAAAACTCTGAAGCCGGTCAAACTGAGCTGAGGAGGTAGACAAAGCCGATTAAACCATGCTCTGGACCAAGTAAAATCTGTTTTTAACCAAATCTGTTTTTACATAGAAAACAAAACCTGTTTTTACACAGAAAACAAAATCTGTTTTTACATAGGAAGCAAAACCTGTTTTTACACAGAAAATAAAACCTGTTTTTACACAGAAAATAAAATCTGTTTTTACACAGGAAGCAAAACCTGTTTTTACACAGGAAGCAAAACCTGTTTTTACACAGAAAATAAAACCTGTTTTTACACAGGAAGCAAAACCTGTTTTTACACAGGAAGCAAAACCTATTTTTACACAGGAAGCAAAACCTGTTTTTACACAGAAAACAAAATCTGTTTTTACACAGAAAACAAAACCTGTTTTTACACAGAAAGCAAAATTTGTTTTTACACAGGAAGCAAAACCTGTTTTTACACAGAAAATAAAATCTGTTTTTATACAGAAAACAAAATCTATTTTTCCACAGAAAACGAAATCTGTTTTTACACAGAAAGCAAAATCTGTTTTTACACAGAAATTAAGCAAAATCTGTTTTTACACAGAAAATGAAATCTGTTTTTACACAGAAAGCAAAATCTAAATCTTTTTACACAAAACAAAATCTGTTTTACCACAAAAACCAAAATCTTTTACACAGAAACAAAATCTTTTTACACAGAAATTAAAAAAATCGTGGTTTTTACGACAAAAATAAATGCTGTTTTTACACAGAAAGCAAAATCTGTTTTTACACAGAAATTGTTTTTACACAGAAATTGCTCTTTGACCTCACAAAGCGAAATCTGTTTTTACACAGAAATTGCTATTTGGTCTCATCTGTTTTTATACAGAAATCAACCAAAATCTGAATCTGTTTTTACACAGAAAATGAAATCTGTTTTTACACAGAAAGCAAAATCTGTTTTTACACAGAAATTAAGCAAAATCTGTTTTTACACAGAAAATGAAATCTGCTTTTACACACAAAGCGAAATCTGTTTTTTGGTCCCACCTGTTTGTATACAGAAATTACCTTTTAGTCTCATCAAACGAAATCTGTTTGTATACAGAAATCGTCCTTTTCTCCCACCAACAATGATAATACATTTTGGGTCTTAATTCTACTAATGTATTGCAAAGTTGATCTGTTTTTACACAGAATGCTGATGTACTCCGACCGGAGCTTTCAGGTCAACTCAAATCAAAATCCTTCAGGCCGAACAAACCGAGCCTCGGAGGTATCTTCACAACCGATCAAACCGAGTTTTGGAGATCACTACCAACCTGATTGGAGCCAACAAAGCCGATCAAACCGAGCTGAGGAGGTGACCAGATGATCAACTCAAACCCAACATCTTTCAAGCCGACCAAACCGAGTCTTGAGGATGATTGCCAAACTGAAGGCGCGTCAATGGACCACTTTAACATTAATTAATGATAAAGTGGGGGGCAAACTGTTGACGCGTGTTTTTTATGCCCCGCCTGATCCAATGATGATACGAGGATGAATGGGTCAATATCTAGAAATATCTAAGAAGTCTTTTTAATCCACAGGATTTTTATAAGAAAATAAAAAAAATTATTAAAAAATTAAATTAAATTAATTAATTAAAATTAATTAATTTAAAAAAAAAAAAAAAGGTAGCTGCTGCTTACAGTACTGCTTGCTACAGTAGCCGCGTGCTACAGTGGCCGTGTGCTACAGTAGCTGCTTGCTACAGTAGCCGTGTGTTACAGTATTCGATTTGCTACAGTCGCCGTGTGCTACAGTATTCGGTGTGCTACAGTGTTAACCTAGCTCTATAAATTTATCTCTTTCTCACAATTTTCACACAACAACACACACAATTTTCACAACTCCGCAAAAACTCTAAAAATACACTGTGTTGCTCAATTTCTCTCCAAAAAATTCTTATGAATTGATTTGAAGAGAAATTGGTGTTAGATATTAATTTTAGGTGATTTAAATCATAAAAAGAAAAAAAATCCAAAAAGATAAAAAAAATATATCAATCCTTGGAAGAAAATATATCAATCCTTGGAAAAAAGCTTCTGGAGATCTTGATCCATTTACAATCCTCAATCTGAGGATCAGGTAATTTCTTTAACGTTTTTTGTATTTTTTTTACATATTTTTGTGTTTTTACATATTCTTGTGATTTTAATATTTTAAGCTTCTTTAAATCATATTCTGTTCATATTTGACCATTTTATGTGTTCTTAAATTACATTTGAACAAGAAATAATGTAAAAAATACTTAAAAATGGATTCTGGGCAAAAAAATCACGTAAATGTTCATCGATGAACAGTAACTGTTCATCAATTTTCCCAGAAATAATCGATGAACAGTAACTGTTTGTTCAATGAACAATAACTATTCATCAATTTTCTCAGAAATGATCGATGAATAATAACTGTTTGTTCATCGACGAACAGTAAATGTTCTTAATTTTCCAGAAATCGATACTATTCATAACACTGTTTATACACTATTCATGCACTATTCATTATTTTTCCCAGAAATGATCGATGAATAGTAACTGTTTGTTCATCGATGAACAGTACTATTCATCAATTTAATAATTCCAGAAAATAATTAAAAAAATATAAATTTTGTACAAAAAATAAAGTTTAATCTTTCAATAAATCTTGAGAATGTCCAATTATGAACAGTTTATAAAAATTTAATTGAGTTTAAATATTAAAAATGTTGATTATATATGTTTATTTGTGTGAATTTGATTATTTTTGATGAATGCAAAAAATCTAAAAATAAAAAAATTAAAAAATGTGTGATTTAGATATTAAATAAACAATATGTATGGTTTTTATTTTTATTGGCTTATAGATTTAATTTTTCATCTCGATTTTATATATATTTTTTTGGATTCGGTTGTTGGGCCCGCCTTTGAACCATAAGGCAAGGGCGGCCGTCTTTTTATTTATATTTAAATTTTAATCAAACCAAACCATTTAACTTTTAATGATCTTGAGGTTGTTAGATTTTATTTTATTTTTTTTATTATTATTCATTGTTTATTATCAAATTCAGTTTATGGCCCGCCTTTAACCATAAGGCAAGAGCGGGTCTTTTCTTTTACTTTTAGTATGTGTTATGAATGGATGGTGGATGATATATCTTATTGGTGATGAATGCAATGGATGAAAATTGATTGGGACGGTTAAGTAATTTTCCACATAGGAACTCGGTTCGATTCATTCGGGTGGGTTTAAATAAATTGGGTTTTTCTAAAATAAAATCAATCTAGAAATTGTAGGTTAAAAGAGGCCGGTTTTTTCCGGGCGTCGGCTTCCAACGGGCCGACGATTCCCTTACCCAGAATCGCATTGGTGCGCCTGACCAGTCTTTTAAAAATAATTTTGGCCTTAAAACAAAATTGGGTTTAAAATGGAAGTCATTTTCAAAAAACGGTTCCCATTGCCTAAAAAAACAAAATGGGGTGCGACTCAAAATTGTTTATAAAGATCGCATTTATCGGCACCGCATCCAAAAATAAAAAAACATTTAATCAAAAAACCACAAAAAAAAAGGATGTTTTTCCGGTCCTTCGGGCTGGGATTTTCGGCGAAAACAATGTTCACGCTTTGTGAAGGCTGACCTTTGCTGATAGGTCTCCTCAGAATAAATTGTTTTTTGTTGTTTTTCTTTTGCGTTCAAGCCATGAACTTTTATCTAAATGTATTTGCTTTTCTTTTAATTAATGGCCTTGATGATTCTGTCTTTATTAATTCCTGCACATATGGACAACGAAAGACAACAAAACTTTTCTTTCAAAATTATTTGCTGTGTTAGTTTTTTGGGGCTCCTGCCCTTGGGTTAATAAACAGAAACTCATAAAGTAAAAATTACTCTGTAAAAATAAAAGCTTATGCTTGGAAACAATAAAGAATAGAGTGACTGTTTTATTACCTGCACAAATCAAATAAAACTAACAAATGTAACTCCTTAATGTATGCATGAATTTATGCAAATGTCTCCTCTATGTATGCATGAGCTTGTGCAAGTGCTAAGGTTTATTCATGGTTTTGTTGATCCTTCTAGGGAAATCACTGAGAAAATGGTGCTCGCCCCTTTGATCAATGTCCTTTTTTTAAAAAAAAAAATTCAATGTTTAGGCAAGGCCAACAGCCAGGACATTTCGAACCAACTGAATCGATTTTTATTTAAATAAGCAGAGAGGAAGGTCTCGCTTTCTTCGACTGTAGTTCCAGGACAAAAACAAAAATTTTAAAACACAAATCCTTTGTTAATCTTACTTCTTTTCAACATTATACACGTAAAGAAAGTTTATTCTAATACAATGTCATTCTCTCTAACTACTTGATTTCCTATTCTCCTTCGAGTCAAAATTGATGGCGTGGAGCAACCAATCCAACTAATCTGTTCACGAAACGCCATGGCATGAATTTCTACGTTAATTCTAAGCACCACGCTCGTTTTAATTCCCAAGATTTTTATTTTATTATCATTATTTTGCATTTTTTTTACGTGCTCTAACTTTTACCTAGGCCGCCCTTGCGGGTTTTCACCTTAGCGAGCTCATTTTTTGCCTAAAAGCCGCCCTTTCAGGTTTTCAGCTTTAGCAAATTTTTTTTTTTTCTCTTTTTTTTTTTTTTTTTTTTTGAAATCATATCATCTTAGACATAGGAATCTTTTCATTTGATCCTGGTTGACAATCCGATGATAGGGCTCTCCTTCCATAGTGACTAAAATTCGGACGGTGCCTTTTAGGTAAGCAGCTCTGAATTCTGAAAACGGCCCATGCCAGTTGGCAGTTTGAATCCCAGCAGGATGATGTTTGGGCTTCAAATGGATCCAATAACCTGGATTAACACCCAAATCTCCATTCTTTAAAGCCCTTGGAATGTACCCGCTTGTTGTAGAAACGAGCAATCCTCCTTTTTTCTCATCTGATCCTGAATCGAGGACATTTCAGTCTCCTTCTATCTAGAGTGCCAGATCTTCATATTTCTTTCTTTGACCCATTTCTCTTCGGTCAGGACCAGCTTCTACTATCCACCCTGAGAGACTTCTTTTCGAAAGCTCTACCGGTAACACATACCTCCATCCGTAATACAATTCAAATGGAGAAGCTCCATTTACTGCCTTGAAGGTAGGTGCGATGCCCCCAGAGCGCGAAAAAGGGAAAAGTTTCTTCAGCCCAGCTTTCTATACCTTTCGCACCATACTTTTGACAGGATCCTCTTGATCTCCTTATTTGCCAGCTTCTACATGCACCATTAGCCTGAGGACGATTTAAGGAGAGGAATGGTGATCGCTCAACCTTATATTTATAAAAGCAATTGCGCCAACCTCTGCTTGAAATGAGAACCATTATCTGTGACTATGTGATGGGGAAACACCGTAGCGACAAGAAAAATGTTCTGTTCAATAAATCTTGCCACTTGCTGGCAGTTTAATGTTTGGCTGTTAAGGTTTTGTAAGATTGAGCCTCAATCCATCTAGAGAAGTAGTCAACTGCAACCAATATATACTGATGGCCATTTGATGCTGCTGTGCAGGTGAAATTTTACCTATGACGTCTATGCCCCATGCAGAAAAAGGCCACGAAGGAGTTGTCGGATGGAGTTCAACGGCCGGTAAGTGGCTCCTATTATCATGGTATTGGCAAGCTTTACAACGGCGCACATACTGAACATAGTCGCCTTCCATCTGCATCCAAAAATAGCCTTGCCTCATGATTTTTCTCGCTAAGATCATACTGCTTAGATGAGTACCGCAGACTCCTTCATGAACTTTTCTCATTATGTCTTCTCCTTCTTTCTTACTCATGCAATCTAGCAACATCCCATCCCAGGTTTTTCTATAGAGTTCGCCATCGGCTAGGACATAGTTCAGAGCCATTTTCCTTAAAACTGCACGGTCTTCTTTCGTCGCATCATCAGAAAAGGTACCGTCTTTTCATATACCTCAGGATATCCGTAAAACCGAGGGTTCTTTCCTCCAACTCCACCTTGATTCACCGTAATGTTTCTTGATAGCACGGATATTGGGGGATATTGGCTGTGGTAATGATAAATGGCTTCTTCAGAACTTTACTCAAATCCTGCCAAGCCGATGCTAAGTTTGCCAAGGCATCCAGAATTCTGTTTAGGTTCTTCCTATGTGAGTGAAAGTGATCTTATCAAAATGTGCTGCCTTCTTCAACAAGTACTCAATATAGGGCTTCAATCTCTCTTCTTCTACTTTCCATCTCTCGTTGGCGTGTTCAATAACCAACAACGAATCTCCTATTACCTCGACCTCCTTAGCACTGGATGCAAGGAGAGCTTCCATTCCCATGATGCACGCTTCATACTCAGCCATATTGTTAGTGACCGGGAACAACAGTCTCTTGTAGTCTCTTTGCACATGGTTGTGACTTCGCCGTTAGGTGCTTCTATAACAATTTACCAAGCCCCAGCTCCGCTTCCTGTTAGCTGATCCATCCAAAGTATAACTTCCAAAGTTTTTCCTGTGTCCAATACTCAGCAAATGTTCATCTGGAAACTTCCAAATTCCCAAGATTCATCATCTTTACAGGCGTTTTCTTGCTTAGAATTCCACCACAGCTCCACCTTTGACAGTCTTTCTTCGTTACGAAACCTCCGCATCCACACTAGACATCTGAATCAGCCACTTAACAGCCGTCCCTCTAGAGTAGGTCTGTTTTTTGCACATACTTCAATGATCCCAATTCTGAGACGGAAAGTGACCCTGGAGGAATTCAAAATACGCCTCCAATTTCTTTATCGACCAACACTATTGCCATTTGCATGTTTTCTCAATCACATTGTATTTCTCTTCGATAGGGCAGTTAGTTTCTTGCCGATGTAATAAATGGGCTTTCTCTACTCTAGCGACGTCGGCTTTTGTACCAAACATTTTGTCCCACTCCATGCATCTTCTATAGTATAAGTACAGATCAAAAGAGGTTCTCCTTGGTCTGGTGAACTGAGTACCGGTGGGATTGATTCAGTATTTCTTATAATGCGTCAAAGGCTTTCTTGGCAAATCTTTCATTTCCCACTTAAACTGGCTGATTCTTCTTTTCCAGTTAACTTGGAAAAAAATTAGAGCACAGGTGAATGGATAAACCTCGAAATAAAAATCTGTTGATGTACGGGATTTTACCCAGGAAGCTTCTCACTTGACGTTCTGTTCTCAGCGGTTCTCATAATCCTGAATGCTTTATTTTGTTCGTGGCGTCAACCTCAAATCCCATTGGATGCCTTACCACGAAAACCCAACAAATCCCTTCGTCCACTCCGAATAACACTACTATCTTGGGATGAGTCTCAAGTTGTACTGGCTTGACCGTGCAAGAACTTCATCCAGCATTCTCTGAAGTTTCCTCCTGTGTTTTGTCATGATCACCATATCACTACATACACTTCAATCCTTTATGGACAACATGAAATTAACGTAGTAGCCATCCTCTGATAATGTTGCACCCGCGTTCTTTAGTCCAAATGGCATCACTCATGTAGCAAAATGTGTCCAAAGTCTGGTGAAAGCAGTCCTATTGTTTATCCACTCAGGCCATCAATATCTGGTTCGTATATTCGGAGAATCCGTCCATTCGAAGAATACATCCCCATCCCAGCAACGCGACTGTCTATCAAAATCATCTATTGTCGGAAGTGGAAAGTCATTCTTTGGGGAGGCTTTGTTCAGGTTTCCCTGTACGTCGACACAGGACCCTATATCCTGCCATTCTTTCATTCAGCCACAGGGACTATATTGCCAGACCATTCCGGATAGTGTACTACTTCTAAGAATCCTGCGTCTCAACTGCTTCTGGACCCGCTTTGATCTTGTTCCTGCCATTCTGGTCTGACCCCCCTCCTCTTCGCTTTACTGGCTTAACACTTGGATCAGTTAGAATGAAGTGCTTACGCTATGACTATCGATCCCTGGCATGTCCGCGGTAGCTCCAGGCAAATACCTGCCGAATATTCTTCTAAATGCATTTCTTTGAAGGTCCTGCTGAGCCAGGTTTGAAGTCTGATCCGATTTTCAATATTTTTAGAATTTCGGTGGGCTTTAAATTACAATTGCAAAATTATGCAATGCATTTATGTCAAGTATGCCGTAGTTACTAATGCAATGCCATGAACGTGACAAATCAGGGGAACCAAGCAAAAAACCAAATTAGTCCAAAGTCACTTCCATTTGATTGACGAATAAAAGGAGAAAAACATCCATATCTGTTCTCAAAAACATGAAACAAGCATCAGAAAAACAAAACACAAGATTAATTGCTTATTCAATACATTCATTACAAGTATCTTTTATTGCCGAGATTACTTCATCTGGATCTACACCTCCTTCATCTTCCGCCGGGGTAGCTCCTTTCTTGGCCTTTCCCTGCTCTATCATCTTCTTCGCCTTCCTCTCTGCCTCTTCGGCATCATCAGCATCTAGAACGGACTGGAGGATCCTCGCCTTGGCTTTTTGCTCTTGTACTAGCTTAGAAGCTTCATCCCTAATCCCCAAAAAGTCTTCAAACTCGAATATCTTCTTCGACCAATCAGATTCAGTGCTTGCTTGTGTCATACCCACCATAAATAAACTCAGTCCCATCCACCAGCTGTTCCAAGGAAGGTTCGGGCGATATTGATCAGCTATCGTCCTGCATAATCAGGTCATAGATATCTCCAAGCGGGATAGGTCTTTCCTACTGCTCTGAAATTCCCCTTCTAGCTTGATGGAACAAAGAAGATCTAAGATTCAGTATGGACCCTCTGGACGCGAGAATCGAATCTCTATATCTCTCCTTTCTTTTCTATTTTAGAAATACCCCAGGTCACACGCTTGTCTTGCTGCCCCATTGGCCCGATTCTGAGAGAGGCCTTAAACCTCCTTGCAACTCCCGGCGCGAAACCTTAATAGTGCGCTACTGCCAATTCATCTTCTGTTCATTCATCTTCTCGAAAAAGACTCTATGCTTTTACTGACTCTTGCTGTCGGTGGTTGCTACATTACTGCACCTGGAATCCCGAATAAACAGGCGACCGCCGTCTAGGATCCTATCCACTGTTGCTACACTCAGATCTTCTTGTGCATTAAGACTTGTGATTACCACGTACTGTACCCCACGGAATTTTATCTTTTTCTGTGCAGAGTGGACGGATTGCACCCGAATGGGTGGAGCCATAGGTGCTCTCCCAAACAAAAAGAGCACTAGTTGCGCTAAGGTCCTAGCACAACTACGCTATCCAAGCTTCACTTGTCCCTGTGGATATCGTACGCTATTGAAGTCCATTTGCATCCGCATAGATGTTATCATAGACCTTACATCATGTGTATGTTCAAGCTCTGATTCTACGATCTTGAACTTAGACAGCAATCTTCATGCGTGACGTAACAACTAGTGCCCTGAATCCAGTGTCCACCATCACATTCCGGGTGTCTTCGTCCATTGACGGCACAATTCTGAATATAACAGCGGGCTTACAGTGGTTCCTTCCTTCTGGTGGAAGGTCTGAGTCAAAAGAAGGTAATTTCACCTGATTTCTACGCTGTAGCACGTTGAATCATTATCAAACACTTGAATTTGAGCTGCGGCACCTCTGACTGAAAGTCGATGGCTTCAAGCAAGGCTTCTCTATGCTCTAATTAGATTCTATCAGCAAATCCCCTATTGCAAATATTCTGCTCTGGTTCTTTTGCAAGCTGACCAGTACTGAGCTTTGGTGGTCAACCCCACTAAGGCTGTCTTGCTCATGACTGGTTTCTCAACTTCGACAGCCTTTCTTTTGCCCTTTCACTAACCATCCTCTTCTTTCTTTTTCTCTTTCGGGTTCTCCCCGTTCTTTCTCTGTCACCTTCTTCTTTGCTCCATCAACAGTCTCTTTTCCCTTAGCTGCATTACTGCTCTTAGGGATTGTACACTCGCCCACTACGGGTCAAGCACTGAACACCTAAACTTCATTTACTTCTTCCTCACTGTTGTAATTACCATTGTTCTCTGGTCAGCTAAACTCTTGAATGGCCAGCTGGAGCGATTCATCTTCATCCTCTGGTACATTCACCTACTTTCACAGTGATTACTCTCTCGATTTCAAGTCTTCACTGGCATCTTTTCTTCCTCATCCACTACTACAGTCATCCCATAATGTAATCAACATAGCGCAACATCCGTTCTTCCCATTCTTGCTTCAGCTAATACTACCTCTTCTGGTAAATGCCCGCTCCCAATTGCAAATGGACTCGATCCGCCCGTATGAGACGTTACGATGCGGATAATTGCTACTGATAATGAAGCCGGATTGTTCTTGGTGCAATGGGTGCTCTTGCCGAGGGCTTGGTAATCTCCCACTGTCAATCAAGCTGTCTTGAAATAATCGATGCCTCAATTTGAAATCAAGTCTTGAATATCGTGCCTTAATTTGAAACATTCATCAGTTGAATGTCCCTTGCACTGATGATAATCGCAATTTCTGTCCATATATCTTCCTCGAACTGGTTTAGTCGGGTCGACCGGTAGCTTCGACAACACCCCATTCTTGATCAAGATCTCAGTACTGTGCTCAAGGGTCTCCCCAAATCAGTGAACTCTCTCCTACGCCTTTCATTAACTGATCCCACTATAGCATTGTTATTTCCCGACTGATTCTGATTACTGCTTCTGGCACCTTTGTCACCATAAGAAGTTCGGTAGTTACCAAACCCTCTATTCTTCTTCTTTTCTTCCTTATACAGCTCCTCAATGTTCAATCCAGCGCTTTGAACTAAAGAGAGAGGCTGAGTCAACATTCCTTTCCTTGAAGAAAGTGGCAACAAGGGCTCCACTGGAGATACAGGGATTCAACCTCTTATCTTTTGCCTTGTCTGAAACCCTGTAAAACCTTAGTTTCTCCACCCTTCTATAGTATCGGAAAAGGCTTTTCATCTTCCCCTTTGTCCTTAAACTCTCCCAGATACCGCCAGACTGAACTCTTATCCCAACTCTTCTTCCCAGTCTTGAAAATGTGTTGATGAAAGCTAAAATCTGCAGTCTGATCCAATCTTCTTCTAAAACCTCTCTCCATCTAGACCATCGTACCAACCTCCGTAGTTCTTTTATGCGGTGTTTGGGCGGAAATGCTCGCAAAACAATCTTCCTCGTATTGTTTTTTATACCGTGTCAAATCTGACAACTCGGAAAGAAAAATTTCAAGATGTAAATTGTGAGAGCGAGGATTCATTGTCTCCTTTCCCCAAATATAAGGAATGCTTGAAAGGGTCCTTGAATGAGTCCGAATTGGTTCGGGGTGCAAAACCATTTACTCAAGTTATTGTTGAAAAAAATTGGTGGCCGGGGTTCTTTCTTTTCCTTTACTGCCCGCCTATTTTGTCGAAATCTTTTCAATTCAGCACTCGGCGGAAATTGTTTGAGGCATATTTATTCCTCGACTGGCGATTAGGGTGTTTCCCCACAGAAGGTCTATGGCAGTTTTCTGCTTACAGGTTCTGAAGGGCCTCTCTTCAACCACAGTTGGCTACCCCGAAAGGGAGTACACCCTCT
>NW_023591416.1:3702464-3722190 GCF_014843425.1 Jatropha curcas | reverse complement strand
CTACGCAGCTGTGCTTCTGAGTGCACAACTTGGGCAAAGCTGCATGACGCAACTTTGTAGACGCGTGATGCGACTTTATAGTTGCAGGACGCAACTCTATAGTTGCGTGACGCAGCTACGATTCAAACCGAAATTTGGTTTTGTTCATTTTCCTACCATATAAGAAAATAAATAATTGTTAGTATTGTACTTATCGAAATTGAAAATTTTTCTTACAGGTTAATCTGGGCAAGGCCCGCTCGGGTGGATCGGCTACTGATGCTTCCGCTTTCTAGGATCTTCTGGACCCGCCTATGCGAGCTCGGGTTGTCGAGCTCGGGTCGCTGCAGGCTTCGTAGATACGCCGCAGGATTGGCGCACGCAGCCTCGTTTCCCGCCCGCTATCGATACGCATTGATGGGCGGTGGAACGATTGTACCACGATACTTTCGCGTATGTCGGGTTCGGTGAGAGATGGACTCTCACTCCCTGGACTATGCTGCGCATCACTGGCTTGCGTCTTTCACTGGCCGTTTCCCACACTGGATGCTCTCGGCCCAGTGTCAGATGGCCACTCTTGGGTCCCAGTTTATGTCCGTTCCTTGCTCGGTGTCACTACGCAGACCCGGTTAAACTGTACAGGGGTGCATGTCTTACGAGGACGGTCTTTCGGTTCTGGGCGAGAGGGATCAGGACCCGCTTGGAGGCCTGGATGGGAGTTGCTGGAGGAGGGGCCCGACCTGCCTGCGTCCTGCATATACTTCAGAGGAGAGGGGGGACCAGGCAGCTCGGGTCCTTCTTATTCTACATTATTCTCGTCTCACGCTGCTATGCACCTCCCAAAATAAGGGAGCTCCCCGCGGTGCTGGCATTTGTCTTCGGGCATTCTGAGCCAGGTCAGGTCCTATCGATTGGGCCACCCACTCGGCCACACTCGGTTTGGCTCATCTCTATCACGGTCTGGATGTTTGGACTCGTGGTAGCGGTGAGTCGAACTGGCTGTTTATCCGGCCTCTAGAGGTAACATTCTTTCGCCCTTCAGTTTTTTTTGTTTTGTCATTCTGAACTGTTCAACTTACTGATGTCATTTTTTCCTCTACTGCAGGTATGGTCCTACGAGTACTGTATCTACCCGGGCGGTCCGAGCGGCGAGTCCAGGAGGATTCCTCACTATCTGGCCCACTACCACCACACTTATGCCAGTGGCGAGGATCCCGAGTACTGGCGGAGCTTCCTTAATGAACCGGGAGCTGTCGTGATGGAGACAGAAAGAACCTCTGAATCTTTAGCTTATCTTCTTTCCTTCTTTTATCTTAATACACAACAAATACTGATTTCTCCTTCTTTTATAGCTGCCCTGGATCCATGGACTGGCCGAGCCTGGCGGACCTACCCGGGCCGGGAGGTCGGCTGATTGCCACACCCGATCAAGACTGCTGATGCAGGATAACTGGACGACCGGTACTTCCTCCGGAGAAGAGTCTTTTGACACTCCGGTAGCTTCCCAGCACTGGTGGAGGGTGCCTCATGCCCCTCCTCGGCATAGTGTCTGCTGGAGGGCTTGACTCGGCGAGGACTTGGAGGTGGAGTACATAGGCTTCTCGGCGAGACGATTTCCTCGGCGAACGATTTCCTGTCCACCGGTGACTTCCCCTCTTACTTCACCTCTCGGATGCAGGCGCGGCTTCCCGAGATTCTTGAGTACATCCAGGTGACTTTGTTGATCTTCTGCCTTATTTACTGTTATTACTGTTTCCACTGTTTCAAATCACTGATGCCATCATCTTTTCTGTAACTTAATGCAGGAGCGGAAGACGCACAAGACTGCGGCCCATTAGCGAGCTGAGGCAGCGGTTGAGTTGTTTTCGCCGAAAATCCCCCCGAAGGACCTGAAAACATCTTTTTTGTGATTTTTGATGAAATATTTTTATTTGGATTCGATGCCGATAAATCGGTCTTATAAACAATTTTGAGTCGCCACCCATTGTTTAGGCAATGGGACCATTTTTATAAAAATGACTTCTTTTTATTTAACCCCAAATTTTTTGTTTTTAAGGCAAATTATTTAAAAGACTGGTCAGGCGCAACAATGTAATTCTGGTTAAGGGAATTGGGTTACGCCGGCCCGTTGGACAGCCGACGCCCGGAAAAAAACCGGCCTCTATTATTAAACCTATTGATTTCAATTTATTTTAGTTAGAAAAAAGCCAATTAAATTTATTTTAATTTAAAAACCCAACCCAAATTAAGATCGGACCGAGTGTCCTATTTGCGAAAATTGTTTTAATCGTCCCAAAACATAGTCTAATTATCACATAGCAATTATTCAAAAATAAAACAATAACCAATAGCAATAAAACAAATAAATAAAAAGACCCGCTCTTACCTTTATTAGCGTTCAAGGCGGGCGACAAAACCGAACTAAAAAAATATATATATATAAGTTCGAATCAAAAATTTAAGATCCATAACTAATTAAAAAATAAAACCATACATTAATTGTTATTTAAGATCTAAATTCACATTTTAAATTTTTTTTATTTTTTAGTTTAATTTTCATTTTTGCATTCAACCATAAAATAATAATAATTCATTGCATTCAACCAAAAATAATAAAATTCATACAAATAAATATATATAATCACATTTTAATATTTTAAGCTTAATTAAACTATAATCTATTCATAATTGGCCATTTTTAGATTTATTAAAAAAATCAAATTTTATTTATATGTGTGATTTTTTTTTTCGGATAAACAGTGCTTAAATAGTACGTGAACAGTGTGTGAATAGTATCTAAATAGTGCGCGAACAGTGTATTTCCGGAAAAATTAAGAACATTTATTGTTCATCGATGAACAATTACTGTTCACTGATGAACAACTGCATATTTATTATTATTATTTTTATAGAATTATTTTTAAGTGATTTTTATGATTTAAGGGTATATAAAATGGCCAAATATAAATATACTATAATTTAAAGAAACTTAAAACTTAAAATTACTAAACCATAACCAGAATATATAAAAACAACACAAAAAATTATCGTAAATTTAAATTATAAAAGTATGTAAAAGCATACAACAAATTGTTAAAGGTATAATTACCTGATCTCAGATTGAAAGTTGCTGAATGGATCAAATAGATCTCGTAGGAAGCTTTATTCCAAGGATTTAATGTACTTGTGTTTTCTTTGTTGAATTTTTGAAGAGAAATTTGACGCACAATAAAATATTTTTTTAAGATTTAGTGATTGTGAAGACAGTGGTAGTCAGTAGGTTGTTTAGAAGTGTGGATTCTAGTGTAGAAGTGTGGTAGTGGTCGAGAGAGAGGGAAGAGAGAGAGAGATGGCCCCTTGGGGTAAGTGGTTATTTATAAAAGTTTATCGGAACGCGTGCTTTACCAGTAGCACAGCTACTGTAGCTACGCGTTTTTCCTTTTTTTTTTTTTTTTTTTTTTTAAGTTACGTGGCATTTGATTAGGGAACGCGTGCTATAGTAGTGCACAGCTACTGTAGCTACGCGTTTTTCCCTTTTCTTTTCTTTTTCTTTTTTTTTTTTTTTATATATATATTTTTTATGTTGCCACAGCCTGCATCACACGCTGCCACAGTAGCTGTGTGGATGCAGCATTGATGCAACTCTTTTTTATTTTTATTTTGTATTTTTTTATTATTTATTATTATTTATTTATTTTTTTAAATTCCCTTGGATTAAAAGACTCTCGATGATATTGAACCAATCTCGTATCATCATTGGATTCGCGGGGCATAAAAAACACGCTAATCAACAGGTTTGCCCCCACACTTTATCATTAATTGTTTAAACAATTAATGCTAAAGTGGTCCACTGACGCAGCCTTCAAATTGGTAATCATCTTCAAAACTCGAATCTGTTGGTTTTGAGACACCTCTGCAGCTCAGTCTGGATTTGCCTCCAGTCAGATTTTGATTTAAAATTCTGATTTGATCATTCTGGTTTCACCGTCCAAAGCTCAGTCTTTGATCGGCCTTGTTGGCTCCCGTTCTGATCTGTGATCAATCAAAGCTATGGTCTGATCTGGCTTTTGAAGTCACCTTGAAGCGCTGGTCTTGATTGGGCTCGAAGAATTTGGATTTGAAAAAATCCTGGTCACCCCTCACTTCGGTTTGACGGCTTTGTCGGGCTCATCTATGAATGACTCCCAAAACTCGGTTTGATTGGTTTTGAAGACACCTCCTCAGCTCATCTTTGATTTGGCTTAGAGAGTCTGTCGAATTTCGGTGATCTCTCCAAAGCTCGGGTTTGATTGGCTTTGAAGACACTCCGAGGGGCTCCGGTTTGATCGGCCTGAGGTTCTGTTGAATTGAACTAGCTTGGCGTAGTCGCTTCAGAGGAGTTTTTTGAAAAGAGACCAAAAGCACGCGAGAAAAATAATCCAAACAGTTTCGCAATTCATCATCACTGTTCGGTGGGAGAATTGAAATTGGCCTGATTAGCTTCGCAACAACACCATCACTAACCAGGATTTGAGTCAACTTCGCAATACACCATCATTGACTTGATTAACGATTCCAAAGCCCAATTTGATCGGCTTTGTTGCCCACCTCCTCAGCTTGGTGTAGTCGGCTTCAGGGGATTTTGAAAAGAATCCAAGGCACAGTATATAGTCGGCTTTGTTGTTCACTTCTTCAGCTCGGCGTAGTCGGCTTCAGAGAGTTTGAAAAGAGACCAAAGCACAGCATAGTCGGCTTGGTTGTTTACTTCCTCAGCTCAGCGTAGTCGGCTTCAGAGAGGCCTACGTTCAAGGGTTCTCGTGTCGAGAAGCAAAGCAATTTCTCCTCAGCTCAGTTAATCGGCTTCGGAGTTTTATAGTTATGGAGAATGTTCATTGATCAGCCTTCGCAATACCACATCACTGATCAAGAAGACGGGACCAGTCTTCGCAAATACATCATCAACTGGCTTATTTGGACCTACGGCTTTGAGGAGACCATCATTGGTTCGCGTCATTGAAGATTGTCCTGATCAGCTTCGCAATCTTACATCATCACTAATTTAGAAAGGATTGACTCGATCAACCGCCAATACATCATCATTGACCCGGGAGGAGAAAAACCCAAAATAGCTTCACAATACATCATCAACTATTCGGAAGGTTGAATTGTTTCCTCGATAGCTTCGCAACATCAAACATCACTAATCAGGAAGGGTATTAAACTCGATCAAACTTCGCAATACAATCATCCACGTTGATCGGGATGAGGAAAATCCAAACAGTTTCGCAATACACTCATCACTGTTCGGTGGGTCTAACGCCGGTGTGACCTTGGAAAACATTTTTCAAAAAGGAAAGGAGCAATTTTCTGTTTGTACAAACAGATCTTGCCTTGTTAAAGTTGGAGGCATTCACATGCCCCTCACATGCCCCCATGCATTAATAATCGTAAACTTTGAAATTTGAAATTTTGCATCAGGGCAAAAGATTTTATTTTTGCCCCCAGTTTGGAATTCTGTCCTGAGACCAAAAATATTATCTTTTAAGCAAACCTTGAAAATCTTATTTTTATTTATTTATAATCCCACTTTTGTGTAGAAATTTTAGCAAAAAATGTTATTACATTCTCAGGTATACTCTTCCTGATGCGGTGTTTGAAAGAAAACTTACCTGAGGGTAATTTGGTGGATGTGATGGCTTTGCTGCTACTTTTCTCTTTATTCAATTTCTTGTATTTTGGAGGGCCATGAGCTCCTAATCGTGTGGCGAGTCGCACACCGACTCCAATTCGATTGATTTTTTTTTTTATGTTGCTTTATCCAGATGCCATTTGTCCATGAGCTGCATCTCCAGATGTTTTCCACCGCTATCCTTTTTTTTCGATTTGTTTTGTTCCTACACAGAGAAAACAAAACCATAGGGACAAAAAGGAGGTATTCCACTCACTTGCAGGAATGGTCCACCTTGTTAGTGCGGACATAAATGCACATATACTTTATTCCAAAATTGACAAAAGGCAATAAAATGAAAGCTAGAATTGACGCAAGAGAAGACTTACCGCTTTATTATTATTATTTTTTTTTTGATTGATTTTTTTTTTGATTGATTTTTTTTTTATTTGCTTTGTTCCTACACAGAGCCACGGAAACAAAAAGAGACATACCACTCATTCGCAAGAGTGGTCCACCAGTGGCTCACCTTGTTAATGCGGCATAAATGCCCATCTTCTTTATTCCAAAAACGGACCAAAAAAGGCAATAAGAAATGAAAGCTTAAACCAAAGCCACAGAAATAAAAAGGAGGCCATTCCAACTCACCTGCGGAGAGTTGCTTTCCAATTAAATGTGGGCAATAAATGCCCATCTTACTGCCAAAGAGTGGTCCACCGCTTTTTTTTTTTTATTGATTCCTTGTTTTCTGCACTTTAGAGATTTGCAGAAGTGCTCCACCTCGCTTTTTTTTCTTTTATTGATTTCAGAGATAGCAAAAGACAACAACAAAAATTTTTTTGAAATTAGTTGATGGATTAGATTTGGGCCTCTTGCCCTTGGATTTAAAAAATTGCAAAGCACATTAAGCGGAATTATTTAGCTGGAGGACAAAAATTACATTTTTTTTTTGGAAAGAGTAGGGTGATTGGATAAAAATGTGCAAAACTCCCGTCATGTATAAAAACATTTTTTTTTTTTTGTTTGTTTTTTTTTTTCGAATTGTGTATTGCCTATAATCACTTTAAAAAATAACACGAGCAAACGGTAAAATGGTATAAAAAACAACATGCCAATCATGCAAAATCCAAATTGAAAAAATACCATAACAAAAATTTGGCCCGCTTTTGAAGGCTATCAAATTCTTCGCACTTAGTTCTGATGCTTGTCTTAAGCAAAACATTAATCTTTTTTGAACCATGTTGATCATGTTTATTTTTGCTCGTTGATTTTAGGACTTCTTAAGTAATAGACCAAAGATAAGAATTGAATGTTTATGAACCAAAGTATGTATAAATGAATATGACATTCAAAATTGTCAATATGGCTATTGGCTATACAAAATCTAGTCATTCAAAATGTGAGATAAGCAATCCTCCTACCTTAAAATGCAAAATAGGAAGTACTTAGGACAATTCTAGCACAGATTTTCTTATCTCAAGGTATTTTTAGATAACTTATTTCTTTTTCACAAAGTGGTTGCATTTTATGCTCTATACCACATTTTCCTTTTTTTTTTTTTCTTCTTTTTTTTTAGAGAGATGTGGGAATGTAAATAGTAAGCGGTTGCATTTTATGCTCCGTACCACTTTGTTTTAGAACGGATTTCCGTTGTTCCCTCTATTATTTTTTTATTTTTCTCTTAAAATACCCTCCCTCTTGTCATTTCATTTTTTTTTTTTCAAAATACCCTCATCCTTTATTGACTTGAAACATACAAATATTATGACTTTAGTTTCCCTTTCCTTCCTATTCTTCATTTAAGTTTAGGATTCATGCTTCTCTAATGTCAAGGATAAATTAAAGATTAATATTTGCAAAGAAATATTTGCAAAGAAAAATTTTATATGTCCTATCTTAATACTCAAGTTCATAAAAGCATTTAACTCTCTTAATCATGGTATCTTATTCAAGACTTCTATCTCAACAAGCGAAATACGAACCAATCAACATGTAGAGACTAAAACATTGAACTAAGGCAAAGAAGTTGACCCTCTTTTTTTTTTTGGTCACACTTTTTTTATTTTTTATTTTTTTATTTTTATAAATGAAATGAAATGAAAATATAGTTCTCTTCCACACTTGAAAGACACAATGTCTTCATCGTGGGAGACCACAATGTCTTCATCGTGAGAATACACGCATAAAACAAAAAATGCACCATGCATAAAACATCACAGAAATTAAAAAGAAATTGACACAAGAAATTAAAAAGAAATGAAAAACAAAGGACAGAAAATCCCTAGGCCTCCCGAACCTGAAGGTGACAGAGTAAAAAAGATTTTTTTTTTTTATTTTTTTTTATTATTATTTTTTTGAAAATATCTCATCCACTTCCATTCCATGCATGCTTGGTTTGCCTGGATCGTGTGCAGTTGTTGTCCCATGTCAAAAACTGTGATCTGCAAATTCTCATGTGTTTGCTGTAAGGCATCTACTTCTCTTGTTTCAGAAGACAATGTGAATGGTGCTTTGCCTTTTTTCTGTCTTTGCACTTATATGCATGAAGAATATAGGCACATGGATGAGAAATGCAAATCTAATGTGCTAATGATCATCTAATAATCAGTATGGAAATAAGATCTCGTTTTATTATGATTGGACCTAAAATTCGGCATGAATGACATAGCAATAATTTACTTTTTATTTAAACATTCCCGGCATTATTTGTCGTCGACCTTTCCTTTTGGATTTTACAGTCTACTATTTTCTCTCTAGTCCCTAATTTTTGCCTTGGAAAGAATTTCCAAGCGGGATATTTTTTATTTTTATTTTTTTTATTTTTATTTTTTTTTTATTTGTGTCCTTACTTTTTGCCTTGGAACAAATGGTCCCAAGCAGGATCTTATTTCAACTAATTACAAATTTTTTTTTTTTTTTTTACACTCATTTTCAAATAATGCGAGAAATGTGAAAATTCAAAAGAATTGCAATTCACTATAGCTCTCTTTTCTTTTGGGTATTAATTCACTATAAACGATTGCATTATGTTATTCAAAACGAATATGAGGTCCCGTCTCAAAATTGAGGTCATACATCCATACTGAAAATTATCTCTTATTAATGAATGGCTGAAACAAAAAGTATTACATGATGCATGAATGTCACAACATATGTACAGTTGATAACATACAGGGAAACGGGAGTTGGGAAACATGCTTTCCAACTCTTATTTCCTTATTTCTCCCACACACGAATTCCGTTGGTATAAATTCCGACATCTGTTTCCTAGGATTTGGTCTAATCTCGATAACCAACAAGGGGTTTTGAGATTGACGATATAAACTCTCGAAAATGAATGCGGCATAATAACAGCAAACATAATCGGGTACACCTTAAGGGAAGTAACTAAGGTTTTTTCAACTATATGCATTGGCTTTAGTCTTATTGGGCTTAACAAAGTCTAGGTTTCGTAAACAGGATTCGGGCTTTGTTGGGCCTACTCCTTTTGACGCACCGTTAAGGTACTGGGCTTGCAGTTGGTAGTAATGTTAATTCTCGGATGGATGCACCTAAATCGCATGGTTTAGGCTAGATCCACCGTCAAACTTAACACCAGTACCGAAGGTGTACGAAGGGTTAGCATGCGGATAGAATGAGGTGAGAAGAGAGAAAGTGGATGAATGCAAAAATCCCTAGAAGAAAAGGAAAAAAGAAAAGGAAAGCAATTAAACATATTCGGACGATTAAATAATTTTCCAACGGCTTTCTAACCAATTTTATTATTTTTTTTTTTAGAAAAAATAGGTTTTTAGAGTTAATTCCTAATCACAAGCATCTAATTAAAAAAATAATCGGGGACTAGTGGTTGTATCCCCAGCAGAGTCGCCAATCTGTTTTCGCCGAAAATCCCCCCGAACGACCTGAAAACATCTTTTTTGTGATTTTTGATGAAATATTTTTATTTGGATGCGATGCCGATAAATCGGTCTTATAAACAATTTTGAGTCGCCATTGTTTAGGCCCAATGGACCATTTTATTAAAAATGACTTCTTTTAACCCAATTTTGTTTTTAAGGCAAATTATTTTATAAAAGACTGGGTCAGGCGCAACAATTGTTGATTCTGGGTAGGAAATTGGGGTACGCCGCCCGTTGGAAGCCGATGCCCGAGAAAAACCGCCTCTTATTATTAACCTATGATTTCTTAATTTTATTTTTAGTTAGGAAAAAGCCAAATTATTTTATTTAATTAAACCCAACCCCAAATAAATCGGTAACCAAGTTTCTATTTTGGAAAATTGTTTTAATCGTCCCAAACAAATCCCAAACAAATCTAATTATCACATAGCAATTATTCAAAATAAAACAACAACCAAAGCAATTAAAACAAATAAATAAAAGACCCGCTCTTACCTTATAGTTTAAGGCGGGCGACAAACCGAATCCAAAAATATATATATATAAGTCGAATCAAAAATTAAATCCATAAACTAAATAGTACGTGAACAGTGTGTGAATAGTGTCTAAATAGTGCGAACAGTGTGTGAACAGTGTATTGTCGGAAAAATTAAGAATATTTACTGTTCATCGATGAACAATTACTGTTCACCGATGAACAACTGCATATTTATTATTATTATTTTTATAGAATTATTTCTTAATTAAACTATAATCTATTCATAATTGGCCATTTTTTAGATTTATTTAAAAAAAATCAAATTTTATTTATATGTGTGATTTTTTTTCGGGTATAAAACAGTGCTTAAATAGTTACGTGACAGTGTCAGGTGTGCATGTATCTAAATAGTGCCAGCGAACAGTGTTGTTGAACAGTGTATTTCCGAAAAATTAAGAACATTATTACTGTTCATCGATGAAACAATTTACTGTTTCACGAATGAACAAACTGCATATTTATTATTATTATTTTTATAGAATTATTTTATAAGTGTATTTTTTTATTGATTTAAGGTATAATAAAATGGCCAAATTATAAATATACTATAATTTAAAAGAAACTAATTTAAAGAAACTTAAATTACTAAAACCATAAAAATATATAAACAACACAAAAATATGTAAATAAAATAAAAGTATGTAAAAGATACAAAAGTGTTAAGGAAATTACCTGATTCTCAAATTGAAGATTGTGAATGGATCAAACAGATCTTCCAGAAGCAGCTTTGTTTCCAAGGATTTAAGTGTGTTTTCTTTGTGAATGAGAAATTTGACCGCACAATATATTTTTTTAAGATTTAAGATTGTGAAGAAGTGTGTAGTAGTAGTGTAGAAGTGTAGATTGTAGTGTAGAAGTGTGGTATAGTGTCGAGAGAAAGGAAAAGAGAGAGAGAGAGAGCAGGAGCCCCCTTGTGTAGGTGGTATTTATAGATTTTAGGAACGGCATGCTACAGTAGACAGCTTACTGTAGCCAACACATTTTTCCTTTTTTTTTTTTTTTTTTTTTAAGTTAGTGGCATTTGATTTAGGGAACCGTTACTGTAAGCTTTAACGCGTTTCCCTTCTTTTTTTTTTTTTTTATATATATATTTTTTTATGCTGCACAGCTCATCACACAACCTTGACAGTAGCTGTGGTGAATGCAGCCATCTTGCAGCCATGAGTGCAAACTCTTTTTTATTTTATTTTTTATTTTTATTTTATTTATTTATTTATTATTTTATTTATTTTTTTAAAATCTTTGGATTAAAAGACTTCTAGATTGATAAATCCTTGGATTAAAAGACTTCTAGATGATATTGAACCAATCTCGTATCATCATTGGATCAGGCGGGGCATAAAAAACACGCGTCAACATGAGTCGAGTGGCGCGGCAGCTCCGGCTGGACCGACCGGTGTAGTGCTGGGTGACGTACCGTTTCCACCTGGTATGGAGGTAGTGCTGGATCTTGGTCTAGGCCTTGGATCTGGCATCATCATCCCTGCTGATCTTCGGCAGGCTCCTCCTCCGGTGTAGTTGGACCCTGAGCACGCTACACATGTAAATTATAAACCGAATTTACAAAGTTAGAAGTATTTTACCTGAGTAATCTTTTAATGGATGTTCTTTGTTTGCAGGTGCCGGCCCAGAGATATCAAGAGATCTGCCAGCGGTTCGGGTTTGCCCGCAGCGGTTCGGGTTTGCCCGATCCTACATTGGTCGACTATACTCCGAGCGGCATGAGCTGGTATGAGCTTTACACATATTTACCTTTTTGCTTCTTATTATTTTGGTAAGCTTTCTTACACATGTCTGCTTTTACAGGAATTGGAGAATGGTAGGCTGCGGAGGCATCAATCCCGTCAGTCCAACACCATTAGCCGGCTTCAGGCAAAGGTGGAGCGGCTTCGGACGAGGTTAGAGGTTGAGGGCATCCCGCTTGACTCTTCCGATGAGGATGAGGATGGCTCTTTTTCCAATGGCGCGCCACCGTCTCCACCGCATCCGGCTGTTGCTGGTCCGAGCCGCAGGCGGCGGTAGTCCTACTCCGCGTCTCCTCCATTTTTGAACATTTTTAAACATTTTGAATATTTATTAATTTTTCATTATTTTTTGGATGGTTGTACAGTTACATCATAGTCACTATTTATATTTTTTTGGTATTATTCACATTTTTATAATATTTTGCTTTTATTATATTGTAGCATGTGTTTATATTTTACAATTGTGAAGTCCTATTCCTGCAAAATAAAACACAAACACAAATACGAAAAAGAAAACGAAGTCCCGTTTATTTACAAAAGCGGTCCGCCCCGTTAGTGGTCCATGGGTCCCGTTTATTTACAAAAGCGGTCCGCCCCGTTAGTGGTCCATGGACCAATTTATCATAAATGAAATAAATAAAATAATGAACTTGAAATGAGATACCACAAGAATCAATCAATTAATAACAATGGATTGTGTCACCTACCTAACAGGGCGATTAACACGGTCATAAAAATTCAACCTCCTTATTGTACAAATCGTCCTTCTTATTTATCAATGCAGATTTAAATGTTTACCGACCCAAGCAGTCCATACATGAGCTTTTGTTTCAACTACCTCTGACAGTGGACATTAAGTCGAGTGATGACGATGTTCCGCCCATCGGTCGCTTCACTCTTCTATAAATGGAGGTTCCACTTCGCACCTCCTTCATATCCAACGTTCGAAACAGACTAGTCTCTCAAATAATCCTTTTTCATGGCCTTCAAAAGCCAAGTCTCATCCTTCGTCCAATCCATCTCCGATGACTTATGGCAAATTCCCCCTATGGATCAACTTGCCTGGTTAAGATATTTGATATTTCAAAGACCTAAAAACCTAACCATGGCTTTCTTATCTTGGCTCGTTACTTCATTTTAATTCCGAACACCATGTTTTTTCCAGTTTTGAAGACTCTGAAGTGACTCCGACCTACGAGGGAAAATGTTGTGCCGTGAATTGGATCATCATCCTGAACAAATGAAACTCCGCCTTGCCCCCAGGGTCCTAGGTATGAATCTTAGCTGAGATTGTGGCCTTGTGTCCGGTTTATCTTTCCTGATGGCTATAAACACTGGATCAGGGGGTCTTACCTTGTAGAACCTTTTCCTCAAACAAGGTTCCTGTCTATGAATTGGATCCTTTCTTGGATTCGAGCTTGTTTGATTCTTGTTGCTGAATGTGTATGTCATGAAAGAACCGTCAACCAGGGATTGGAAGGATTTTTCGAACTTTTGACAGTTAAGTTCAGCTGAATGCCAACTGTACCGTCGTTACTGTCTCATGATGATCATGGGGAGAAACGAGTGTGCTGGGGGGCCGAGGGATATCGTCCCTTTCACATCACCGACTTCAATTTGTCCATCCCATCGAGCGGTTGTTCCACTTGCTATTGCAAGTCTGGGCTCTATGACAAATTAAGGCCTGATTCCTGCGGTTCCAGCTCGCTTAATTCAACATTACAGGGGCTGCCATTTTTTTCAGTCTCGTCTCGTAAAGACGCCTTTGATTTTCAGGTGATAACTCCTACTATTCGTGAACTGTCCCTTGGTGGAAGGATTCAGATTGGTTCACGACCGGAAGTTACGAACTCTCAACTATGTGTGCTATGCCAGTCTAGACCGTTCCATGGCCGAATTTTCCCTGACAGGATCAGCCAGTCAGTATGGAATGCATTACAGTGTTTCCCCGAATTTCCACTAACTTCCGAGACAGCGGTCTGGATAACATCACATCTGTTTGACCAATTTGCGCCTATCCATAACTTCGAGAGCGGTCTGATAACATCACATCTGTTGACCAATTTGGCTAACCGTTGGCGAAATCGAAACACTGTGTATTTAGATGAAGTGACGATGCAGGACACTGTGACCCCCGCATATGTCAACTGGTTCTTTACCCCATAATGATGTCATGCTATGTGAAGGTTGGCCTTCGCTGATAGACCCTACTAGAATAAGTTGCTGTCTTTTCTTTTCCTTTTGTACCCGGACCATGAGCTTTTATTTAAATGTATCCACTTTTCTTTCAATTAATGACCTCGATGGCTCTGTCTTTATTAATTTCTGCTTCCTGAACACATGAATCAACAACATACAACAAATTTTTTTCCTTCGGAATCATTTGTTTTGTTAGTTATTTGGGCCTCCTGCCCTTGGGTCAATAAATGAAAACTCATAAGGTAAAGGTCATCCTGTAAAAACAAAAGCTCACGTTTGGAAACAACAAAGAATGGAGTGACTGTTTTATTACCTGCACAAATCAAATAAAAACAACAAATGTAACTCTTTTATGTATGCATGAACCTATGCAAGTGTTAAGGTTTATTCATGGTTTTATATTGCTCTTTCTAGGGAAATCACTGAGAAAAATGGTGTTCGTCCCTCTGATCAATGTCTTAAAAGAGTTCATTATTTAGGCAGGGCCAACAGCCGGAATGTCTTAGCTCAAATGAGTCGATCTTGGATCAAATAAGCAGAGAGGAAGGTTTTTGCATTCTTTGACCATAACCCCGGAAGAAAAGTTTTGACTTTCAAATCTTTTATTAATCTTTCTTCTTTCCAACATTATACAGAACTAAAGAAAATTTATTCTAATATAATGGTCATTTGCTCTAACTACTCGATTTCCTATTGTTTTTCCCCCCGGAGAAAAATCACGGTCGCGGTTTTTATATTGGTTTTGATATTTGTTTTGGAAAAGTGGTGATAAAACCTTTTGGATGTACGATGTGCCGATAAATCGTCTTATAAATCGTTTTTTAGTCGCCACCCATTTATTTCGGCCAAATGCGGGACCGTTTTGATTTTTCATTTTTGTAAAAGTGACTCCATTTACCCATTTTATTCAAGGCGTCTTTTATTTTGAAAACCTGTAAGGCGAACCGTGAGGTTCTAGGTAAGGGAATTAGGTACTCGGGCCCGTTGGACGCCGACGCGGGAAAAACGCGCCTCTTTTTAACCTACGATTTCTAAATGATTTTATTTAGAAAAAGCCAATTTATTTTAACCAACCCGAATAATCGAACGGTTCTATGTGGAAAAAATTAATTAACCGTCCCAATTAATTCATCCATTGCATTCATCTATAAATAAAGCATATCATCCACCACCAATCATAGGCACATACTAGGAATTAAATAAAGAACCGCTCTTGCTTATGGTTAAGGCGGGCCAACAAAACCAATTGATAATATGTATAAAATAATAAATAAAGAGAGAGTAAATCCTAAACCTCAAAATCATAATATTAGTTGTGTTGCTTGGGGTTGTGTTGTGTGTGATTTGATCTTGATTTTTAAATCTTAATTTGCCCATTGTTTTGACATTTCTGAGTTAAACAAATTTAATCTGCTAATAATATGAAATTTAAGGTGAAATGAATGGGAAAATACACTTAAATCATGAGAGCAGTTGCCTCACGCATGGTTTCATAAGGAACAGTTGCGTGACGCGGGACTCCCTTCATTCATCCTGGAAACTTTAGACAGTTGCTCACGCGGGTATCTATGAAGAAACACTCGCTGGCGCAACTTCTTATTGTGTTACTTTGAAATTTGGAAACAGTTGCGTCACGCGGCTGTTCTATGAAGAACGGTCGCTGACGGAACTCTAGCTGCTGACAGAACTATCGCGACTTATTAATATTCTCGTTTTTTGGATTATTCAATCCGAAATATCACATTAAAATACACAAGTTTCCTGGGTCTGCGAATAGCTGCGTTACGCAGAGTGGTCAAATCACATATTTTTATGGCGACTTTTGGACATGAGACCAGTCGCGTCAGCGGTAGTTAGCTGGTGACGCGGCTGCTCTGGTCGGCAACTATCATTTCAAAATTCTTTTTTACGTGTTTCTTTACCAACAGGGGCTTAAAGGTACAACCCGAAAACGCTCAATATGGCAAAAAATGTAGTTTAATCAAAACCAAACTAACTAAATACCCAAGAAATGGGGATTTTCACAAATAAATAACTAGCTAAAGAAAAATGCAAAAAGAAGGGTTTAGATGATTACCTAACCCTTCAGGATTTGAGGAATTGCATAGCGATAATGGTCGATCTAAGGGATGAAGCTTTTACGATTCCCAGAAAGATTTTCAAGTCCAGTCTTAACAATAAAAAGCCTTTCTTTTCTTTTCTTTCTTCTTACCTTTTTTATTGTCCCTTTCTTTTATATTTTCAAGTATTTTCATTATGTGCTAATGCGCTTATTCTTCTCAAGGTGTTCCACTGGAGTCTTTGAGAAAACCCCTTAGCCGCAATCGCTTTTACTTTTCGTCTAAAATGCCTTTAGTCTTTTTGAGAGAAAAAGAGCCAGAATTTCAGAAAGTCTCTAAAATCCCGTTTTTGCTGTGTAATGCAGTATTTATATGCGGGTTAGGCGCGATCCGGCAGTTGGCGTCACGTAGGTAGGACTGCGTTTTGACGCACCGTAGCCTGCGTTGACGCGACTTAACTTTTTGTTACGTTGCCGGTATCCATACACAACAGTGCAGGCACTACAAGGGCCGCGCGCCAAGGTGTCAGACCCCCGTTAGAGCTGCTGACACAGCTATAAGTGGCGTCAGCAGGTGATAGCTGCGTGACGGCAGCCCATACACATGGTCAGGCTCTTTTGGGTGATTTGGTTCCGAATTTTGATTCTGGACACCTCTGGTTATGTGAAGGCTCTCCTTATCCTCATGATCATCCATCGGGTCAGGTGGAGGCAATTAAATCATGTGCGTCAACAGTTTTGCCTCCCCACTTTATCATTAATTGATAAATGATTAATGTTAAAGTGGCTATTGACGCGCCTTCTTTCAGGGCAATGTTCATCTCGCAAGCTTGGTTTGATCGTTCCGGAGAATGCTGAATCAATCATCTGGTCACCTCATAAGCTCGTTTGATTGGCCTAGTATCGGCTCTCCATGTACCTCTAAAGAGACATTTCCTCGAAGCTCGTTGATCGGCCTCAAAGGTTTTTGAATTGTTGCTTGGGGATAGCAAAGTCTTCGAAGCTCGGTTTGATCGGCTGAAGCCTTTGGTCTGGCCACCTACTCAACTCAGGTTTTGATCGGGTTTATCGGCTCCAGTTCGGTTTTGAAAAGGCATCTTTGAGGATCGTTTGATCGGCTCGAAAGACATTGATTGAGGTAACAAGCTTCAAGCTGCTGTTTGATCGGCTTGAAGAACTTTTGGTCTGGCCACCTACTCAGCTCGTTGATCGGCGTTGTCGGCTCCAGTCGTTTATTAAAAGGCATCTTGAGGTCGATTTGGATTCGGCTCGAAAGACATTTGATTGGATAACAAAGTCTTCACAAAGCTCTGTTGATCGGCTTCGAAGAACTTTTGGTCTGGCCACCTATCAGCTCGTTTGATGGCTTTTGGTCGGCTCCAGTCGATTTTTGAAAAAGCATTCTCTTGAGGCATCGGTTTGATCGGCTCGAAAGACATTGATTTACTCGGGTCACACTTCGCAAACTCAACATCATGTGGACTGGGGAAGAGTTCAACAGGCTTCGCAATACATCATCACTGTTTTTGAAAATTGTTTGACTAGCTCGCAATTGCACCATCACTAACAGCAGGACCCATTGGGCTTCGCAAAACCATCACCAGTTGGCTCCTGGAAAGAAATTGTTCACAAGCGAAAAGATCGAGCACTGTCTGTATACGGAACCAGGACTTCTTTTCTGTTTAAAAGTGTTGGAACATCACATGTCCCCATGCAAAATTCTTTATTAAGGCAAAAGTCATACTTCTTGCCCCAGTCCGGAATCCCAAGCCTAGAACCAGTATTCACTTTTTAAATAAACGCATTATTTTATTTTTGTGAAAATTTTTACCAAATATTTTGGCAAGGAAGGACTTAACAAAAGCTATTGCCTGATTTTCAAGCATATCCTTTATATATATGTTTTGAAGAATTTACCCTTGAGGTAATATGGGACAATTGAGTGTCCTGACCCGGTACGTAATTGATGGAAGTGCAGCGTAATACGGAGCGTACATCGGCATCATGTCACGAAACGGTCGTCGTGAGCTTTTGGAAAATGGGCCGTGTGGCTGTTGGGCTCGAACAAGGGTAATGGGCCCGATTGCTTGTGTCTGGGCCCAGTTGAATGGGCTGTCGCCCAGCTGGTTTTTACTATTAAGTGAGCTTCCTTTCTTCAGTCGATTCAATTTCATTATTCACAGAACCTATAGAATTGGAGTAATTCTCTGAACTATTACAACTGAACGATGTCTCAAATCTCAGAGATCGCCTCACTGCTTCTTGCGTACCACTCGGAGATGGAGGGTTCTCGGGCCTGCATCGATATTCCTATGTTTTGACGGTGTTGCCGGTTGCCGGGTGAGCCGGAACCCGCCTAACCCGGCGACGAACCATTGCAGCTCCTTTCGTTGCCGGTTCGGAATTTGTCCGGTTACGATACACGAAGTCAGCACTGGTGTGACTTTCGGATCCGCAGGTAAGTACAGACTTTCTTCAATTTCTCTGTTTTTCTTGATTTATTTTTTTTTTTTAAACCTTTTTTTATATGCTTTTAGATCCGTAAACTTGTAGTAATAGGATTATTTTTACTGTTTGCGCTTGCGTCGGCAAGTCGCGTCACGGCAGGTAGGAGTTGCGTGGCGCGGCTGTCTTTCCATGAACAGTCTGGCGTAGAGCGGCCAGCTTTTTCATCGGGGGGAAACGTGTCGCTTGACGCAGACTGTTGGAGACGCCAGAAACCCTAGGCTTGCCGTTAGACCTTAGGATCATCTCTTTTTGACTGTGTTCTAGACCTTGATTTGGTTAAATTGCATTGTTAATAACTTCTAGACGGTTTTTGGATTTTCTTTTGCCGCCGTGTTAAAATATAAGCGCTGCCGAGATTACAAAACGACAATTACTCTTTCTATCAATAGTGAAAAGATGCTAGAGCCAAGACAACGACGTCAATACGCACGTTTAAACTGCTGCGTAACCTTCCGACGCACTCACTTGCTGTGTTCGAGCTGAACAGAACAGGCGGTGCCGAAATCGCACGCCGACTGTGCCGACGCTTCGTCAAAATTCGACATGCGAGGATACTGTGATAGACAAGATAGAAAAATACTAAGTGTGACCCGTCGCGACTAGTAGTACGTATCGGAGGTTTATCGCGATCAAAAGCCGAGATAAAACAAAGAGGCCATATTGTTGACGTATCAGGAGTGACCGCCAATCCCAGTAATGTTCGGTGTGGACCCACCATATGCGTTACTCTTGCGAACAGCTTGGCGAGTCTGAACAAGCCACGCATTGCTGTAAGTTCGTTTCGATACCGGACTTGTAAATTCCGAACCCTAGTGGGGCACGCACGAAAAGGAGCTGCAATGGTTTCCCCGTCTCTGCGTCCCGGGTTGTTAGCGGTTCCGGCCTCACACCAGTGACGCAAGAGTGCCTGAGATGCGCTACGCAGCTTGTGTTTCTGGCACACGGTTGCGCAAACCTCTCTCAGCGCGGGTCATATAAAAAACATGAGAATACGTCGGATGGAGCGGCCCGCCGGCTCCAGAGTAACCTCTCGAGAACGACGTGACTCTCCGCGGGAGTGTTAGGCCTGCGTAGGAACGAGCCCAGGCGATCTTGCAGATTTAAGGTGCATTCGTTTCAGTCGAAACCCAGTTGAAATAGATTCAATAGAGA
>NW_023591416.1:3683117-3701964 GCF_014843425.1 Jatropha curcas | reverse complement strand
AAGTATAGTCAAAGGGGCTGCAATAAGAGAAAAACCCCTGAACCAAACCTCCTATAATTATCCAGCAAACCTAAGGAAACTGCGAATCTCTGTGACATCTCGGAGGTGGCTTCCCAATCAAGCATGGCCTCAATCTTCTTCGGGTCACCAGAATACCCTCTGCAGGAAACAAACAGTGCCCTAAGAAAGCAAGCTCAGTCAACCAAATTCACACTTTACTGAGCTTGGCATACAACTGTCGGTCTCTCAAGGCTGCCAGAAAACTGTTCCGTAGTGAATGATCATGATCCTCTCTAGTCGGAGAGTACACCAAAATATCATTCAATAAAAACCCCCACGAATGATCCAAAATAAGGATGGAAGAATCCGGTTTCATTCAGGTTCCATAAAATTATCTGCTGGGGCGATTAGTCAACCAATGGCATACTAAAAAACTCATTAGTGTCCGTAGCGTGTCCTGAAGCAGTCTTAAAGTACATCTGGATCCCTTCACCCTTAGTCTGATGGAACAAACCTGATCTCAGATCTATCTTCGAGAATACACTAGCGTTTCCTCTCAACTGATCAAACAAATCAATCTATCCGAGGCAATGGATACCGATTCTCCACAGTAACTTTGTTAAGTTGTCTTAATCAATACCACAAATCTAAGTGAGCCATCCTTCTTCTTTACAAACAATACTGGAACACCCCATGGAGATACACTAGGATGAATAAAACCCTTATCAAGCAACTCCTGATCTGTATCTTTAACTCTTTCAACTCAGCAGGTGCCATCCGATACAGAGCAATGGATATCGGTGCAGTACCAGGCATAACGTCAATACCAAACTCAACCTCTCTCTCAGGAGGTAAACCAGGCAACTCCTCTGGAACACATCCGGAAAATCACATACTATGGGTATATCATGGACACTAGGAGATTCTGACTCTAGAGCAAGTACACAGGCTAAGAACGCCTCACAGCCATCTCAACAGCCCAATGCCTTTATTCATTCCCTTAGCCGGTACTTGGCTGAAATAACATTAGAGATTAGAGAGGTAATCCATCCTCTCCCCCACAACTACAATCTCCTCTGCAGACGGAGTCTGAAGCGTAATCCTCTTACGTCTACAATCAACAGTGACCCCATGTCTAGACAGCCAATCCATACCCAATATCACATCGTACTCCCTAAAAGGCAACTCTATCAAATCACCCGGAAATACATACTCATGAATGACTAAAGGGCAATCTCCATACACCCGATCAACTACTACACTCTGACCCAAAGGGCTAGTAACCTCAACGCTGTGCTCTAATGTCTCAGCATGCATACTACCCAGTCTACCCACATTCTACCCACATGTATGCATATGGTATATGTGTGGAGCCTGGATTCAATCAAAGGCAAGTAGAAAATTGTCAAAATTAGAGAAGGTAGCCTGCAATTGACGTCCGGCGCATCCCGCTTGCTCTCTGTCCTGAGGCAATAAGCCATCGCCTGTGCTTCTAGGCCTCTGGTCTCTCACAGTCTCAAAAACTGGTCTCTCAACTCCTAGGTCCATATCCCTCACTACGGCCTTCTACATATCCCTCACTACGGCCTCTACCTCTGCCTCTCTGAACATAAGGAGCTGGCCTCCCAACCTGGTGAGCTGGATGAGTCACAGTCATAGGACAATCCCAAATTATATGCTCAGTGGATCCACATCTATAGCAAGCTCGCGTAGCTCTCCAACACACCCCAATATGTCTCCTGCCACACTGACTACAAATTGGTAGACCTGACCATGCAGCACCTCCACCACTAGCAACAGATGAAACCGGAGGAGCTGATCTCGGAACTATACCCCGACCAACTGTCTGGTCCGGTCTGGCCCCCATCTGCGGTCCACCTCTAAATCTCTTGCTACTAGATTGGATCCCTGAAGTCTGTCCAGATGTAGCACTCTGAAATCTCTTATACTGCTGACTGCTCCGCTGGGTCCTCTGACCTTTGGCCTGTCTCTCATTCCGAATAATCTCAAGCTCTGAAGCAGTCTTCACCAAACAAGCTAATGTGTTGTGGGGCTGGGATGTCAAGTGCATCCTATACTCATCCAGTAACCCCTTCCGGAACCGCTTACACTTATCTACCTCAATAGGGACCAACTTTGAAGCATACCTACTCAACCATAGAAACTCCCGCTCATATTTTGAGACAGTTATCCGTCCCTGCCTAAGCTCAACGAACTCTGCTATCCTCTGATCCGTGTATAGCTACCCCACATACTTCTCTTGAAACTCAGAGAGAAAGAAATCCCAAGTAACATCCTTGGCTCTCGCTGTCTTAACCATAGACTCCCACCATAGATGAGCCTCTTCCTTTAGCCAGGAAACAACACAGATCAATCTATCTGGAGTATCTGCAGGAGTACACTGCATCTGGTCCAAAACCCTCTCTGTAGCTTGGAGCCAAAATTCTGCTACAGAAGTATCATCATCTCTCCGACCCATAAAATCCTCAACACGATACTTCCTCAGTCTCTCTACCGGGGTATGAACTGGAACAGGGGCTGGTGCGACTGGTTGGTGCGACTAGAGCCTGGGGAACAGCTCCCGCAGCCTGCCTCAATGCAGCTACCAACTGCTGTACCAAATCACCCTGATTAGGTTCTGCAGGACCCACAGTAGCCTGCCCTACAGCCGAGGCGCGCTCTGCATCGCATCGAACCTCAAAATTTGCCACCACGCAACACCACCGCGCTGGTCCTACCGCCCTCTAACATAGCACCCTCTGGAGGGGCATAACGGTCCACCTCCTCATCCAGCAGGGGCATAAGACATCACAAGACATCCTACAAAAGACAGCGGATTTCACATCAGAGAGAGTTTGGAATTGCCACTATGAGTGATACCTAGCATGATTAGGTACGTGATAAGCAATCATGCAAGGCTATGTTAATGATATCTGATGATAAATAGTCAGCTTAACTATTATCCCATATATCTACATAATAAATACATCTTCACTACCGTATAATGAATATATATCACAATATGAATCGAAGTGTCTAAGAAGAAACTCTTATTGCTCTGAGTATAGCGCAATAATAATAGTAATCCCCCATCGCGCGCTATATACTATCGTGAAAGTAAAGAGCAGTACGGCGAGAGAATATAGTGCCAACAATATTACTTTAGAAGCCAGGTTGGACTTGACCGGATACTGTGACTGCGTGTTTGGTACCCACGACATTTGATGCATCCTGTATGCCGTACTGGTATGAGTCGACGGTTATTTAATAGGCAAATAGATATCTATATACGTAATTGTTGTATTAACTGTATGGTTGATAATGGAAGGGCAAGTAATTCACAAATGTTTTCTTTGTATTATTTTATTTATTTTAATGACTATAGAGAATGTAGATTCTGTCACGAGAGAATTGTTACTAACTCAAATTTGAACACCCATTCGCAAGAGTTTCCGTCTTAAATAAACTTTTAACCTTCCGAATTTGCCCACATCAAATATTAAATATCCCACTAACACTTTCCCAATCTTTCTACTCGAGAACCCCAAAAAAAGCTCTCGAATTCAACCTCAAAATTAATTCACTTCCACCGACACTTATCTATCCTCTACTAAACATATATTCTCCTAATGTCAACATACGATATATTCACTATTAACGAAAACACATTCTTATTCAAGTGGTTAAGTAATGCTATAATCATCATACACCAAAAACTCCAACTTATTGATTGATATAATAAATTTACCCAAATAAACAGTATTTATTTTTCGCTATGACTTGGAAACTTTAACACTTCATAATAATACTCGCTATATATAATTTTGATCCATATGTGACAAAACCACCAACGTGTCCAAAATATATATCCAATCAATTACGACATACACAATGGTTATCTCACTAATAATTAATACATAGCCAAAAAATCACCTAGTTATACCTCATCAATAACTTCTCAATCACCCAATCACTCCTGGGCGTAGCCAAAAAATAGTTGATGAATCTACTACTGATATGCTACCCTCCCTCTGGGTCATTGCCTAATTTAGGCGTAAACACCCTACACCAGAACTCTCAACTCCAACTTCTGCGGCTTGTTGCCATGAACAAAGAGCTCACATTACGCGCTGAGTGGCAAGATGCTTCAACATAAGGTAGCTATATGAAAGTGTACCCATTATTTGCCAACAACTTCAAACCATTATAATATGAAAAAAGGCCAGTCAAGAATATGAATTTACTTTCAAACGTAGTATTAAATTACCGAATCTGCCTTTCTATTTTAATAATAACAGAATACTTTGAAGCTAGCTGAATATGATATGGATGATTTATATACATCATCCATAATTAGTGTCTCATCTATGTGTCATGTGTTATATTGCGTGAATAAGAACATAAAAACATTCATTTACTTTGTTCGTCTTTGACAGGCTTCCTACTCATAACTCAGAGATTGATAACATACCATGCAGATAATAATGATCGTGCTCCTATGGTTTACCGCGCACCCTATCAGCTTATTACTCGTGCCTATTGTATAGAGTCTATCCTAAATCTCGTGTCAACTACCTCCGTATTATCCCTGGCCTACCTAGCCTCATGAAAGCATCCACCTCGAAGCATGTGTCACTGAGGTCCTTAAATAATTGTCCATTCCCTAGCCCTTGCTGCCTTTCTGCACTATTGAAAGACTTAGGCCAGGAACCGTGGTACTAATTGTGGCCATAACATGACAGACAGCATCAAGTTGCTCTATAGAAATGCTCTACACACCTCTCATTCTAGCAACAATAAAAGTCGCCTGGTCCGTACTCAATTCATTTATAATAGGGCTGTAAGAACCCAGTCTTATAATGATGAACATAGCACCTATCTATTAAATTAAGAAGAAAGTCCAGTCGTGCATCATGACCACGATCTCAATACCATGTCATTGATGAAGAGCCTGCACTAAGATTCAAATCACCCTTCCATTTCTACAAGAAGCAGAGTATATTTCTTTAAGTACATATAAACACAATCTCCAATTTTTATTAGCTTACTTTTATACAGTTCAGAAAAAGTTACTCAATAATCAGCTATGTTTATAATGGTATCATTATACCACTGTGAATATAGTATAAAAGTAGTACATAAAGCAAGAAAGTCTTTCAGCTTTACCAAAAATTGAACCTCGTGCTGGGTTTTAACACATAATTTTGAGTTATGGGTCTCCAAATTGAATAAAATCAGAGGCATTAGAAAGCTAAGAGACAAATGCTACACATGTTCAGAAGGGACCACAGCCAGATTAATAGAGTAAGATAACAAACAAAAGCTCAAACACAGACCAACAGATTAGACCTGATCAGCAGAACCCAAGTCCCAATGTTTCTTGAATTCCTACTTCCACCAAAAACCACTCAAAATGAAACCCAATCGGAGAACGAGAGAATTCTCAAGACACCAGAGGAAACAACTTTTTATGGAAGAACTCCAGAAAACCTAATCTTATCATTATTAGTGGGTCCCAAAATGGGCACTCCAAATTTAGTAATGCATGTGGCCCGACACAACAGAGTTAGGATTTGGGTGTTTGCCATACTTGAGCTATGTATATTCCAATTTGGACACAAAGAGATGCGGTTGGAAAGATAAGAAGTAAATCTATAACTTTTCATGAAAGAACAACATAAAACGTTATGTTGCCATTTGAGTGGTTTCAAAAAGGCGACGAATAATTTCGATATACAGGTAAGACATCATAACAAAACCAGTTTTGTATTCCAATCATAAGTTGAGCTACAAGTATTGAATTTAGACATAGAATATTTTTTGGAAAGCTGAGAAATAGAGCTACAACTTTCATGAAGAAGTCAGAAACAAATGGGGGAAGTATAAAGGGGTCAAAAATGAGTTCCAATCCCACCGGCAGAACACATCTCACATTTAAATTCAGCAATTTCAACAAAACATTACAAAGTTCCCAAAATATACTTCAAAAACCCTAACCATGTTAAAACAACTGTGTGGCTTAAGATTCAAGTCCTAAGTAATCTCACCAAATGGCCTCTAAAATTATTCCTCAAATAGATTCTCTTTAACCTTCTGGGATTTAAACTCCACCAATTAAATTAAATTAACTCCACTTAAAAATAATTCCTCATTTATTCTTAATATACCCAACTCTAGAAATATTTATGCATAATCACATTAAAACTCTCCCAAAATATTCATTAAATATTTTCTACCCACCTAAAATCATGCCAAACATTGCCCAAAAATAGCAAATAAAAATATTTAACTGAAGCCATAGTAATTTTCCGGACTAAAATAATACCAAGTCCCAATAAATATTACTATTTACAGACCGGTAAATCACTATTACCGACACTAAAAAAAAATCAGTCTGTTACATAAATACAATTATATTACTCATTACATTATAGAGCAAGAAAAAAAAAATCCATCCAAATATTGCAATCAACTGTGCAATATAATCTTCATTCCATTACATAGTTGATTAAATTGAACCAAACATCATAATCAACTGTGCAGAATACCTTCACCTTCTACTCATCATCATTATTTCCATAGGTATTAATGACATGCCTTATTTCCCGCCTTCATATGTGTTTTCACCGAAAATCCCCCCGAAGGACTCGAAAACATCTTTTTTTGTGATTTTTGATGAAATATTTTTATTTGGATGCGATGCCGATAAATCGGTCTTATAAACAATTTTGGTTAAATCCGCGTCTTATAAACCAATTTTGAGTCCGGCCAACCATTGTTTTAGGCAATGGACCATTTTTATAAAAATGACTTACTTTTTAAACCCCAATTTTGTTTTTAAAGCCAAAATTAATTTTAATAAGACTGTCAGGCGCCAACAATGTTGATTCTGGGTTAAGGGAATTGGGTACGTCAGCCCGTTGGAAGCTGACGCCCGGAAACCGGCCTCTATTATTAACCTATGATTTCTAATTCTATTAGTTAGAAAAGGCCAATTATGTTGTTTACTTAAACCCAACCCAAATAAATTCAGACCGAGTTCCATTTGCGAAACAATTATTAATCGTCCCAAAACCAAATCTAATTATTCACATAAGCAATTATTCAAATTAAAGCAATTAAAAACCAAAAGCCAAATTAAACCAAAATAAATTAAAAGAAACCCGCTCTTGCCTCTATGTTTCAGCGGGCGACCCCCAAACCGAATCAAAAAATATAAAATAAAATAAATAAATGGACCCGCTTTGCCCTTATGGTTAAAGGGCGGTAACAAAACCGGATCAAAAAATAATATATACCAGATCGAATCAAAAAATTAAATCCATAAACCAATTTAAAATTCATACAAATAGATAAAATATAAAAATTCATACAAATAAATATATATAATCAACATTTTTAATATTTTAAGCTCAATTTAAATTAAATCTGTTCATAGTTGCGGGCATTCTCAGATTTATTAAAGAAATTAAAACTTTTATTTTTGTACAAAATTCTTATATTTTTTTATTATTATTTTATTATTATTTCTGGAAAAATTGATGAATAGTACTGTTCATCGATGAACAAACAGTTACTGTTCATCGATCGATTCTGGGAAAAATAATGAATAGTTCGTGAATAGTGTGTGAACAGTATCAATTTCTAGAAAAATTAAGAACATTCACTGTTCATCGATGAACAAACAGTTACTGTGCATCGATCGATTCTGGAAAAATTAAAAAATAGCTACTGTTCATTGAACAAACAGTTACTGTTCATCGATTATTTCTGGGAATATTGATGAACAGTTACTGTTCATCGATGAACATTTATATGATTTTTGCCCAGAATCCATTTTTAAGTATTTTTTACATTATTTCTTGTTCAAATGTAATTTAAGAACACATAAAATGGTCAAATATGAACAGAATATGATTTAAAGAAGCTTAAAATATTAAAATCACAAGAATATGTAAAAACACAAAAATATGTAAAAAAAATACAAAAAACGTTAAAGAAATTACCTGATCCTCAGATTGAGGATTGTAAATGGATCAAGATCTCCAGAAGCTTTTTTCCAAGGATTGATATATTTATTTTTTTATCTTTTGATTTTTTTTTTTTATTGATTTAATCACCTAAAAGTTTATATCTAACACCAATTTCTCTCAAATCAATTCATAAGAATTTTTTTTTGAGGACAAATATTGGCATCACAGTATTTTTTTTTGGGATTTTGCCGTGTGGCAGTTGTCTGAAAATATGTGTGTGTTGTTGTGAAATGAAAAAATTTGTGAGAAAAGAGAAATGAATTATATAGGAGCTTAGGTTAACACTGTAGCAAACAGGGTACTGTAGCAAACAGATTACTGTAGCACACGGGCCCCACTGTAGCAAACAGTATGAATTTTTTTTATTATTATTTTATTTAAATCCTTGGATTAAAAGGCTTTCCCAAATATCATTAATTCAAAATCCAATATACCTCATCGGATTAGGCGGGACATAAAAAAACACACGCCGTCAACAATATGCATTCAATAAGTTGTCTTTCTTTTCCTTCAATCTTTTATCTTTCCATAACATCATATTTATGGCACTTGGATCTATTGTCAAATAGATGGCCAATACATAAGATTTTGCACCTAAACTTTCACACAATAAAGCTACGCCACTCCTAACTTGCACGGACAATTATGCCACCTGAAAGTCTATTTTTTTACATTAGTTTAACTACCCACCGGCCAATCCCGGAGAGAAGGCAGACGACGGATGCAAACCAATCGGTGCCGAAGCACCTTCTTATGTCACTTATTAAAAGCTAGATCACAAATTAGGAAGTGGTTAGATTATTCATAAAGAGGCAAGTAATATTAACCTTGTTTTAAAAAATAAAAAAATATATATTGAAGGAAAATTCCGTACGAAAATTTCTGCAAGGGTTTTGTTTTCCCTCGTAAACACGAATCTGGATTTGACTTTATTTGGTTGTTATTTTGTTTTGAAAAAAGAGGTGATAAAACCTTTTTGGATATGTGAGGGGGGGGGGTACCGATAAATCGGTCTTATCAATCATTTTTAGTTGCCACCCATTTTTTCGGCAATGGAATCGTTTTTATTTTAATTTTATTAAAGTGGACTCATTTTTAAACCCCCAATTTATTTAAGGCCAAATTTATTTGAAAGAAAACTGGTCAGCGTACCGAGTACGATTTGGGTAGGGAATTAGGTATGTCGGCCCGTTGGAAGCCGACGCCCGAAAAAACTGGCCTTCTTTACACCTACGATTTCTAATTGATTTTATTTTTAAAAAAAGCAATTATTAAAACCCAACCCGAACAAATCGAACCGAGTTCCTATGTTGGAAAATTTAATTTAGCCGTCCAAAGTAAATACATTCAATTGATCCATTCATAAACCCAGCACATTTATCCATCACATTCATCCACCATACATATTTCAGAATAAAATTTAAAACGACCCGCTCTGCCTTATGAGTTAAAGGCGGGCCACAAACGAGTTTAACATAATAACACCAATAATGAACAATTTAAGAAACAAATTCTAAAGAAAATTTCATAATTTCACCAAAGTTAATTGATTTTAGTTTGATTAAGACTCAATTTGCCCATTATTGATCATTTTTCCGGATTGAGATTTAAAAAAAATCTGCTTAATTGAAACCAAAAATTAAGCATAAAATAATGAAGATAAACTGGGAATGGGAGACAGTCGCGTCACTGCAGTTGTTTCTATGGAAAGAAACCAGTCGCGTGGCGCAAGAGCCCTTGGTCTTTCATTCTGGAATCATAACAGTCGTCACGCTGTCTGCTTCTATGAATAACAGTCGCAGTGACGGGAACTCTATCATTGTACCTTGGCACTTAGAATAGTCGCGTCACGCCGGTGTTTCTATGAAGAACATCGCGTGACGGAACTTTTTTATGACCTTATTCCAAATTCCTCAACTTATTGATTATTTATTCAAGATATCGCAATTAAATACAAATTATGAGAATAAAAAATAATACTGAGTATGCGAAATAGCTGCGTCACGCAGAGTGGTCCAGCCCGAATCAAAGACTTTTGGACTATGAACAGCACGCGGTTCACGCAAGGGTAGTAGCTGCGTGTTGACGCGACTGCTCATGTCCGCCAACTACCTTTCAAACTACCTCTACGTGTTCTTTTGTTAACAGTTGATTTAACACAACTCAGAAAATGCTCAGGAATGGCGGGGCCAAAATGACGTTTAACCAATACCAAACTAACTAAAATACTTGATGAAAAATTGAGATTTTTTAACAAATATAAACGACAAAAATGAAAAGAAGAAACGGTATAAATGATTACGCTTACCCTCAGGATTACGAGGATTGCATACCACTTTGAATTGATTTAGGAACACTGCTTTACGATTCCCAGAAGGTTGTTTGTTATCAAGTTCTTGGAAAATAACGTTTCTTTTTCCCTTTTCTCTCTTTTGCTCTTTTATGTTTCTTTTTTTTTTTTTGTGTTTTAATTTTCAATCTATATTATCTAATGGGGCTTTGATTCTTCCTCAAGGTTACTTACTTGAGTTCTTGGGGAAGAAACCCTAGCCGTAAATCAAAAAATCCTCTGCTTAAAATATTGAAGTCCAGAGAAAATGAGAGAAAAGTGTCAAAAAGGTCCCGTTTGCTGTTTTAAATGTATGTATTTATATGGCTAGGGCAACAGAGGCAGGTCGCTCACGCAGGGTAAAAGCTGTGTGACGCAACCATAAGGCCACGTGACGCAACCATAAGCCGCGTAAACGCGACTTACTTTTCGTACAGTGCCGCATATTCCATTACAAACAGTGCAGGCCATTTGCACGGGCGCGCGCTAGAAGGTTGTCAGTCCTGTTAACAGCTGCCATGACGCAGGCTAAGAGTGCGGTCACGCAGTATTAGTACGTGACGCAGCCCTAACATGGGTCAGGCACCTTTGGGCGGTTTGGTTTCAAATTTGTGCCGTTAACACTTTTGGTCATCGTGATTGCCTTTATCCCTTGTCCTCATATTCATTCATCGGGTCAGGTGAGGCATAAAATCCACGCGTTACACAGTTTGCCCCCCACTTTATCATTAATTGTATAAACGATTTATGTTAAAGTGGTCCATTGACGCGCCTTCTATCGGCAATCATCTCCGAAGCTCGGTTTGATCGGCTTGGAAAGAATTGCTGAATCAATCAAATCTGCGTTCACAATCCTAAGCTCGGTTTTGATTCGGCTTCGTCGTTTCCAATCCAATATGTGAAATGAATTTCAAAGCTCGGTTTGATTGGCTTTGGGAAAAACACACTCCGAGGCTCGGTTTGATCGGCCTGAAGGGCTTTTGAATGTCCGGTCACCTTCTCAGGCTCGGTCTTGGATCGATTTTGTCGACTTTCTGTTGAATCTGAAAAGACATCCTCGGGCTCGGGTTTAATCGCCAAAAAGAGTCTTGATATGATGACAAAGTCTTCAAAGCTCGTTGATCGGCTTGAGAGACGGTTTGATTTTACCCTGGGTCAAACTTCGCACCTCAACATATTGACTGGGCAAGAAGTCCCGAATAGCTTCGCCCAATACATCATTCACTGATCGAAAATTTGAAATTGTTCTGAATTAGCTTCGCAATGCACCATCACTTATCAGAATAAGGCCCTATTCGGCTTCGGAAAACCATCACCGTTTGACCCTGAAAAAAATTGTTCACCAAGAAGAAAAAGAGCCATATCCGTACCACAAACGATCTTGGCTTCTTGTTAGAAAATTATTGAACGTCACGGGTGTTCCCATGCATTAATTATGAAAAAAGGGATTCATATTAGGCCAAAGGGTTATATTTGCCCACCAGTCTGGAATCCGGTCCTAGGACTAAGAAATATCCCACCGTTTGTAGGCATAACTTTAATTAATTTGCAAAAAATTTTAATAAAAAATGGTTATAAACGATTTAAATCACCATTCTGCATTTTCAGATATTACGCTTATAATACAGTAGTTGGAAGAAAACTTACCTGAGGGTAATCTGGGCAATTTGATGTTTCTGCCCCTGTGCGGTGAGTAGACAAAGATTGCCTGAAGGTGTACGGCCGCACATCAACACTCAAATTGCCGAAGTGACCGTTGTGGATTTGAAATGGCCGCATGGGCGTGGTTGGGCCTCGAAAGAGGATAACGGGCCCAGTTCTCTTCTTGGGCTCAGCTCGAAGTGGGCTTTGGCCCAACTGGCTTACTATAAAGTAACTTTCCACTCTCAATCGATTCACTTTCTTATCACAAACCCTAAGCAATTGAGAATTTCTCTGAACTTTCAACTTGAAAAAGATGTCTCAACTCTCTGAATCCCTGCCTCCGCCTATACTCTAGAGATGGAGACCTCGGGGCCCTACCCGACATTTTCGACGTTCGATTTGGCAAAACCTGAGGTGTCGCGTGAGCCGGATACCTTGACCCTGGGAACACGCCATTTGCAAGCTCCTTTCCATCGCCGGGTACTGAGTTTTCCCGATTAGGTTATGAGACGAGTCGTATGCGCGGCTTTTCGTCCGAAGGGTTAAGTAAAAATTCCTTTTCCTTTCTTTTTTAGATTTTTTTACGCTTTTGATTCGTAGCTGTAGCAATAAGACTATATTTTTTGTGTTTAGGCCCAGTGCGTCAATAAGTCGCATCACGCAGGTATAGGAGGTTGCCGTGGCGCGGCTGTTCTTCCATGAACAGTTGCGTGCGTGGCCTGTTCTTGAGATTGACAGTTGACCGTGATGCCAACTGTTCGAGGCGCCAGAAACCCTAGCTTTGCCTTGACCTTAGAATCGACCCTCTTTTACTGCATTTAAAAAACTTGATTTGTTGAACACATTGATTGTTGGTAGCTCTGGGCGGACTTGATTGCCCTGAATAAATTGCACGAAATAAACAATTATCATAGTGAATTAGGTTGAAATTGAAACTACTGTGTACCTTCGACAGGTAGCGTCACGCAGCTATTTCTTTAGAAGAACAGTTGGCGTGACGCGGACTGTTCGTCGACGATGGGAGAGTCTTGAATAGTTGCGTGACGCAGCTACCAAGATGCGTGGCGCGCTTTGGTGGGTCGCGAGATTGCAACTGTGAGTGGCGTGGCGCGAATGCTGAGGTGCGCTGCGCAGCTGTACTTTTCTGAGTGCGCAATTTGGGGCAAAGCTTGGCATGACGCGACTCTGTAGACGCGGACGCGACTTTGTTGTTGCGTTGACGCAATCTACGTTCCAAATTGAAATTTTGGTTTTTATTTCATTTTCCGCATATAAGAAGGTAAATAATTGTTAGGTAATCGTTATTTATTGAAATTGAAAAATTTTTCTACAGGTTAATCTGGGCAAGGCCCGCCGGGTGGATCGGGCTACTGTGCTTCCACTTTCTAGATTTACTGGACCCTCTTATGCGAGCTCGGCTCGTTGCTGCTGGATTCGGGGATTTACGCCATAAAGATTGCGTCGCACCCAGCCTTCGTTTCCCGCCCGCTATGCGATTATGCATTTGAGGAGCGGTGGGAACGTTATAACACCCATACTTTCGTATTCGGGTTTGGCGAGATGACTTCTCACCACCCGTGGACTATGCTCTGCGATTTAACTGGCCTGCGCTTCACTTGGCCCGTTCCCCACTGGATGCTCTGGTTATCAGACGGCCGCTCTTGGGCCCAATTAGTCCGTTCCTTGCTCGGGTGTCACTATACAGGACCCGGTTACACCGTACAGGGGTGCATGTCTTACGAGACGCTCTTTCGGTTCTGGGCCGAGAGGATAGGATCCGCTTGGAGGCTTGGGAGGGAGTTGCCGGAGGTTGGCCCGGACCTGCTGCCTCCTGCATATACTCGGGGAGGGAGAGGGACCAGGCTGCTCGTCCTTCTTATTCTACATTATCTCGTCTCAGCTGCTTGCACCTCCTAGAATAAGGGGAGATCCGGGCGGTGCCTAGCATGTCTTCGGGATCTGAGCCAGGTCGGGTCCTTCGATGGGGCCACACTCGGTTTGGCTCATCTCTGTCACGGTCTGGATGTCTGGAACCCGTGGGCGTGGTAGCGGTGAGTCGAACTGGCTGTTCATCCGACCTTCTAGAGGTAACATTCTTTACTCTTCGCCCTTTATTCGTTATTAACAACCGTCCAACTAACTTGATTCCAATTTCTTTCTCTGCTGCAGGTATGGGTCTTATGAGTACTGTATCTACCCGGACGGTCCGAGCGGCGACTCTCCCGTCGAGTCCAGGAGGATTCCCGCTTAATCTGGCCCACTGCACCACACTTATGCCAGTGGCGAGGATCCAGAGTACTGGCGGAGGTTCCTTAACCGATCGGGAGGCTGTTCTGAATGTGAGTACAGAAAGAACTCTGAATCTTGAGCTTATCTTCTTCTTTCTTCTTTCTTTTCTTAATTTCAATGCACAACAAATTACTGGATTTTTTATTTTGTAGTTGTCCTTGGGACTCCATGGGGACTGCGAGGCCTGGAGCAGGACCTACCCGCCCGGTCGGGATGTGGCTGAGTCACACCCGGTCAAGAGCTGCTGATGCCGGGGGTATTGGGCCGACCGGTACTTTTCTCGGAGAGAGAGTCTTTGGGACACTCCAGGTTTAGCTCCAGCACGGCGGAGGGTGCCTCATGCCCTCCTCGGCATATGTGTATGCTAGAGGGTTGACCCGGAGGGACTTGGAGATAGAGTACAGAGGCTTCTCGCGTGAATGATTTCTTGTCCGCCCGGTTGACTTCCCTTCTTACTTGCTTCTCCGGATGCAGGCGCAGCTTCCGAGGGTCCTTTCGAGTACACCCAGGTAACTGATCTGATCTTCAGTCTATTTTACTGTTATTACTATTTTCACTGTTTTCAAACCACTGATGCCATTATTTTCTCTGTAACCTAATGCAGGATGGGAAGACGCATAAGACTGCGGCTCACTACCGAGCTCAGGGAGCGGCTGAGGCAGGGCGCCTGGCGTGGCGGCTCCCCCAGGCATGCACCGGCCGGTTGTAGTGCTGGGTGACGTCCCGTTCCCACACCAAAACATGGAGGTGGTGTTGGACCCTAGTCTAGTGTTTGGGAATCTGGCGTCGTTATTCCTGCTGATTTCGGCAGGCTCCTCCTCCGTTTGCAGTTGGACCCTGAGCACGCTACACACGTAAGTTCAATAAACCGAATTTACAAAGTTAGAAGCATTTTACCTGAGTAGTCTTTTTTAATGAATGTTCCTTGTTTACAGGTGCTGGGCCAGAGATATTAGGAGATCTGCCAGAGGTTCGGGTTTGCCCGATCCTAACATTGCGTCGGCTCTACTCCGAAGCGGCACGAGTTGCTATGGAACTTTACAACATTACCCTTTTTGCTTCTTAATTTTGGTTTAAAACTTTCTTACACATGTCTGCTTTACAGGAAGCTGGAAGAATGGGAGGTTGTGGATGCATCAGTCCCGTCAGTCCAGTGCGTGTGAGCCGGACTTTAGCAGAGGTGGAGCGGCTTCGGACGAGAACTAATAGGGTGAGGGCATCCCGTTCGGACTCTTTCTGATGAGGATGAGGATGGTTTTCTTCCGATGAGGCGCACCGTTCTCCCATCTCCTTCGGCTGCCGCTGGGTCCTAGCCGTAGGCGGCGGTAGTCCTACTCCACGTCTCCTCCATTTTTGGACATTTTTAAACATTTTTGAACATTCTATTAGTGTTAGATTTATTTTTGTGGATGGTTGCTACAGTTATTTTATTTTTATTTTCTTTTCATGGGTATTATTTTACCACACTTTTTTTTATACTGTTGTATGTGTTTATATTTCACAACTGCAAAGATCTTTGTTCCTGCAAAAAATAAAAACACAAATACAAAAATACGAGAAAAAAAAAAAGGACGGTGTTTCCGTTTGTTTTGCAAAAATGGTGCACCTTGTTAGTGGTCCAATGGACGATTTATATAAATAAAACGAATGAAATAAAATGAAATAAAGAAAGAATAACATAATGCGACTTAAAACGAAATATTACAAAAAATCAATCAACCAAACAAAGTGGATCGTATCACTTACCTGAACAGGCGATTAACACGCGTAATAAAAGATTCAACTCCCTTATTTGTACAAATCGTCCTTTCTTATTTTGATTAGTGCCGGCTTTAAATGCTCACCAACCCAAGTAGGTCCATACATGAATGTCTTTTCAACTACTCTTGACAGTTGGGCTTAAGTCGAGTGATGACCATGCTTCACTCATCGGTCCCTTTACCTTTTCTATAAATGGGCGTTTCATTTCACTTTTCCTTCGCAATCCAATCATTTCAAAGCAAGATCAATTTCTTAGTTAATCCCTTTTTCATTGGGCCTTCAGAAGCCAAGTCTCATCCTTTGTCCAAATCCATCTCTGATGACTTGGGCAGATTCCCCCTATGATCAACTTTGCCTGGTTAAGGTATTTCAAAGATCTAAAACCTTAATCATGGCCTTCTTGTCTTGGCTCGTTACTCGTTTTAATCTGAATACCATGGTTTTCTACGGTTTGAAGACTCTAAAGTGACTCCGACCCTACGAAGAAATTGTGTCGTGATGGATCATCATCCTTGATCAAGACGAAACTCCGGCTTTACCCCCAGGTCCTAGGTATTAATCTAGCTGAGATTGCGGCCTTGTGGCCGGTTTTATCTTCCTGATGCATTAAACCGGAGTCAAGGTCGTTCCTTTGGAAGCCCTTTTCTCAATAAGGTTTCTGTCCATGAATATGGTCCTTCTTGGATTTGAGCTTGTTGCTTCTTGTTGCTGGAATGTTTATATGCCCTGAAGAACCGGTCAACCCGGAATTGGTGAGATTTCCGACTTCTGACAGTTAGTTTCGTTGACAATGCAGCTGTACCGTCGTACTGTCTTCATGATGATCATGGAGAAACGATGTGCTGGGGGTAAGGGATATTTGCCCTTCATATTCACCAATTTCAATAAATTCATCATCGCGGTTGTCAATATTGCTGCAGATCTGGGCTTTAGACCAAGTTAAAGTCTACTTCTTCCAGGTCCCTGCTCGTATTGATTCCAACCTTATGGTCCTGCCAAACTTTCGGTCTCGGACTCGAGGACACTCGACTTTTGGGGATAACCCAACAATTCGGTGGGATTTGTCCCTGGTGGAAGAATTAGATTTTGGTCACGGATTGAAGTATGAATCTCAAACTATGTGGTTGTTATGCCAATCTAGACCGTTCCATGGCCTATTTTGCCTGACAGATTAGTGTCAGTATGTTGATACAGCGTGTTCCCCGAATCCATAACTTCAAAAAGGTCTAATAACATCACATCTGTTGACCAGTTTTGGCTGACCGTGGCGAAAATCGAAACACTGTGTATTTAGTGAAAGTAACGATGCAGGATGCAACGTGACACCCGATATGTCAACTGGGTTCTTTACACCAACAATTGATGTCGTGCCCCTGTTTTGAGGAACTGGGCCCTTGCTGAATAGGCCCTGCTAGAATAGTCGTTGGTCTTTTGTTTTCCTTTGACCTAGGGGCCATGAGCTTTTATTTAAATGTATCTGCTTTTCTTTCAATTTAATGACCTTGATGGCTCTGCCTTTATTAGTTTTCTTGCTTCCTGCCACACATGAATCAACAACAATACAACAAACTTTTTCCTTTGGATTATTTTGTTGCGTTAGGTTATTTGGGCCTCCTGCCCTTGGGTTAACAAATGTGAAGTTTCGTTAAAAATAAAGATTATTTTGCAAAAATAAAAAAAAAAAAGCCTTACGCTTGGAAACAACAAAAGAATGGAGTTGATTTATTTTATACCTGCACAAATCAAACAAAAATTAACAATGTAACTCCTTATGTATGCATGAACCTATATAAGCGCTAAGTTTATTTGATGGTTTTACATTGATCTTTTCTAGGGAAGATTCACTGAGAAAAATGGTTGCTCGTCCCTCTGATATGCAAACGTCCTTTAAAAGAGTTCATGGTTTTAGCAGGGCCCAACAGTCGGGACATCTTAGATCAAATGAGTCGATTTGGATCAAGTAAGCAGAGAGGAAGGTTTTGCATCCTTGACCATAACCCCGGAACAGGAAGAAAAGTTTTTGCACTTTCAATCTTTTATTAATCTTTCTTTCTTTCCAAATTAATACAGAAGTAAAGGAAAATTTATTCTAATACAATGGCCATTTGCTCTAACTAACTCGATCTATCTCCTCAAGTCGGTTGATGGCATTTAGCCCAAATCCCACCACATTTATTTTCACGAACGCCATGGCATGAATTCTGCATTTAAACTAAGCACCACACGTTGATCTTGAAAATTTTATTTTATATTATCTTTTTTATCTCTAAACTTTTGCGCTAAGGTCGCCCTTCGGGTTTCACCTAGCGAGCTAATTTTTTGCCTAAGCCGCCCTTTCGGTTTTTCAACTTAGCTCCCTTTTTTTTTTTTTTTTTTTTCGAAAATCATCATTTCAGACGTAGAATTCTTATTTCAATTTTGGTCTTGATTGACAATCGAAGTGACAGGTTCTCCTCCATTAGTGACCAATTCAGCGGCCGCCTGTTGCTTTAACAGTTTGTGAACTCAGGAACGGGTCCATACCAGTTGGGGTTTAAATTCTTCCCCACCAGGATGATGTGGGCTTCATGGTCTAATAACCTGATTTCAACACCAAAATCTCCGTTCTTTAAGGCCCTTGGATTGTAAACTCCGGTTTATTGTTAGAAAAAAATTTTTTTTGAAGGGCCAATTCTCTTTTTCTTCCATTTTTTGATCCTGAAAATCGGAAAAGCATTCAGGGTCTTTTTTCCCGTCTAAAGAAACGCCAGATCTCATATCTTTCTTCTTGACCCATTCCCTCATCTCTTCT
>NW_023591416.1:3670225-3682617 GCF_014843425.1 Jatropha curcas | reverse complement strand
ATAAAAAAAAAAGGGAAAAAGGAGATAAAAATAGGCAAGAATAGTTTTTTATAGTACCTTGAATTTAATTCCGTCGACCGCTTCTTAACTCCCAGGTTTTAGCCTCCTCGTTAAAGGTAATATATAAATTAATTTGAAAATTTTTTTAATGGACCACTTAACAACAAGGCCCCCAAGAAAGCCCAACTTTACAACGCTACACTAAACTGCCAGAAGCAAGTAAAGAATCCGCAGGAGCATAGGGGGAGAAAGGAAGCGATTCCGTTAACACAAGACTTGAGTGAGTAAAACGGAGGCCCCGGGGCGTGTTGTTATAGGAAAAAAGAAAGAACCCCGAGGGCGGGTTCCTGCCCGCCTGGAGGCAGCATGCCGCCCGGTCCGTAGCGGGGGAGCCCGCCTGCTTGGCTGCGGCGTGCCCGCTGGCCCCGGAGCCGGGCGCGCCCGCTCTGCATGGACGGCGCCAATGCCCGTCCTGGCGCCGACGCGGGCGTTGCCCGCATCTCTGCTTGGGCCGGGCTTGGACGCCCTTCGAGGGTGGCGGGGACATCGAACGTCGTTTTTTTTTCGGCTCCACGAGGCTTTTTGGGAAGTTGTTGTGCGGCACCTCCAAAAAAAATATTTCCCGGGCACCCAGTTTTTGCGATCCTCCGCTAAATTTTTCCTGGACGTTTCAAGTACCACATATTGGCTACTTCCGGCGAACCTTTCCAAATGGATATTTCGGTCCGACCGGCACTTTGAAATGTTTGCAGTCCGGCGGAAATAATAGGCATTTTTGACGACCTCAAAATTTGAGTATTTCACAATAACCAAAAATTTCCACGACGCTCTTGGCAACTTAGCGTCGGTTGGCAGGATTTCGGAGCCAAGGTTCGAAGAAGCATTTATCATGTACCACAGCCAATATCCGTGCTACAAAGAACATTTTTTGAATCAGTAATAGAGTCCGGAGGAAGAACATGGTTTCAACACGGATATCCTGAGCGTACACTGAAAAGACGGTCACTGTTTTTTCTAATGATGACACGAAGAAGAACCGTGTACGTTCTCAGAAAAATGGCTCTGAATTATGTTCTTAGCCAAGTGGTGAACTCTAACAGAAGAGCTTGGGAATGGAATGTTGCTGAGATGTTCGTAAAGTAAGAAAGAGGAAAGCCAGAACCATAATGAGGAAGGTGCATGAAGGAGTTTGGCGGTACCCAGTTTAAAGTGCCATGAGCCTAGCAAGAAAAATCCATGAGGCAGGGTTATTTCCTGGATGAAGATGGAAGGTGGACTGTGGTTCAGTATGTGCGTAATTGAAAGTTTGCATACTCATCCGCTATCATAAAGCTACTTTGTTGAATCCCATCCGACAACTACTTCTCTTCGGCTCTTTTTCGTACCATGGGGCATAAGACATCATGCAAATTTTCACCAGCAGCATCCAAACGGCCATCCGTATAATATTGGTCCCGCAGTTTGACTACTTCTCTAGATGGATTTTGATGGCTCCACCATCTTACAAACCCTTAACGCAACATGTGGCTGAGATTCATCGAACAGAACATTTTTCCTGTCACTATGGTGTGCCCCAATCACCATAGTTACAGATAATGGCCTCTCATTTTCAAGGGGCAGATGGTTGGCCAATGTGCTTTTATAGATACAAGGTTTGAGCACACCATTCTATCTTCCTTATCGCCGCTCAGGCTAATGGCGCAAGTAGTAAGCTCGCGAATAAGGAGGAGATCAAAAAGAATCCTGTCAAAGATGGTGTGAAAGGTATAGACAGCTGGCTGAGGAAACTTCCTTTTCACTCTCTGGGGGCCATCACAGACTACATTCAAATCAGTAAACGGAGCCTTCTCCTTTTTTGAAACTTGTAATACGGGAACGTGGAGGTAGTTAGTTACCGATAGAAGCTCGAAAAGAAGTCTCTCAGAGTTTTGATAGAAGCTGGTCTTGACTGAAGAATGGAAGGGTCACAGAAAGAGATATGAAGAATTGGCGGCTCGCTTAGACCGGAAAATGGACTGAATGCTCGAGTTCCAGGATCAAAATGAGAAAAAGAAGAATTGGCTCGTTTTCTACAATAACGAGTAACACCCAAGGGGCAAGTAAGAAACGGAGATCTGGTTTTGAATCAGAATTATTAGTCATGAAAGCCCCAGAATCATCCTGGTTGGGTAAATTTAAACCCAACTGCATTGGAACCGTTCAGAGTCACAAACTATTAGCAAAGGCGGCCGCTGAATTGGTCACTATGGAAGGAGAAATACCTGTTCAATCGAATCGTCAATTCAAGGAACCAATGAAAAGATTCTAACGTCTTGAAATGATGATTTCGAAAAAAAAAAAAGCTAAGTCGAAAACCCGAAAGGGGCGGCTTAGGGAAGAAATTAAGATTAAGCTCGCTAGGTTGAAAACCCGAAAGGGCGGCCTAGGCAAAAGTTAGAGCATAAAAAAAATAATAATAAAATAAAATAAAAAATTTTTTCAGGATCAACGTGTGGTGCTTAGTTTAAATACAGAATTCATGCCATGCATTCGTGATAAATGTGTGATTGGTTGCTCAACGCCATCAACCCGACTTGAAGGAGAATAGGAAATCGAGTAGTAAGAGTAAATGACCATTGTATTAGAATAAACTTTCTTTACTTCTGTATAATGTTGAAAAGAAGAAAGATTAATAAAAGATTTGAAGTTCAAAATTTATTTGAATTTCAAAATTTTTCTCTTTGTTCCGAGGTTGTGGTCGAAGAATGCAAGACCTTCCTCTCTACTTATTTAAACAAAGATCGACTCATCTGGTTTAAAATATTCTGGCTGTTGGTCCTGCCTAAGCAATGAACTCTTTTAAGACATTGATCGGAGGGACGAGCACCACTTTCTCAGTGATTTCCTCGAAAAGATCAATATAAAACCTTGAATAAACCTTAGTACTTAGCACTTGCATAGGTTTCATGCAATACATGAAAGGAGTTACATTTGGTTATTTTGTTTGGTTTGATTTGTGCAGGTAATAAAATAATCACTACCATTTCTTTTGTTGTTTCCAGCGTAAAGCTTTTATTCTATTTTGCAAATAACCTTTACTTTACGAACTTCATTTGTTAACCCAAGGGCAGGAGGCCCAAATAAACTAACGCAACAAATAATTCCAAAGGAAAGGTTTGTTGTAATGTTGATATTAATGTCATGTGGTGCAGGAAGCAGAAACTAAAAAAGTGCAGAGCCATCAAAAGGTCAATTAATTGAAAGAAATTAATTGAAAGAAAAGCAGATACATTTAAATAAAAGCTCATGGCCCGGGTACAAAAGGAAAAGAAAAGACAACAATTTATTCTAGTAGGGCCTATTAGTAGAGGCCAACCTTCACAGGGCACGACATCATTGTGGAGTAAAGAACCAGTTGACATATGCAGGTGTCACGGTATCTTGCATCGTTCCTTCATCTAAATACACAGTGTTTCGATTCCGCCAACGGTCAGCCAAGTTGGTCAACAGATGTGATGTTATCAGACCGCTCTCGAAGTTATAGACTCTGGGAACGCGCTGTATCATGCCATATTGACGGCTGATCCTGTCTTGGAAATAGGCCATAGAACGATCTAGACTAGCATACAGCACATAATTAAGGCTCACGCTTCCAGTAGTAACCAATCTGATCCTCCACCAGGGACAAATCCACCAAATTGTCGGGTTATCCCCAAAGTCGAAATGTCCTCGAGTCCGAGACCGAAAGTTGGCAGGACCATAAAAAGTTTTGGCAGGACCATAGGTTGGAATCAACGAGCATGGGTGGGACCGGAAAGAAGCAGACTTAACTTATCTAAATGCCCAGGCCTGCAGCAACATTGGACAAACCGGCGCGATGATGGAATATTGAAATTGGTGATATGAAGCGCAATATCCCTGCGTCTCCTACACCCAGCAACACTTGTTTCTCCCAATGATCATCATAAAGACAGTACGACGGTACAGCTGCATGTCACGGATTACGTCAGAAGTCCGAAAATCTCCAATTCCGGGTTGAACGATTCTTCGGGGCAATATTACACTTAAACAACAAGAAGGCAACAAGCTCGAAATCCATTAGAGGATCACAATTCATGGACAGAACCCTTGTTGAGAAAGGGCTTCCCAAAGGGAAGACCCTGAATTCCATTGTTATGCTCATCAGGAAGAAATTAAACCGGACACAAGGCCCACAATCTCAGCTAGATAATACCTAGGATCCATGGGGGCAAGGCGGAGTTTCATTTTGGTTCAGGATGATGATCCATTCACGGCAACAAATTTCCTCGTAGGTTCGGAGTCATCTAGAGTCTTCAAACCGGTAAAATCCCATGGTATTATCTGATTAAATGAGTAATCGAGCCTAAGACAAGAAGCCATGAATTAGGTTTTAGATCTTTGAAATTACCTCAAACCAGGCAAGTTTGATCCATAGGGGGAAATTCTGCCATAAAGTCATCAAGAAATGGAATTGGACGATAAGGTTGAGACTTCGGTTTCTTGAAAGCCATGAAAAAGGATTTATCTAAGAAATTGATCTGCTTTGAATGATTTGGATGCGAAAGGAAAGTTGGATGCGAAGGAAAAGTGAAATGAAACGCCCATTTATAGAAGGGTAAAGGGACCGGTGAGTGAAGCATTGTCATCACTCGACTTAATGTCCACTATCAGAGGTAGTTGAAAAGACATTCATGTATGGACTACTTGGGTTGGTGAGCATTTAAAGCCGCACTAATCAATAAGAAGGACGATTTGTACAAATCAGGAGGTTGAACCTTTATGATCGCGTTAATCGCCCTGTCAGGTAAGTGATACGATCCACTGTTGCTTGGTGATTGATTTTTGTAGTATTTCGTTTTAAGTCCATTATTTATTATTTTATTCTTTCTTTATTTCATTTTATTTCATTCATTTTATTTATAATAAATCGGTCCATGGACCACTAACAAGATGCACCGTTTTTGCAAACAAACGGGACACCGTACTATTTGTCGTATTCTTGTATTTGTGTTTTATTTTTGCAGGAACAAGACTTCGCAGTTGTAACGCAGTTTGTTTAGATATAAACACATACAACGATATAGAAAAAAAGTGTGTAAATAATCCATGAAAAGAAAAAATAATAAATAAATAACTGTAACACCATCCAAAAAAATAATTTAACCCCAGCTACTGAGTGTTCAATAATCTGCAAAATGGTTTCAAGAAATGGTGAGACATGCAGGCAGGACTACCAGCCAGCTACGGGATAGGACCAGTGGCAAGCCGAAGGAGATGGAGACGGTGGCGCCTCATCGGAAGAAGTGGCCATCCACATCCTTCATCCAAGAAGAAGTCGAAGCGGAAAATGCCCTCCAACTCCAGTTTCGTCCCGAAGTCCGCTCCTAATCACTCCGCCTAAGAAGCCGGCTACAACACTGGGACTGACGAGATTGATGCTCCGCAACCTCCGTTCTACAACTCCTGTAAAAGCAGACATGTGTAAAGAAAGTTTTACCAATATAAGAAGCAAATAAAGGTAAATGGTGGCGTAAAATAATTCATACCAACTCTGCCGCTCGGAGTACAAACGACCAATGTAGGACGGGCAAAAATACCCCGAAACGCTGGCAGATCTCCTGATATCTCTTGGGCCAGCACCTGCAACAAGGAACATCCATGTAAAACAATTGTTTATCTTCTTATATGGCAGGAAAAATGAAAAAAGACCAAAAACGGTTTGAACCGTAGCTGCGTCACGCAACTACAAAGCCGCGTCACGCGCCCACGTAGCCGCGTCACGCAGCTTCGTCCAAGTTGCGCACCCAGAAGCACGGCTGCGTAGCGCATCTCAGCACTCACATAACGCCACTCCACAGCTGCGTCACACGACTGTTCGAAATACGTTGCCCTAAGAACAAATGCGCCACGCAACCACGAAGTCGCGCCCCGCATCTCTCTAACTGCGTCACGCAACTGTTCAAGACTCTTACGCACCTGTTCCTCCAAAGAACAGCAACGTGACGCAACTATCGAAGGTACGCAGTAATTCAATTTCAACCTAATTTCACTATGTTCGTGTTGTTTTCATGCAATTTTCAGGGCAAAATCAAGTTGTTTTCAAATGCAATTTTAGGGGCAAAATCAAGTCGCCTAAAAGCTACGCAACAATTAAAGGTCACGAATTAAGTTTTTAATGCATTAAAAAGAGGGGTCGATTCCTAAGGTCAAGGCAAGTCTAAGGGTTTCTGGGCTCCTCGAACAGTTGCGTCAGCGCACAACTGTTTCATTTGGAAGAACAGCCGCGCCAAGCGCAACCCTACCAGCGTGACGCGACTGTTGACGCCAGGCATAAACCACAAAAACATAGTCCCTAATTTGCTACAACTATGTGCTACAACTATGGATTAAAAGCAGTAAAAAATGAAAATTGAAAGAAAATTTTTACTTACCTCGGATTGAAAGCCGCGCATCCGGCTCGTCTCATATCTGACTGGGAACTCCGTACCCGGCAATGGCAGAAGCTGCAGCGGTCGTGTCCCGGGGGTCAACGGATTCCGGCTCACCGGTACCGGTTCGCCATCGAACGTCGGAATATCGGGTAGGGCCCCAAGAATCTCCATTTCAGGAGTGTAAGCAGAAGCGGGAATTTCTGAAATCTGAGACATCTTTTCGGTTGAAAGTTCAGAGAATTCTCAAGTGTTTAGGGTTTGTGATAAGTGAAATTGAATCGATTATTAAAAAAGTTACTTATAGTAAATATCTGGGCTCAAGCCCATTTCTCCAAACAATGGGCCCAAGCCCACTCCTCTGAGATGGACCTGTTATCCCTTTTTAAGCCCTTTATCCCTTTTTAAGCCCCAACTAAAGGCCCCGTGCGACTGATTTAAAGCCATAATGGTCCACTTCGGCAATTTGACGTCGATATGCGGCCCGTACACTTCAGCAATTTTTGTCTACTCACCGCACAGGGGGCAAGAGCATCAAATCGTCAGATTACCCTCAGGTAAGTTTTCTTTCAACCGCTATATCATAAAGGGTATACTGGAAAATGCAGATAACAAGTTTTGTCAAATCTTTTATGCTGAAATTTTTGCTAAAAAAAAAAAAAAAAATTGCAATTTTTGCAAAATGATTAAAATATGCCTATAGAAGTGGATATTTTTGGTCCTAGGTCGAAATTCCGGACTAGGGGCAAAAATATAACCTTTTGCCTTAATGTGAATCTTTGCATGGGAACGTATGACGTTCCAATATTTTTCTAACAAAAAACAAAAAGGCAGGTTCGTTTGCACGCACGGATATTGCTTTTCTTTTTATGAACAATTTTTTCAGGGTCCCCAACCGGTTTTGATGGTTTTCCGAAGCCGATTAAGTCCTTTCTGATTAGTGATTGGTGCATTGCGAAGTTAATCAAGAACAATTTTTCAAAACAGTGATGGTGCATTTGCCAAGCTGTTTGAAATTTCCACCCCGGGCTTCGATGATGATTGATGTATTGCGAAGCTGTTTGAAATTTCTCCCCCAGTCAATGATGATGAATTGCGAAGTTGACCAAGGTAAAATCGACATCTTTCGAGCTGATCAAATTGAGCCTCAATCAAACCGACTGGAACCGACAAAGTTGATCAAACCGAGCTGAGTAGGTGGCCAGATCAAAGCCCTTCAAGCAGATCAAAGCCCTTCATCAAATCAACATCGTTTGAGCCGATCAAACCGAGCTTCGAGGATGTCTCTTCAAATTCCACGGGAACTGACGAAGCCGATCAAACCGAGCTGAGAAGGTGACCAGACATTCAAAATCCTTCAGGCCGATCAAACCGAGCCGAAGGTGTCTTCCAAGCCGATCAAACGAGCTTTTTGGAAGTCGCATTCACATGGTTGGAAGGAAGCCGACCGAAGCCGATCCAAACGCGAGCTTAGGAGTGACCAGATGATTTGACTCCAGCCATCTTTCCAACGCCGATCAAATCGAGCTTCAGAGATGATTGCCTTGATAGAAGGCGCTCAATTAGACCACTTTAACATTAATTCGCGTTTTATACAATAATGATTAAAGTTGGGCGGTTGCAAAACTGTTGCGCGTGATTTTATGCCTAAACACCTGACCCGATGAATGATATGAGGATAAGGGAGAAGGTATCATGATAAACCAGAAGTGTTTGAACCAATATTGAATCAAACCACACCAAAGGAGCCTGACCCGCGTTTAGGGTTGCGTCACGCAGGCTAGTACCTGCGTGACGGCACTCTTAGCTGCGTCACGCAGCTCTAACTAGGGCCAACACCTCTGTGCGCAAGCCGCCCGCTGCCAACGACCTGCACTGTTTGTTATGGTATACGCTGCAACCTCGTACAAAAAGTAAGTCGATTCACGGCGAGCTTACGAGTGCGTACGCCAGAGTACGTACTGTCACATATTCAGGTCCTCTGAGTATATCAGCGATGCTCCTGCTCGTGACGCCTCGGCCACGGTTATACTAAACATTTACAGCAAAAACGGGGACCTTTTTGACACTTTTGCCTACTCATTTCCTCTAAGGAAAAAATGCTTTCTGAGTTTTGAGTTTTTAGTGTTAACGACCTAGGGTTTCTTTCCTTAAGGAATTCACTTGAGGTAAACTTGGGAAAGATCGGTCATAGATATTTTTAGATTCAAAAATCAAAAAAAAAAAATACAAAAAAAAATAAGATAAGAGGGAGGAAGAGTAGAGCATAAGAAAGAAAGAAAAAAAGAAAACTATTCTATTTTGTGAAAGGCGACTTTGGTGTATTTACACTTCTGGATCGTGAAAAAAAACACTTCTGAGTTTGAATCTTCAGCCGCATGCCTATCCATTCAAATGCTGAGGGCTATGGTTACACTATTTCTAACTCCTTCCTTTTTATTCTCTAGCATTTCTATCTCCTAAAAATCTCATTCTTCATGAGTGGGTTTTAGTTGAGACCCTATTAGTTGCATTAAACCGTGAGTTTGTGCCATTGTTGTAAATCGTCTCTGCGGTGATTTAATGAATCAGTTTCTATGAATTTAAACAAGTAAACATGTAGAGAAAAGAAATAGTTCTTGAAAGTTAGGTTTTGCGGACCAGAGCAGCCGCGGTCACGCAGCTACTACCTGCGTGACGCGAACTGCTCCTGTCCAAAAGCTCTTAACCTGGATTTGGACACTGCGTCGACAGCTGTTGATAAGATAACATACAGTAATAATATTTTGTTTTATATTTGATTTTAATGTTTCGCCTAAAAGATGAATAATCAATAAGTCTTGAGTGTTATAAAATAGTCACAAAACAGTTCCGTTCAGCGGACTGTTCTTCATTAGAAAACACCTCGTGACGCGACTGTTCTTAATTCAGCAGGAATGACAGAGTTCCGTCACCGCGACTGTTCTTTCATAGAACACCCGCGTGACGCACACTGCTATGAAGTTTTCCAGAATAAAGACAAGAGTCGCGCCCACGCGACTGTTCTTCCATAGGACACCCGTGTGACGCGACTGTCCCCCAGTTGCAATTTATTTTTTTGTTATTTTTATTTATTAAGTAAATTCTTAATCTTCAATCCAGAAAAAGGTCAGAATGGGCAAATCGAGTTTTTTAATCAAACTGCAATCAATTTAATATGTTGTATTAGATATTTTTTGAGATTTAATATTGTTGATTTTCCTTCTTAACTATATTATTATTAAAGCCGGTTGTGGCCCGCCTTTACACCTATAAGGCAAGAGCGGGTCTTTTATTTTTTTATTTGATATGTATGGAGGATGAATGATGGATGTGATGCTTTAATTTATGAATAATGCAATGGATGAGTTTGCTTGGACGCATCAAATAATTTCACACATAGGGAGCTCGGGTCTCTATTTTATTCGGGGTTGGCGCTTTAAATAGATTGGCTTTTTCTAAAATAAAAAATCAATTTAGAAATCGTAGGTTAAAAGAGGCCGGGTTTTTTAGGCGTCGGTTTCCAACGGGCCGACGTACCTAATTCCCTTACCTTAGGATCTGTACTTGGTTACGCCTGACCGAGTTTTCTTTCAAATAATTTGGCCTTAAATAAAAATTTGGGTTTTAAATTGAAGTCACCTTTTACAAAGTATAACGTCCCATTTGCCGAAATAATGGGTGCGGACTAAAATAATTTGTAAGACCGATTTATCGGCACCGCGTATCCAAAAAGGGTTTTTATCACCTCTTTTTCCAAATAATAACCAACTAAACCAAACCGATTTTTCATGATGTTTCGGGGAAACACCTTTCAGACAGGCCACTGGCTTCTCATAAATCATTTTTTATGATACTCTCGCCAGATGGGGCAACTGTTGAAATACTCAAATTTTTGAGGCTCAAAAAGCTGGTTTTTCCCGGAACTGGCAACAGTCTGGGTCCGGACCGGAGGCCATTTTGAAAGTTCACCGGAATAGTATGCCAATTATGGTACTTTAAAACGTCCGGGACGTCGCCGAGGATCACGGAACTTAGGTCCCGGAATTATTTTTCGGAGGTCGGGAACTCCCGAAAAAGGCCCTTCCTGAACGAAAAAATTAGCAAACCGCCGGCCCCTCGCCGGCCCCAGGCGCCCGAAACCAGTTCCGATTTTTTTCCTATAAATTGGCCCCGAAGCCCTCAGTTTGGACTCACTCAGTCTGTGTTGACGGACGCTCCTTCTCCCCTACGCTCCTTTGCTTCTTTACTGCTTTTTCTGCATTTTTTTAAATTTTAGCTTTATTGTTTTCTGCTTGTTTAATTGGTCACTAAATTTGAATTAATTAATATTCCCTTAACGAGGAGCTTAACCTGGAGTTAAGAAGTGGCTGCGATTTAAATCAGGTTACATAAACTAAACTCTGCCCTATTTAATTTTTAGCATTCATTTGCATGCTTCTCTTCTACTTTCCCTAAATTCTACAACTGCATAAATGCAATTCACGTTCATTTATTAGGCAAATGAACTGCCTCATTGAACATGATTAAGCTTAAATTGCCGGGTTAATTAATAATCTTTGGGTTACTTAAAAAAAGCCTAAATCTTGACGAATATTTGGCTAAAAAAAGGCCTTAGTTAATCAATAAACTACGGTCTTAATCGCCTTTATTTTGAAACAAATTCCGGCGTTAAGTCCAATTAATCAAATTAATTGTGGGCTATAAATAGCCTTAATCAAACACGTTTTTCCTCTCTAGACGGACATAAAACTTGGCCCCTCCATTGCCAAATACACTCTCATCACCTTTGTAGAGCAAACAGATCTCCCTATTAAGTAGAATTAATCATTTTTCTTTAGCGGACAAATCGCTTAAAATTCAAAATTTTTGGGCTAAAACGCCTTCAAATAATTTACTTTTGCTAAATAAGATTGCCTTTAATCAATTCAATTTTGCGAACAAATTCGCCTCAATCATCAATCTTTTGGCAATTAAATTGCCTAAATTCAATATTTTTGCGCTTTTAAAGCTTCAAAATAATCAATTTTGAGTCGCAATCGCCTAAATCACATTTCAATTCTTTTGGCAACAATTTGCCTAAATCAAACTGTTTTGGCCTAAAAGCCTTAAATCAACCAATTTTGCCATCAATTGCCTAAAAAATCAAATCAACTCAACTCTTTGGCAAAATGCCTAAAAACAAAATGCACGAAGCATACACACACTCATGCATAAGCTACCCATTTTCAAAGCCCTTTTAAAAAGGCCTATTCGAACTACGTTGACTTTGATCTTTCCCATTCAAACGGGATAGTACGTAGGCACGTCTTGCGGATTTAACCCCGAGCGGCAAGTTCGAAAATACATAAAACATTTTTTTCATTGCGTCCAATTACTTCATCGATTCTTGCCAAATCATTCCATTTTTTTGGTTAGTTCATTCAGACATGACATTCAGTCTCGGGATCCACCTCGCGGTTTCGCAAACCATGCCTTAAACATTGGGATAAATTAATCTAGTTAATTAGGTTAAATTAAAAATTGGAGTCAACTTAGGGTTATTTTTCCTGGTTTTACCCTAAATAATAATTAAACAAATGGTTGGCCGACTCAATACATTCACGTGCATCTACCCTTAGTCCACATGCATTTTCATTTGGCCTGTGTTTTCGGGGGGGTTGCACGGACGTTAACTGGCTCTTATCCATTAGAGCCCGAATAACCATCATCTTGGGCCACCTGTAATTAGAATCAGCCCTGTTAATCACATGGGCTGACCATATAGATTATAAATAATCTAACTAATCTCCCACTTGGCCATGTGCATTTCTTGAGTCTATTCATGTTTATCCTTAATTAGAATTAGCATGATCAGCTTATTGGCGGTCATAAGTCATTAATCGACTATGATTCCTTTACATATATCACAGAACACTTCAATTTCATAAGCTTTTAATGGACGAAACTATTCAAGCTAATATTTAC
>NW_023591416.1:3608870-3669725 GCF_014843425.1 Jatropha curcas | reverse complement strand
AGTGTGATTTCGGGCCTTAGGAATCACATCGATTTTGTGATATTATATTGGGACTCATGTCAGGACCAGAAATTGTGAATTCTCGGGCCTACTGTGGCCCAGAATATGTGAATTGTCGGGCCTCTAATGGCCAGAAAGTGTGATCGGGCCTTAAGGCTCTGAATTTGTGAATATTTTGGAGGCCTACTGCCGGCCTATGAATTAGTGATTCTCATGGGCCTCTGTGGCTCAGAATTATGTGATATTGAATTGGCCTTCTTATGGCCAGAGTGTGATTTTTCGGGCCTTAGGCGGAATTATGTGAACTTTGGCTGCGGCCGAATGTGATTCTCGGTCTGTGAGCTGAATTGGTGAATTTTTTATTTTCTGTATTCGCTGTTCTATTAGTATGCATGCCTAAGATATTACTTTTAAAAACTTTAGTAAAGAACGCAAGGAGACAAGTTTTAATGTGTTACTAATATACCTTTTAGGATCTTACAATTAACTTGGTAATGTGCTGAGAAATCAATATATGTCCTGAAATCCCGTCGAGCTTTTGGATCCGAGCCACCCGGTCTGGTCAAATGATGCCACTAAAAAGGCAAAATCATCAATACCGTCCCGTCGTGGGTTACTATTGAGGTATTTACTGATTGCTTGGCTGAAATAGCCACAAGCTGAGTTTTGCTTGGGTGCTTTGGCGAGAATGGTGGGACACTACTAACACTTTTTCCATTTTTCTCTGGGGCGAGATGAAATGACCCCTGTGGATTTTTCTGTGATTACCCGGATCCCCTTTGGTATCGGACTGATTGAATTATATGATGCTCTGGAGACAGAGCATTTCCCCTGATCGGATGGGCGGAAATTGGATTGGTACTACGACCTGCCTCGGATTGTCGGGCCAGGCCTGCTACTCCATGCTTTGAGTTGTTTTTCGCCAAGGGCGGTGGCTATATCTCCAAGCCACCTAGATCATAATATAGCTAGACATAGGCAGGGGAGAGCTGAAAACGGACTTACCAGGTGGGACAGATTCACGTTTGGTTGCTGATGTTCTATTCGACCCTTTTTGGGTCCATAGGAAAGAAAGGTTTAAATCCTTCTAGTCTTGAAGAGTTTAGAAAACCTAGCCCATATCACGATGTTAACGACTGGGCCTGGCGCTATTCTGATCCGTATGTATAATGATCATGTTGTATACTGAGTCGCGCACTGTAAAAACTTAGCATGGAGACCTATTACTTCTGGGAAAGGTAATATGCGAAGATACATTCTGTATAATTTTCTAATATTATTAAGCCACTCTTTGACTACTCGTTTCTATCTTTATGTTGAGATTTGGAACATTGAGTAATTTCCTTACACTCGCCACGGAGCAGATCATGCGGATCTCGGATTAGGGCTGGTACCTTGGCTTTGGAGATGGTACCCGACACACCTTCATACCAGTCGCATAAGCACTCGCTTGAAAAGACTCTGAGAACCTTTTTTTGATACGTGTAGTCCCGGGCGCAAGGTATGTGTTCAGTAAATTCTTAGAATACGTTGAATAAAAAAGATTTATCAACAATTAATTTGGCATTCTTTTTTTTTTTTTTTTTTTTTTTTTTTTTTTAGGATATGAGGTGGGGTGGATGGCCATTTCGCCTACAGAGCTGGATCCAGGGTTGGATCCTCATTTCCAGCGGTCGGATACTTGTCTCGGCGGAGGTGATCTCTGTCGGCATCCCGTCCTGAGACGCATTATTACTTTGGGCGATGAAGAGTAGACTTTCCAAATAAGGGCTGTCCGTTCCATCCCTTATTCCTTCTCTTCTCCGGAGACAGCGAGCGGCAGTGCAGATGACTCTCACCGATGCGCATACTGAGGGTAATTCCGTATGGAGAAGTTCATCTTGGAGGGAGATTATGCCCTGAGTTTCTTGCATTTGACTCTTTTCTCAATGCAGTCCTATTAGAATCGCGCTTGACAATTTTCAAGATTAGCTTCCTTTCCAAATCCGCCCACCAATCGCATATTCTTCTCTTAGGTAGCCGTCAAGGGTTTGCTTCCGTAGTAGTAGACTAACCCAAAGAGGAGGCTAAACGACTAGATTCCTTCACTTCTTCTAAACCTCGGGCTGAGGTTCATCTCAAACGCGGCCCTTATGCCACTCGGCGCCATTTTCATGGGCTCCCCGGGCTGTGACAATTGAGGCTAACCTCTCTCCGTCTCTCCATTTCCTCTTTCGGGGTTTCCACTTTTCTATTCAGTTTACTTGGCCATTTAATACGTTCTTTCCGTACAGCATTTTCTTACCTTAACTCTTGACGCTCTTTTAGCCTTTCGAGAGGTCTCTGCTGGAAAAATGTGGATTCGCTTGGCTTGCCTTCTGATTGGATCATTCTAACCGAGGTAAGTAAATAAACTGCTAAATTCTCTCACAAAAACGTATTCATAAAGAGATTTGACGTTCATTTGCAATTTTTTTTTATTATGGTTTCCTGTTTGGATTGATCATCTATATGGAATTTGATCGCTCGGTGCATGTCATAACAGGAACTGTCTTCCGTCTGGACCTCTGTGAGGCGTCTGTACAAATGATCAGAGAAGGCAGATTGGCTCTTCTCTCCCTCGCCGTTTGAAGCCATGATTCTGCTCTCTGGATTTTTCTGTTCCTCTTTCTTTCTTTCTGTCTGCATTCTCTTACCTCGTACGCTAAACTTTGATTCTGTGTCTTTCTTGTACTGTTCTACTCGTTTATCCTGAGTTTTTAATCTTTGTACCTCGCACTTGGCTTCTTATATGAAATTTACTATGTATTGTCATGTTTATCTGTATTTGACCAACCCACAAAATGGAGGACTTCAATCATTTTTGGCTTATTGTGAAAAATACAGCTCTTTTTTTTTTTTTTTTTATGCGTGTCGGCCACTGTTCCGGCGCGATCTAATTCAGTGGGCAATTTTGGCGACCGCGTCGCCTTGTCATTTCGGTATGGCATATTCGGCGGCTGCTGCCTGCCTCATTCCGTTGCATTTTCTCCTTTATAAAGCTTGTGTCTTTGTTTCGGTCTTTTTTCTTCATCATTCCTTAATCTTCTCTTTCTTCTTTCTCTAGTGTTTATCTTTTCCAAAGAAATGAATCCTTCCTTTCCAATCATAGCATTCACAAGCTTGGGGCTAGTGAGTTCTCTCCAAAGTTGGAAAAAATGAATCAACTTCGAAGATGGTAATGGGCCTCTCTCTCCGTTATCATTACCTCTTAGGTGGGTAATGAATCTGATCTGGATATTTTTATGGGCCTATATCAAGATGGGATCCTCTGTAGGCCGCACCGTTTTCGGTTTGGGGCCATGATTGGAGGTTTATGTATGTGTTCTCTTTTTTCGAGGAGTTTTTGTGCTTATCATAGGTGTGACCCTAATGCCCCTTTAGTCCCTGGATGAGGTTAAGTTATTGGTATGTTCGGTTCGTTGAATCCTGTTTCAGTTCTGTGACCTCCTATAAGCTAGTGCGTATGATTTGTTTGGTGATCAGATAGTCAATTCTGCTGTGCCTCTCTGATTTTGATATTGAATTTTCAGAGGTTCGTTCAGAGACCCAGACTCGGATGAGGCTGAGGATGCGGGTCCTGGGTTTTTTTGCTTATTTAGCTGTTTTTTGTTTATTACAAGGATCTTCTTCAGGCTTCGGACTTGCGACCGTCCTATTGGTTTCGGCTTATGATGGAGGATTGGGTTGCATTGGTGGCGTTGTGCTGGCAAGATAACCATCAGGAGCCTTGACATGAGCTGCTTTCTATTGCTTCGAGGAATCTGTGGCAGTTTCCTGCTCGATTATACTCCAGGTATTTTCTCTCATCTTTTCCCTATTTTTTTTGTTTTGATTCATTCTCTTTGGTAATAGAGGATCTCATTAACTCCTAGGTTTTTGGTTTGAAGGACCGACGTCTTCCAAGTTGGTTGCGCTCAACTTTATTGCCCTATTAACCCTGTCCATATCGTATGCGGAAGTATTTTGATTAACTACCCGTCTCGTTGATGTCGTGGCTTCAATGGTTAATTGAATTAAGGTCAGACGTATGGTGTTGTTGGTTCGTACCTTGGTATGATATCAACCGGTTTATTCAGTGTTAGCTTCCGCCATACTCAGGTTTACTGTTGGGCCTTACACATTGCATCTGGTACTTTGTGCGGCTTTCGCGCGTTCTGAGACATGATGGGGATAGATCAGTACTGTTTCGCGACCATGGATGTATTTCTAGCTGATTCAGCCATACACTCCGTGGAGTTTACTTCGAGCCGTTCCTTAGGGCCTGGGTTAGGGGACCAATTTCCATATGGCTTCACGACCCTCTACCGCCCCTAATCCCTGCTGGTAATTCCACAGCACCACTTCTTCCTGAGTACCCCGGGTCTGGTTATGAACCATTGTCTGGCCAGTTGAGAAAAGCTGAGTAGAGGAAACGCCTGGCTTAGAGTGTACCTTGAAAGATCTCGGACTCAGGCTCGAACGCTGGTAATCCCGAGGCTGGCCGCTCCGACTGAGGCAGATTCTGTTGGCTCCCCCCCACGCACCGGGAAATGTTGGAGAAAGTGTCGGGAGCTAAAGATGACCGGAAGACGTTGCCTCCAAGGGGCGACGGGGCACTTAGACTTTATGGGCTTTTTGGTTTTTTTTTTTTTTTGGTTTTTGACTCTTTTCGGTATTTTGGCTTTGGAACCTTTGATTATGTTTTTAATTTGGAGACCGTGGTGCTCTACTTTCTTTAGTTTTCTGCTTGTTTTTTTAGAACTGTTTGCCTTTGTTGCTTTCAATTGGGCATGTCATTTGACTTTTAAGCTTTCCAGCATTTCCAAATTTTGGGGCCCTTTGTTTCCCCCAAAAGCTTTTTTTTTTTTCTTCTTAATTTATTCAAGGCTCTAATTTTTTGCCTTAAACAGTCGCCTTGTCGGGTTTTTCAAACTTAGCAGAGCGACCCATTTTTGCCTAAGCCGCTCCTTTTCGGGTTTTCACTTAGCGGGCCCGATTTTTGCTACCGCCCTTTTCGGGTTTTTTCTAATACTTTTGTAGCGGGTGTGTTATATTTATTTCCACTACTTATTAATCGGCAACAGAAAGAATTATGAAATGGTAATGTTTTGTTTTTTTTTTTTTTTATTGATGTTTAGACCAATACCCAATGAGGGCTGCCTACATATCTCCGATATAGTAATTTCTTTTTTTTCCGAAAGAGAAATTCAGGTCTAATGTAGTTCGTTTTACATTTATGCAAAATGATTAAACAATTTACCACAAAATATCTTTAACCGTGATCTAAATTACATGGCTTAGTGAATTCCAAGCCATCAATCAGTCAGAAAATAACGATGGCTCCGCCTGACAAGATCTTTTCTCAACACAATACGGTCCAGCCAATGAGGACGGAACTCTCCCCCGTGGATCTATTGACCGGTTGTCTAATTTCCTTCAAGAAGCGCAAACAACCTTCTTGCTCAGTTTCGGTCTTTGACCCTCTTGTTAAAATGTCGCGCCTTCCCTTTCTTTTGATAAACTTGAGTTTGGTTGGATTGCTCGCAATTCGCTTTTCATCCATACCCAAGAGCTGCAATGATAATTCCTCAGCCCAAAATTTTGCTCGCACTGATCTGGCTTTCCCCAGATAACCCTCGCCGACTGAACTTCCAGCTCAATAGGACAATAACTGCTTCATGCGATATACTAAGGAATAACGGGGTTGCCCCAGTAGGTGTTCTAATTGAATCCCTTATATCCCATAAGGCATTCGGCAACTGTTCAATCGCAAGCTTTGGTGGGCTTCTTAATTGTCTTTTTGGCAAAATAACTTTTTATGGCTTATTTGCAAAAGCTTCTAACACCCCGTTTTGTTTGTGGACGATAGGGTGAGGACTTATGATGTTGGGATTCTCGTCTCTTTCACAAATTGCAAAATTCACCCTGGAAGTGACGCTCATATCTCGTGGTGACTCGATGGCGTTCCCCGTAACCTGCAAAGGGATGTTGGTACGAACGAACTTGTGGCTGCTTTCTGGCATTCAGATATCGAAAAGAGGCTGCCTTCCTCGATTCCACTTAGTGCAAATAAATCATATAGCAAACCAGATAATGGAACTGGGTGACCGTTGGAAGGCCTGGGTGGATTTTTTCCGAATCACTGTCTGATTGCCCCAGGTCCGCGAAATGGCTCATGGTGGAAGTGATAGGATTTAGATTGACCGGAAGGCTGTTTGTTGCATTTAGCAAAACGTTGACCAGTTCGGTGGCAGCTTCTGCGCAATCCTCATAAGCAATTGCCTTCATGGTTGACCAGTAGATGAACCTATGGTTCGTGGATTTTTCGAGCCAAGGCTTTCCCGTGCATGGTGTGGGGCCAGACTCCCCCGTTATGTAAGGAACTTCCATCGCATGGTTTTCGCCAGCCTTCTTCCTCAATCCAACCGCCACCTTAAACGTGCATGGCCATTCCAAACTTCTTTTGTACAGAATTCCTCCCCAATAACGGAAATATCGCGGGATGCTAGTTGTCTCAATGGTCTCGTTGCATCCCAGTTTGGTGATCCGCTGGGTTAACTTCATTCTGAAGATAATTCTGCTATATCCCAATAACCCAGCGGCTTATCGTCGCCGAATTCATGAATGTGCTGCGCTGTTTCCTGTACCGCGCCACTGTCAAGGGTCGAATGACTCGATCCTCTTCCTACATTGCCCATCCGGAGGCTAAGTGGCTAGAGCATCCTGCAAACGATTTTTTTTTGCTCGTGGCACAGTCAATCGGAAGATAAACCATCTAAATTTGCTGAGCCAAGTTCATCGTCAGCGTTGTAGGTAAGGAACCAACGCTCTTCTTCTTTAAATTTTCCATTTCCTTACAAGCCTGGAAGACTAAATTCAGTTGGAATCCTCCGAAACTTTGAGGAACTTTTTCTCCTTTTCCAATGGCTGCTTCTAACCCTCTTATGCAAGTCTACTCGGCTTCATTGTTAAGTTGCAGTTTGAAATCCAATTTGTGCGGATTGGGATGTATTTCTCCACAAGGAGTTTTGAAATACAACTCCCCAACCGCATTTTCCATGTAATTCGAAGCTCCATCGAGTAACATCTCGCACAAGAATTACCACTTTCTATAGCTTAACAAGGCTTCATCAGGAATTCCACTTCCAGCATTTGGTCTCCGACCGGGTAATTCACTAATTGGATCAGCTAAAGCACTGCCTTTCACGGCCTTGCCGTTGTACAAATTTTAAGGTCATAGCTGCAAGTATGATATCCCTTTGTCATTCTTACAGTCAAGAACCCGGGCCTCTCCTAAGGAATTCAAGGGTTTCGACTCAGAAATAACGTACGTAGTGTAAAGAACAGAAGAGGTTTATGCTTGTAGCATTGGTACAAGGCCCAGACTAGAGCCAAGACATAACTTCTCTATCTTATTGTACTTTAATTCGTATTCTAGCATCCTTTTGCTTGAGATAATACATTGCAATTTTCTATCCCTTCGTATCTTCTGCTTGGCTGAGCTATAACAATCGCCCCATAGCTTCTTCCGTGAACTGATTAGGTAAAATAGCAAGGTTTCCGCTAGCCTTGGTGGCTGTAAAAACCGGCGGGGATAGCAGATATTGCTATGACTATGGCCGAAAGCTTCCTGACAATCCTCATTCCACCTTGACTGCTACTCCTTTCCTAAGTAAGCTTGAAACATAGGACACAAGTGTCATGCCCCAAGTTTTTTTTTTTTTTTTTGATTGATAGACCGCTGATATACGTAGTCTTCCCCAAGGAAACCCCGAGACTATCTTATTTCCGTCCTTGAGCTGGCATTTCCAGCCAATGGCTTTGGGCAATTTTTGGAAGGGTCACATCTCTATGCCTCTTCCGACTTGACCATAATGCCCCAAGAAATACCCGGTATTGTATGCCCTCGAACAAGACACTTTGCTGGGAATTGGCTTTCAGATTATAATTAACTTTTCGAAGTCTAAGGAAGACTCTTCGAGCGCATGTTTGTATGTTCTTAATACAACTGATTTTTGATTTAACACCAATGATCGATCCACGTACATTTCTACCTCTTCGTAGAATCATGTCATGTGAAGAATGGCTTCACGCCTCTTTGATAGGTTGCCCCAAGCATTTTTGAGCACCAAAAGGCATAACTCTGTAGCAAATAAGATTTCCCACTTCCGTGATGAATGCCGTTTTTTATCTTTGTCTGGCACATGCCTCACTTAATTTGGTTTGTATGACATAGCAAGATCGGTCAAAGGAAGACCATACTTGGTGTCCGGCAACTCAGTCTACTAACATCAATATGGCGGTAAGGGGACGTCCAACCTTTCGGACACAGCCTTAGTTCAAATCCCCTATATCAAACACACATTCTGACCTACCATCTTCTTCGCAACTGCATAATATTTATGCTACCACGTTGGTAGAAGCGATAGGTTCTATGAACTTGTTTCAGCAGCTGCTTGGCCACTTCTTCTTGATCTTCAAAAAGACCATTCTGATCTTCAGACCTTTCTCAGCTTCTGTTTTACTGGCTTAGCCTCGGGGTATACTGGGATTTTGTGTACCGCTATTGCTGGTCCGATTCCCGTGATGTCGATTGCGTTCCACATGAAGCAATCGGCGAACTTCTTCAAAGCATTCCAGCTGACTTGTTTCCCTGTTTAGGCACATCAAATGCAGATGTATGTATATCATTCATCTTTTCTTCTTTGCCAATATATTATTTTTTTCTTTTTCATTTTTATTTCGTTTAATTTCTTTTTCTTATTTTTTCTTGGGAAAATGCTTATGGAAAAAGATAGACACGCGGGGTAATCAAATCTGCAACCTTTATTGGATTATGAAACGGAATCGTCTTCAAAGTATTACATCAACCATTTGAAATCTGGATTTTTCAAATCCAGACACGACGACTCAGAATTGGGACTTGGACCTCTGCATTCAGTCTCATACCCGAGGGTTCAAGACTCAAACTCCATACAGGACTTGATTTCCAACTTTTGACTCTAGGTTTAGACCGGGAGGGGGTGTATTCAGACAGTGGCGCTCCTCACTCGGCGTACCAATTAGGTAGAGAAGGTACCTTCATTTTTGGCTTGATCAGGCTCACGTAAATCTTGGTTCCGACATCAATATTCCTGTAATGACTGCAACTCTCATCAAAGAGACTAAGGCCTGCATGAAGTGCTTCCACCTTCCGGATTGGGTCCTTGTTTCAGGCTTGTTAACCTTACATCAGAGAATATTTTCTAATCCAGGCCAGCCATCTTTTTAGCAGTCGGTGAGCAGTAAATGTTCTTGGAAGTTACGATAAAGGAATCGTCTCTCCGATTTGCAAGAAGTGACCTATTTTAAAGTCAAGAAGCGTAGAGATGGCATCATGATATGTTTTTACTTCTTCCTCTTCTGGTACTTTTTCAGCATCGGTCTTCATAGTAGGTCTGATAAACCTATTGCCTCGAAAAGTCCCTTCATTCACCGACATTCCCAAGGCTTGCCAATGGCGGGGTATGTCTTATCCGACCCTTTGCCATAAATTCATGATCCTGCAGATAAGGACTCTTATTCAGCATTAAAAGGAGAACTATCAATTTATCTGCCACCGTCCCCGAAATCAAAGAGAAATTCGGGAGTTTGTAGTCTTCCCTCTATGACTGCACAGGTCAAATTGTCCCGAAAGGGGCAAGTTGGTGTCCTAGGGTGACGCTCAAAAGAGAGGCATCGACCTTTTCGGAACTTTTCAAACTGATTGTTAGTCATCTCCAACTGAATAGTAAAATACCTTGTCCTCATAAGGAAAATTGCTTTTTGGTGTAAGGACGAGGTATTAGACTTGGCATGGTGGATCCATGTCGACCCAAAAGTAGATTAAAGCTGGTCGGATAATAATTAACCTGGAATGGGAACTTCCATCACAGCTGGCCCGACTGTCAATTTTAGCACATAGGCAACCCCCAAACACTTCCCTTCGGGTACTATCAAGAGCTTTCACATATCTGGTCAGCATGGAAATGAAATCTGTCTCTCTAACCCCAAACAGCTGGCTACCCTTAGTAGGGGCAGACGTTCAAATGCTGACGCCATGGTCATGAGAAACATTGGTACAGTTTTGGTCCTCTAGTCTGAATGGTGACATACAAGAGCATTTGTTTGTGATGCTTCCCTCCTTTAGGTCCAGTCATCATCAGAGAAACCGAATGCTTTGCATTTTAAGATGATTGAGTGAGGGTGGAACACTAGCAACTTCGAGGGCCTAACCTCTACCGATGTCCTGAAGTTGGCTCAAAGCCTTGCAAAAGAGCTTGGCGATGAAGGAAAAGATATCCTAAAAGTTCCAGATTGGCCACCATTAGCATTCGTGTCTTTTTAATTGATGGAATAGAGACCGGATCCCTCCCCCTTTCCCCTCCTCTGTTTCTTTTGTAGGGATTATTGGAAATTTGTCCAAGACTAAAGGATTCAAATAACTGTCTACCTTCTGGTTAATAGCATCGACCATCCTCAGAAGGTCATTCAGATTAGGACACAGATTTTCATTCATTACCAAGAATAGCTCGAAAGGTCGATCAATTCTTGGTCAGAAAAACAATAGCAAATTTAACCGTGATTTGGTAAAGGGTTTTAGTGCTAATGTTTGGTTTGCTTCGTGATAAATCGAACCATTAATCCACTAGGTTTGGATGCGATTTTGAGAGGGTCCCAAATGCTTCAGTCTTGTCCCATATCCTGATGATACTCACAATATTCCATACGACTTTGTAAATTCTTGGTCGTGGGTTTGGGTATGGATTGGTCTTTGCTCAAAGGTTAGTGATATAGAGTTTGCTTATAAACAAGCCTCTTCGGAATACCAAAGGATTAGCAATTCGCGAGATCAAGTGTAGGTTCTCTTGACTGACTGCCCAGCCTCTCATATTTCCCCAAACACCGTAGAGGAATTTATGTGGGAGTAAATGCATTGCCACTGTCGTGGACTTGCTAAACTTGGACTAGAGTTTTTTGTTTATTTTGAGGCCCCCGATATTCTTCTTTTTAGTTGCCCCATTTGACAGTAAATTCCTCCACCTTGTAGCAGTGGTAAATGAGCGACTGGAATGATTGGTAAGATATTGAGTCTGTAACTGTTGTTGATAGACAGGCCAACAATTTTTTTTAAAAGATATGTCCACTGTTCTTGTTTCGAAGGTCAGATTTTGATCATTTTTAGGCGGCCTTGGCCCTACCACCTCGTAAGGAAACGAGGAAAGGGTTCATTGTTCTTTTGTTTGAGTAGTTTCCTAGTTCTTCTTCGAGTAACATCAACTTCTATATTATAGTGATACTGAGAATTAAAAGCCCTTGCAAACTCCCAACCAGGTTTCATCTTAGCGGCGGTCCAAACTGACAAACCATCTATCAAGCAAGCAACCAGTCAGGGATTGTTTGGAAGCAACTGAAGCAGGGAGCTCGCTGCTTAATCCAAATGGGTTAGGGCGCACACGATAACAATTTTTCAAGTGTGTTTTTAGGACAGGTGGTTCCATCAAAACTTGTCCATCGTTTGGCTTTTGAACTTAGTAGGCAATCTTGCTTCGGGGAACAAGGACAAAGAGTCCATGTCCACCCCATTCCTTGTGGGTTCTTTAGAGCAGTAACAGACTCCTTTCTAAGCCAATTCCAGTCTTCTCTTCATTCCTTTGAGCTCCCAGCTCAGAAGCAGTTTTGGATGGTCATTTTACCATCCAAGTTAGGGTTTGAGGATCGTAGGGCGCAGAGCCAGGTCCTTGGTTGGAGGCAGCAGGACCACTCCCCCATGCGGAGGCCCCATTTCCATTACCACCACTTAGTTCAGCTAATAGGTGTCGGCTTCTTGGGGCGGCCAATGCTCTATTCATCTAGCCCTATATTCTGGCTTCCCTTTTGTTCCATGAGAGTTTGGATGGTCAGCTAGTGATCCATCGTGTAGTTTGAGGTTGGTGATAGCACTGTCAAGGTTGTGTCTGGTATTATTGTGGTCCCTTTGCACAGGGGGTCCTGTATAAGTGTAAGGTAATCGCATTAGGGTATAGTGGGCGCTATTTGTGGGTCAGAGTACTGATATGAGGATAGACCGAACTATTGTCCCAACTGTGCATGACTGACAAACAGAAGGAATATTTTTGTGTTCCCCTTCTCCTTTTTTTTTTTTATTATCGCTTATGGTAATGTCGTGGATGCGCCACACACACGTCAATAATTTATTTTTAATGAGGATGACTCATACCATTGGGTGCATATAGTTCTAAGGATAAGTTCCTATAGGCTATGACACAAATAGAGCAAATCGCTTATTCAAGGACCTTGAACCTTGAGCAATGATATAACCGTAACCAACATGTGAACAAAGAGTTTGCGTGGGTCCAACGGTAAACAGCATACCAGTGCCAACCCCCAAAAGGATTAGGGATTGTTTTTTGCGGTATGACAGGGGAGGACGCTTTGGCTGATTCCAGTCGCCATAATCAAAGAGACTGCCGATCAGCGAATACTGCTATCTCAGACTCAGAAGTTGGGAACAGAAAGAGAAGAAATTCAATTTGAAGTTATTTTTTTATTGCCCCAATGTAAAAAGGAATTTCTCAATCGTGCAAATAAATCAACAAGTTTAATGTCTTAATCACAATTTTTTCAATTAAGTTTCCGGATTTATCAAAGTATTCCCTTAAGGAAAGATATACACTTGATTCGTTATTAGGGTACCTTTTTTCTGTGCAAAACAAAGGCTAATAAAATGATGCTTAAATGAAAAAGGCCCGGTTAGATTTTCACACACTTGTAGTCCAACTTTATGCAAAATTAATTACATAAATTCCTCAGTGAAGTCGCCAAAACTGTGGAAACTGGCCTCCACCAAACATCACTGGACATAATGAATTGACATTGTGACTAAGACAGAAATGCAACGTAAGAATGTATGAGTCCGCCACTTGTTAATTATTTTCGGAGTAAACTAGGAAAAAACCCCCAAATGACTCCAATTTTATAATTAAGCCTAGTTAACCTAGATTAAATTATCCCAAATGTTCAAGAGCACAAGTCTGCGAAACACCGAGATGGATCCCGAGACTATGATCAAGGCTGATGAAACTAACGATGATGAATGCTTGCAAGGTGAATGATGTAATTGACAAATGAAATGTTTTTTTAATGTGTTTTTTGATCTTTTGTGCCGCCCCCCTCGGTGGTGAAATCTCGGAAGCGGTGGCCTAGGAGCGTACTATTTTCTCGCTGTGAATGGCAAGACTCACAAGCTTCACCAAACGTAGTATCGATAGGAAACCTTACTTTGAAAGAGGCTTTTGAATGGAGGTAATGTTATGAGACTGGAGTGTGTAATGACAAATATTATTGACATAGAGCTGTGCATAAACTGCCTTTCGTCGCACTCCGAGACTGTTGTATGACACTTTGAATGACATGAGTGTATGTATAGACTTTGATGAATTATATTGTTTATAAGAAGCATTGTTGCCTAAAGATTTGTATTTGATTTTTAAGAGGACACATATATAATTGACACCTAAGAATATCATATTTATGAGAGAGCTTTTAAGCCAAAAGAGTTGATTTGGGCTATTCTTTGCCAAAATATGGTGTTATAACAGAGATGCTTTCCACTTACTCTCGGCCCGACAAATCCGACTTATTGTCCGCGAGCGATTTGTCCGCCAAAAAAATAAGTAAATGAATATTATAAGACTCTAGAAGAAAAGCGAATTGATTTGATTTTAAGGCTTTTCGAGCCGAAAAGTGTTGATTTAAGCATTCGTTTGCTAAATGTTAATTTTAGGCGATTGCGCCAAATGGGGGTCTGATTTTTGAGGCATTAATTAGACACAAAATGATGTGATTTAAGAAACAAAAATTTGAAATTTTTGCACCAAAAAAACGTATGTGATCCCCTGGCCCCCCCTCGCGATTTGTCGCACAAAAGTCAATTGATTTTAGGAGGCATTGTGGTGTCAAAATGTTCATATTAAGCCGATTTTAGTCGCTCAGGACCACCAAGTGCGTCTCGCATTTCTAACGCGCTATTTGGCCAAAAGGTTCAATTTTAAGCGATTTGTTCGCTCCAAAAGTGTTGATTTTTAAGGCATTTGTGCCCCAAATGATTCCTATTTTAATGCGATTTTGTTGCCTAAAATTGTGGATTGTATTAAAACTGTAAGGCAATTTGGTTGTAAAACGCGATTGATTAAGGCTTTCTCACACACACACAATTAACTTGGCCACTCCCCTTTATGCCAGATTTGTTTCGAAATTAAGTGTCGATTGAACCGTAGTTATTAATTAACTAGGCTCTTTAGGCCTTAATCTAATTGCTCGCGAATCTCATAAGCTTAACCTACCACGATTATTCACATAATCGGGTTGTCCTACAGCTTACATCCCATGTTTGTCCTCTTCCTAATCACCAAGCAGTTTATTCCTACCCCAAAAACTAAATGACGTGGATGCTTTATGCAATTGTAAGAATTAATTAAGAGTAGCTTAGAGATATTGCATGAAAATTGTAAAATTAAAATAGGTTTCAGAGTTTTTGTTTTACATTAACCTTGATTTAAATTCGTCTGACCGCTTCTTTTAACACCACAGGTTAAAGACTCCTCGTATAAGGAAAATAATTAAATTAAATATTTTAAATATTGTTTAATTATATATGTCACCAAATATTCATCGATAAATGTAATATATAATAGAAGTGGTAAAATGCAGAAAAACGGTAGACCACCCCGAAGGACCCAAACGCAGCCGTCGAAGAGAGAGAGGGTTTCGTCCTATCAATACAACAAGGCGCACCAGAAAATCACCCGCGAATAAATGGCCTATTTATGGTCCCATTTCGGCCCCTCGCCTCGGCGGGAGCTGCCACGCCCTGTCGGTGCGCGGCAGGGCCCCGCCCACGCTGGGCGGGGGGTCCCGCCTTGGAGCGCGGCAGCTGCCCCAGCCAGCTCGGTGGGACGGCAGCCCCCCGCTTCGGTTCTGGTGCGGCAAGGTGTCGCCCAAGCCTAGGCGGAGGTGCCGCCCAGGGGGGTGGGGGGCCAAGGCCCGCGGGCACGCTGGCGGCACGCCTCGCCTCTGCTTTTGCGCTCCGCGCGCCCAGGACCTGCCGCGCGGGCGGCAGCGCCTCGCCCGGCGCTGCTGGCAGGTTACCTGCCCTGCCCGCGGCCGGCGACAGGCCCGCCGCCCTGCCCCCCGCCGCCCCGCCCTGGGCCCGCCAGGCTCCGCCCGCAGCACGGTCCCGCGCGCGAGCAGGGGGGGGCGCCCGCGGGAGCGGCGTGGGTTTCGGGACCAGGCACCTGCCGCAGGGAAAAAAGCAGGTGGACGGTTTCAGACACACTCAGGCCGCCGCTGGGTCGTTGTTCAGCTCTGCCCAGGCATGTTGGGCGCGTGCAAGGTGTGGCCTTGCCCAGTGCTGGGTCGCTGCTGCCTTTTGCCTATTGTTCCCTTTTGCGGCAGGTGCCTTGCCGTGGCCTGGGCGTGCCCGTGCGCCGCCGTGGCCGGTGTGGACACCTTTGTGCTCGCTCTGGGGTGCCTTTGGGAGCTTTCCGGCACCTCCCTCCTGAAAACTACTTCGGGCGAGCTGTTCCGAGTCAGTATAAGCCTCGGGGAGACATTACAGGAAACAAGTGTGTGTAGGGAAAAGTACCAATATTGACAATATTTTCGGTGAACTGCACGAAATAAGACATTCCGGTTCCGGTTCTCGGACTGTTTCTGCAGTCCGGGCAAAAACAGGCCTCTTCTGAGCCTCCCTAAAATTTCGGCGTTATTCACACATAGAAATATTTCTAATCAGATACAATGTCCGGCCGGACTGTTTGCAGTCCGGGAAAACAGGCTTTCTGAGCCTTAAAATTTGGGTATTCACACATAGAATATTTTAATAGATAAATTAAAATATATTTCCACAAGTTGGCGAAATTCAACAAAAGTTGGTAAAACATCAGATTTTTATTTTAAAAAATAGATCCATGAATATTTGTTTTAATGATCATAGAACAAAACATAGTAATGATAACACTCAACTGATGGTACTGGTGAGGGTCCCCACACATAAGAACAAATTAATTGAAGCGGCTGTGTAGCTTGAAAAGTAGAATTTGGAAAAGGAAATTATGCATCTCACTAGAAAAACAAGCATCACAAGGATTAATAGAAGAATTCTTTTTATTATAAGCTAATTTATTGAAACGAATAACATTTTGAACAAAATGTGAATTAGCATGTGAGGACGATTTATTTTTCAAAGACTTAAAAACTAAGGACTTTGCGCCCCCAACTAAGCACCGATGTAAAAGATATCCAAAGGACGGAGTCTTTAATCCGAACGGGCCAATTGGTCGGTTCATCACGAAAACTGGGAGGAACTCCTTATAGTTCCTTTTTGTTGTGATTATGGCTCGGTTTAATGCTTATGTGATCTCGGGTTGGCTCTTAGAGCGCTTTGATGGTGTGTGATATGTTAGACTCACCACCTTAATTTGTTTTTATTTTCGGGGAAAAGATTAAGGAAAAAACCCCATGATGAACTCCATTTTTAATTTGCCTTTTAGGATAAAATGCACTAGCCTCGAATCATTGGATTCAGGGACTAGGTTTTTAGCTTCTTTCCGTATGAATTAATGGTTTGGGTTTAATCGAGCAATCAAATTACTTGTTTGCGTGGATGACAGTTATAAAATGCATGAGCATACTAAAAATGCATGGCAATCATAGACAAACATTAAAAGTGTATTTCGGAGGGGAGATTGACTTTAGCCTCATTTATCGAGGATTCTAGGTCGTGCAACATATTCACTTAAATTCCAACCGGTCAGTTCGGTTGGGGCCCCACTGCTTCGGCTGAAATCTGTAGGTATGCCTTCGTACCTCATTTGTATGAGGATCAGGGTGCACAAACTTCTACCATCAATTAGGATGGTAGGGTTTTGAGGGTGCACGAGTGGGCTATAGGGTGCCGAACGGATCGAGCTTAGGGTTGAAAACTAGTTTTTTTCGATTTTATCGGACGAATCGGGCCTTGTGTGCTTGATGGACCGAGCTTGACAGTTTATAAGGTGCTAGATGGAACGAGCTTAATTAATAAATATTGAGTTTGAGTGTTTATACCCTAGGGGGAGGGGTTTAAAGGTCGGGTGGTGCGAGCGTGCGGCTGTATAGCATCACGGTTGTAAACGACCAAGGAGGTCGAATCTTGCTCCAAGATAGTAAAGGATGGTACGAGGACCCTAATATAGTAATATTGTTAATTAATGGATTATTAATTAATCCTTAGATTAATTAATAATGAACTAATTAACTAGTAGCTTTGATCTTAGGAAGATCAAAGTGTGATGGAAAATCGAAATGATCGATTTTTGAGGACCAAGTTGGGCTTTGGCTCAACTAACGAAGAAGAGCAAAGTTAGACTATATAGCCTTAGAATTGTTCACAAGGGAGAGATAGAGTTGTTGATGCTTGAGAAGTGCTCTATCAAGCAACAAGAGGTGCTTGAAATGAGGGTGGAGTGCCATATTTATAGGCTGCTAAAGCCCCTAGTCAGTATCGACCATGTCAGTGTTGGTACTGGTGTTAGCTATCGTCGATACCATTTGGGGGTTGATCGGTGCCAGCGGCAAGGAGGTGGCATCGATTAGGGCAAATTACTGCCCTGCCCTTTTGGCTTGATTTTTGGGGTTTTTAGGCTTTCGGGAGTCCACTCGAGGCCCACACGACATTTGATCAAGCTGATTGTCACAGTGTTTAATTCGTAGCGGAATTTCCTAGAGCTTGATGATAAAATCATGTTCAATAGTTTGCCCCCTTTGAGAGATCGCGGTTGATCAAGGTCCAAGCTCATGGACCCCAATTTCAACACTTTTGATTAAGATTTTGGTCTGAAAACCAAACCTTGCAAGTCGTGGTGATGTCTGGAATATCCTGTGAAAATCTTGTCTGATTCTGAGAATATTTTTCCGAAGCTGGTTTGATTCGATTGATGTTTGAGATCCTTTCTGTAAATATCTGTCACATCAAAATGTACAGTTGTGTTTGGAAATCTATCAGGGTTACTTTGGCTAAAACCGTGCGAAGTTTTGAGTCCAGATGTATCCCAAAAATTTTGATCTTCCGGGCAGGGGCGAGGTCTTCCCCCCCCCCCCCCTTCTTCCGGGAACAGGGGCGAGGTCTTCCCCCCCCCCCCCTATTTTCTAATAAATAGTGGGATGGTGGAGACTCAGTTGCTCACCCCCCCCCCCCCCTATTTTCTATAAATAGTGGGGTGGTGGAGACTCAGTTGCTCACATCACTCTCCCCTCTCTTTAGCTTGCTTCCTTGCTTTCAAGAGTTGCTCTTTGCCAAAACTCAACTGAAATGGACCCATAATCACTAATGACTTTCTATTCTCCACTAAGTGAGAGAAACAGTGTCTCTAGACCAAGGTGCCAAAGACCAATCCATGAAGGATGGGGAAGAAATGAAGAGTTTGGGGGAGTTTGGGGAATTTTTGGGGTAAAAGCTTCATTTGGAAGGAGAGAAATGAGCTTTTGTAGCGTGTATGGGTGTTATGGGCTTCTACAGTAAGAAATAAAAGGACAAAGTTGACAATTGGCTACGTGGCACACCCCACTGTGTGTGGCGCAAGCCACAACATTGAGGTGGATGCCACTAAAGAGCAGACAATTGGAAAATTCACTGTTTTATTGTATTTCAACTATTCAGACTGAACAAGTAGTGCAAATATCAATTATAAATAAAAAATACACTATCACCACTTAGAAACATGTAAAGAAATTGGCATTTGCCTTTATATAAATAAAAATATACATTTCTTTACAAAGACTATTCACCAGACTATGTCCCAAATACAAAAAAAAAGGAGAAAACAGAAAAAGTGGGCTGGGGCAACTGTCTCAAGAAATGTATGAAGCCGTCTCCTCTGAGTCACCAGTGCCGGACTCCTCAGTTTCTTCAATGATAATCGACTGGCGTCCAGCCCATGACCAGTGCGCCTGCCATATGAAGTCCCCAACCACGGCCCACTGGAGGTGCCATGCTAACTCTCTGTATACATTCATAGACGTTAATAATTGCATTTCATGCATACATGGCATATGCATTGCATATTTTCCTTTGTATTATTATTTTTATCCTTACAGATACGTCAGAGAGCCTCACCACCTCTAACTTGAGGCGTGCTGCTATATACAACTGACATATGTCATTGTAATCAGCAACAGACACTTGCAGTATAAGACGGGGGTAGCCAATAAGAGAGGGAATAAAATAATTCAAAACCAGTCATTAGAGGAAGAGAAGAAAATACTTACATGGGTGCAGCCTGGTGAAGACATCCGATATGGGCTCACAAGATGGGTCTGTAGCATGCCTTGTGCTGCCTGCCCTGTGCGCTCCAAAATAAAAGAGAAAGAAGCACCTAGGCCATGCTCCAGCCTGCCAACGACGACAGCCATATCCGGAGCCTCGGAATCAGAGCCCCTCCTTATGAGCTTGCCATGCTACTGCAATTGCAAAATAAAGCACAATTAGTGGATAAAAGACAGAGACACTGGGGCAAAGCCAAGAATAGAATAAAAGGGGATAAAACTCACTCGTTTGGGGCATGGTCCTAATCCCTATCAGGCTCCTCCACCTCAGCAAAAGGGTCAAACTCAGACGGAGGAGGGATATGGACCAAGAGCTGGGTCTGCACAAAGATGGCATAAGCGCCAGGTACAAAAGCAGCCAGATAGTTAGTGGCAGCCAATCCTCTCCTGCAGCCGCAATATCCTATTCCAGCCTGATAGACCAAGTAAACAGCATGTAATGTGGCACATCGTGAGGCACTCTTCTCCTATCCAGTCCAAGCTCCCACTCATACACCATCTCTCTAAGGTAGTACATATCATAAAATAGACCAGGAAGGAGAAGTCGTCTTTGTTGGTACCCAACGGTTGCCTGGATAAAGTCAGGATATGCAGTCACCTCCCCCCTATAGATATCTCTCTATCTACAAAGTTACAAAAAAAGAGAGAAAAGAGGGGGAAAAAAGAAAAAAAGGAAGAAAAAAAAAAGAAAGAAGAAAAAAAAAAGAGAAGGAAAAGAGAAAGAAAAAGCAAGAGGAGGAAAAGAGAAAGAAAAAACAAAAGAAGAAAGAACAAAATAAAAGGCAGTGAGAGGTAACATGACCTGATCCCAAGACAAGTTGTACTGATACCTCCGAGGTAGTATGAGCATACTTCTGACCAAATCTCCAAGCTCGACCCCGAGGAAGAGTCCTCACATTAATATCGCATAGGTGTTGCCGCTAGATTTCCCGCGCTTCGCACTTTTTTACAAAATAAACCATTGTAAGTATACTAATAAAAGTGCAAAGGCACATATTTCTATATTTTGATGTAGGAAAACTACAAAAAATGATAAGAAGGCACAGTTCCACAACTACTGTGGCACAAGCCATTAGGTAGTGGGGCAAGGCACTACATAAGTGGCATGCTCCACTAGCTCCACTACTGTTGTGGAGCATACCACAGCACAGTAGAGCAACCAAACACATAGAGAAGTGGCGCATGCCACAGACACTATGCCGTGCGCCACAGCGTAAGAATGCCTAAAAATGCCCAAAACGGTAAAATAATACCTAGTTTTCGATTCCTAACCTAATATTAGCATGTTTCTAGTTTTTGTAATGGAGAAAAAGTAAGAAAATGAGTTTCGAAGTACCTCAAATGAGCCCCAGTAGAGGTTGCTCAATAATCGTGTCGCAGGCTAATTGAAGTCCTTGCGTCAGGAATGAACTCCCGAAGTTTCATGACATGGCTCACAGGTCGAGACACAGGATCGATCATCGCATCTCCAGGAAGCCAATCCGCGATGTTCTTAGCATCCATAAGTCTTGGTTGAGAGAAAACGAAAAGGAGAAGAAGAGAAAGCTTTAGGAGGAAGTTTGTTAAGTTAGGTTCAAAGTGACAAATGAATGTCAATTTCACCTTTTATAAAGTTAGATGGGCCTATAGGCCTGACTTTTGCCTTTGGGCCCAGTTCGACCTAAGGATCCATTTGCTACGACCAGCTCTCATGCTTAGCCGGCAACCCATCAACGGCTTACCGCCTAAGCAGGGGCAACACAACGCTGGCCATAAGTAAGTTTCCTCGTTTTGCATGCCACAACACGATTTTCAATAAATTCACAACACATAAATTCACACAAATTCACACAAACACACATAAATCCACATAGATTCACGCAAAGTAACACAGTCACACAAAATCACGGAAACTCGTACATTTTCATGCAAAATCACGCTTTATCCATGCATGCTGTTCTGGGCCTAATCACGAAATTTCTAACTCTAACCATAGGCCAAAGGCCTAGTTTCCTGATAGCTAATCACGAAATTTCTAACTCTAACCATAGGCCAAAGGCCTAGTTTCCTGATAGCAAAATTTGCCTTCGTAGGTACCTCCCAAAGTGGAGCATTTCAGAACCAAAGTCCCCCGAGGCACCCAAAGCCCTTCAAAGAAAGCACCGTCTAAAGGACAACCTCCCAAAGTGGAGAATTTTAGAAACAAAGTCCCCCGAGGCACCAAAAGCCCTTCAAAAAGGGTACCGTCCAAAGGACAAACTCCCAAAGTGGAGCATTTCAGAAACAAAGTCCCCCGAGGCACCCAAAGCCCTTTAAAGAAGGCACCGTCCCAGGACAACATCCTAAAGTGGAGCATTTCAGAACCAAAGTCCATTTCAGAACCAAAGTCCCCCGAGGCACCTAAAGCCCATCAAAAAAGGCATCGTCTAAAGGACAACCTCCCAAAGTGGAGCATTTCAGAATCAAGCTGTCCTAAGTGGCACACCCAAGTCATCCTAAGTGGCGCACCTTGGCCCTTCAAAGAAGGCACTCATCCGTAAAAGCTACCAACAACCACCATGGCACATTTCCTCCGCCCTTCGCACTCAAAGGATAACTTCCCACAATGGACATTTTAGAACAAACTCGCCAACTGGCGCAGATAGCGGCAAAAGCCATCGACAACCACCATGGTATTTCCTCCGCCCTTTATGTCCATAGTGACAACCTCCCACAATGGAGCATTTCAGAACAAAGCCACCAACTGGTGCAGATAGCCGCAGAAGCCGCCAACAACCACCATGGCCCATTTCCTCCACCCTTCATGTCCACAGTGACAACCTCCCATGGTCGAGAATTTAAGAACAAAGCCGCCAACTGGCGCAAATAGTCGCAGAAGCCGCCAACAACCACCATGGCGCATTACCTTTGCCCTTAATGTCCAAAGGACAACCTCCCACAGTGGAGCATTTCAACAAAGTCGCCAAATGGCGCAGATAGCCGCAGAAACCGCCTATAATCACCATGGCACAATTCACCTGCCTAACAATGCCAAATGGCAACCCACATCAACAAAGCCACAAAACCAGAGCACTTCATCCATCCAAACCGTTCAAAGAACGTAAATCCTGTCCAAAGGACAATTGCCTCGTCTCAACTAGACTCGGCAATTCAGCAACTACCAAGTAAGTATTTTCTTACTCACGCGTCTACTTTACACTTTGACGACATCTTGCTCAAAAAGCAAAATATCATCAAAATGGGCCAAGCTGTAGAAGCTCAAGTTTTGCCCCTGAAGGCTCACTGATGATCAATCGTTCTTCATATAAGTTTGGATTGGGATTCCTAATCGTCCCGATTTTTGAACCAAAAGTCTGTGCCCAAGGTAATACTCATGTTGAATCATTATTACATTTTCAGATTACTGGGTGTTTCATGATGAAATCGGGCTTGAGAAGCACGTCAGGCCCAGCTAGTGCGCTTCCTAATGCACCACCTCATTTTGCATGCCACCAAGTCCAATTTGGTAAAATGGGCCCGACCCTATTTTGGGGCCCACTAGTGGCATTTTGCCTAATAAACCCTAAAATAGGGCCACAACCCCCATTTGCCTATAAATAGGGCATTGGGGAATGTGCCAAAGGAGGATTTTTTGGATACTTAATGAAACTATTGCACTTTAAAAAGTCAAGTAAAAAATCAAAGAAAACTTATGTTTATCTTTGATCTAAGTTGTGATTTGTTCATTTTCAATCATCAAAACCCCTAAGGATCCATTAAAAATCCTAGAAACACATTCATCTAAACTCAAACTTGGATTATTAGATCTAGAATGGGTCTCTCTATCCATTCTTACAAAAACTTTGAGGAAATCTATAAAAAGGTAATACCATAGGGCCTTTACTTTGTATCTTCATCTCTATTCTTTTTTCCTTTTGGTGTTTAAATGCCATTTTTGAACCTGGTTGTGAGGGAAACCCAGGATCAACCAAAAGGGACCTTTTATGCCTCTGTGGCATACTAATAGCCATAGTGGCGCAAGCCACTATGTGTGGCATACGCCTGAGGATGTTAAGATTTTTCCATGGGAGGAAAGAATTGAATAGAACAGGCTTATTTGATTTTATATAAAAAAAGGTTTTCTTTATTTAACCCATTCATTAATCCTTGGAAAATGGTTCTTTTACTTTGGTAAGAGTTTTATTTTTTGGAGTCGTCCTCATTATTTGGAAAATTCTCGAATTAGTCGATTCTTTGGAATCGACTAACTCAATTTTAAACCAGAGACAAGGTCTAAGAGTTAGGTACAATAGGGGAAGATGTTAGGCACCCCTATCGCTCGATTAAACTGGCTTCCTCATTGTCCAATAATTCACAATGACATAAATAATGCAATTAACTAAAAAATGAGATGTAAACAATCTTTAGATGCAATTTTTGGAAAAATGTGTCAATCAAGCATCTTATTGTAGAGCATTAATTAAACATGCAAAGAAAGGGAGAGGAGAAAAGAATTACAAACCACACCTAATTATACAATCTACCCATTACCCTCTAAATTTCCCAATTCCCCAATAATTATTACAAAAAACATTAGTTGAGACCCATTAAGTTCTGTTACCTTTTCCCATAACATAATACTAAAGCAAAATAAAATAACAACACTCAATACCACACAAACACAAAAATAAACATCCATCTCAGAATAAAAAAAAAATCAATCATACATCAACAATCATTACCATTCATTCATACAACAAATGATTAAACGTTGCATGTTCTAATTACAATGTAAATAAATAAAGGGTTAATATAATAATAAACATAATACATTAAGTTAAGGAGCATAAAATTGAATGACAAAATAATAAAGTGCTTGAAAAGTAAAGGATAGTAATTAAAAGACAAGAATTTAAAGGATTAAACAAGTTTCAAGTTCATGGCCTTGATGGTCATCTTGAATGATGAACAAATACACCAATCATTGCTCTCCATCTTGTTCTTATTATTTATTTGATCCATTTGTGGCCCAATACGCATCTCATACCACTTAAGGTTTGAGGTTGGCCATTGGATTTCCAAATCAAGGCCATTTTTTGATTATTTCACATTCTCATCCTCTAAACGAAGGGTCTGTGGCCATAGGGGAAGTGGCATGCGCCACAGAGGTGTGGATGCACCACACGTAGTGGCGCAAACCCCTTCCCAGATCAAGAAGACTTCAGACAAAAACAGAGTCCAAAACAGGGGTTTTGGTTGATGTGGTGTGACCCACAAGCTTGTGGCGCACTCCACAAGTAGTGGCTTGCGCCACTAGCTAAGGCCTTACGCCACAGAGGCAAAGAAATGACCTTACAGTTGATCCTAGGTTTCCCTCACAACCAAACTTAAAATAGGTGTTTAAAACACCGAAAAGGAAAAGAAAAAGATGAAGGAATGGGTTAAAGGTTCTTAGATATTACCTTTTGGTGATTTCCTTGAAGTTTTTTTGCAAAAGATGGATGTAGAAACCTAAATACTTGCTTCTTGATCTAATAATCCGAGATTGAAGATTAATGAATGTGTTTTTGGGACTTCTAACTAATCTTTGAGGTTTTGATGATCAAAGAATAATGAATCTCAACTTTGAACAAAGGGAAACACCAGTTGCCTTTTGATTTCAAGGTTAAGTTTTCAAAAATCAACAGTTTCCTCAAAGGTGTTAAAAAATCCTCCCAAAGGCACACCCCGAATGCCTATTTATGGGCAAATAAGGGGGGGGGGGTAGCCCCATTTTTAGGGTTGACATGGCAAAATGCCATAGATAGGCCCACAATAAGGCCGGACCCAATTTAGCAAATCAGATTGGGTGGCACGAAAAATGAGATGGTGCAACAAAAAGAGCATCGGGCGAGCTCGATGCGCTTCTTGAGCTCGATTTTGTGCGAAATGCCAGGTAACCCGAAAAAGTGAAAATGGTTAAACACATGTATAATCTCATCCATGGACCATTGGTCAAAAACTGAGGCGATTGAGAATTTTGATCCAAACTTATGTAAAAAAAAATGATATATCATCACTGGATCTTTTAGGGGCAAAATTTGAGCATCTATAGTTTGTCCCCACTTTGGTGATATTTTTCTTTTTAGGCAAAATGTCATCAAAGTGTAAAGTAGACACGTAAGTAAGAAAATACTTACCTAGTTTGCATTCCTTGAACGACTTGGATGGATGAAGTGCACCATTTTGGCTGCTTTGTTAATGTGGATTGCCAGTTGGCAATTGTTGCTTGGACAAATTATGCCATAGTGATTGTTGGCTACTTCTGCGGCTATCTACGCTAACAACGGCTTTGGTAAAATGTTGTGGGCGAAATGGCAGCTTTGATAAATTACTATGCACCAAACAGCAGCTTAAATTCTAAAATACTCCACTGTGGGAGGTTGTCCTTTGGACGGTGAAGACAGAGGAGATGCGCAAAGGTGGTTATCGGCAGCTTTTACGACTGTCTACACAAAATCGAGGGTTTGATAAAATGTTGTGCAACAAACGATGGCTTTGATGAAATGTTATGCCCTAAATGGCAGCTTAAAGTTTGAAATGCTCCATTGTGGGAGGTTGTCCTTTGGACGGTGAAGGGCGAAGGAGATGCACCAAGGTGGCTGTTAGTGACTTCTGCGACTGTCTGCGCCAAACGGCAGCTTTGATAAAATGTTGTGCACCAAACAGCGGCTTTGTAAAGTGTTGTGCGCTAAACGGCAGCATAAAGTCTGAAATGCTCCACTGTGGAAGGTTGTCCGTCGGACCATGCACCACTTGGTATGGCTTTGGTGCACACATGGGAAGGCTTAGGGTACGCCACTTGGGATGGCTTGGAGTGCGCCACTTGGGATTGCTTGGAGTGCGCCACTTAGGGCGGGTTAGCATGCGCCACTTTGGACGGCTTAGGTGCGCCACATGGGAAGAATTAAGGTGCGTCACTTGGGACGACTTTAGTGTGCCACATGGGATGGCTTGGAGTGCGCCACTTGGGACGACTTAAGGTGCACAACTTGGGGAGGCTTTGGTGCACCACTTGGGATAGCTTGATTCTGAAATGCTCCACTTTGGGAAGTACCTGCAAATAGCAATTTTGGCAACATAAGGAAAGAGGCACTTTGGTCGGTTATGGTTAAAAATTTCGTGGCTAGGTTCGAAAAAGCATGCACATATGGCCCATGATTTTGCATAAAAATACATGATTTTGCATGAATTCGTGTCAATACATGTGTGTGTGTGTGAGTTTATGTGAATTTATGTTTGTTTTCTTGTAAATTTATTGAAATTGTACTGTGGAACGCAAAACAAGGCAACTTACCTGTGGCCAGAGGTGTGTTGCCCGTGCTTAGGCGGCATGCCATTAACGGGTTGCTGTCTAAGTATGAGAGCTAGTCACGGCTAATGGTCCTGTGGGCCAAATTGGGCCTAAAAGCTTTAAGTCAAGCCCACATGCCCATTAACCTTTATAAAAGGTGAAAGTGCATTCATTTGTCACTTTCATTCTAACTTACTCTTTAAGTTGGGCCCATAAGCCCATTAACCTTTATAAAAGGCTTGAAGTCAGGCCCCGGTGAAGTGGTAATCGATCCCGTGACTAAACCTGTGAGCCACGGAATGAAACTTTGAGAGTTTATTTCGAACGCAAGGACTACGATCAGCCTGCGGCACAATCTGCCTAGCCACCTTTGCTGGGGTACAATCGAAGTATTTCGGGACTTTTTCTTGATTTTTCTTGCATTATTAAGGCTATAAACACGATAAAATTAGGTTAGAAATTAAAAACTTAGGTGGAAATTTACCTTTTGGGCATTTGTGAGCATTTTTAGGCTTAACAGGCTTCTCGGTACGTCAAGAGTAACGGGATTCACTGCCATCTCATCCTCGCTTCCTACCCAAACTTCCTTGCTCTGATTCAGCCACTTTTCATCATTATCGTCCTATATATTCAGGACCATCACATATATCTACTCCAACAATAACTCTCTCTCTCTCTCTCTCTCTCTCTCTCCCTCTTTCTTCCTCTTCCTCCTCAAATTCAGCCATCACCTCCTCGAGAGTCTTTCTAAACTCGACCATATAAAGATTTTTAGGAGACGGCGCGTTACGAAAATTTAGAAGTGGATTAGTTCTTGTGCTCGGTCTTGACTCTTTTGGGTCAGTCACCTTGCCCTCATCAATCAAGTTTTGGATCTTGTGCCTTAACCGAAGGCAATGGTCGGTAGTGTGACCTTTGCCTTAGTGAAAATGACAGTATGCATTGTGGTTAAAATTTTTGGGCAAAGGTACTGGAGGAGGTCTTAGTGTGAGCGATTATAATAGACCCGCTGACTTTACTTTTTCAAACACTCTGGAGAGAGGAGTGCCGAAAAATTGGTGGCTCTCAGATCTAGAGTGGCATTTGTTATGTTCTTATTGGTACTCGGGGTCTTTATAGATGAGCTTGACCCTTGGAAACCGGATTTATTAAAATTCTCGGCACGGTTCCCATACTTTCTATCTTCTCTTATTTTATCTTCAATGGCAGTCCCTACCTCATACACTTGTAAAAATTTCATCAAGGGCATGTAATACAGTTTATAACGGAAAGCTCGCAAAGTCTGCTTTATTAAGATCTTAATCTGCTCCTTTGTATCTGGACGGTTCCTCATCTGCATGACCTTGGCTCTCCACCTAGCCATATAATGAGTAAAGGTATTGTCATTTTTCTGCACAGTTGCTTCCAAATCCCTCAAGTTGATGCTCATTTGAATGTTGTAAGCATACTCTCTTACGAAAACCATGGTGAGCTCACTCCAATCTCTTCTCACCTTCTTTTCTAAGTTATAACACCAAGTCTAAGCAGACCCAGTTAAGGACATAAGGAAAATCTTTAGAAATTTCCTTTGACGGTGGACTTGCTAGCTCCATAACTGCTTTGTATTGCATGAGATGTACCTTGGGATCACCAGTGCCATCATATTTTGCCACCTTTGGCATCTTGTAGGTCAGACGAGTGACACGCTTTAACTCAAGCTCTTCATCACTATCATCATCAATATCAACATACTGATCCATTCCCTTGGATTTCATGAAGACGTGCAGCTTCTCTAACTTCTTATCCATCTTCTCAAATTTTTTCGACACAACTGGCTTAGATTCAGTCTTCTTTGTAGGCATTTTCTTGGAAGAGAATTCTTCATCTTGCCAAATATCATCTATATGTTCCTTTCTCTCATATTCACCCTTCGCCTCATCACCTTCGCCTCATCATCTTCTATGATCACTTGCTCTTTACCCTTATCCGAACGTAAGAGCTTTTCTAAGCTAGCTGCCACTATCTTTTCGATCATCTTCTCAATATCCAACATAGGAACACTGGTCGTGCCCATATTATCAACTAATGTAGAAGCTGAAACTGATAACTTTGCTTGAATCAGAAAGTTTTCAATCTCAGTACGGGAGCCCAAAGAACTGGTAGGTACTAAATCAGGCAAGTCGGAGGGCGTTGAAGGTTCTTCAACTCTAACTAAGCGATTGTCTGCTCTTAACCAACTGATCTCTTGTGGAGCTTTATCCCTTCGAGGTGCTATCTTGACAGCATAAAATAAATGTTAGCAAACACGATATGATGCATGTATGCATGGATGCATGAGTATGGAATGGCATACAAAAATGCAATCACAGAGTCACGACATTGTGAATTGCAACTAATGTTGTATTCCATCGTGGCTTTATCATGACTGCTCGACACCAAGATCAGAGAAGGGCTCTTGAGAACTGATAAGATCAAAATGTGCCCTATTTTATAGCCAAATACTTATAATGACCTTTTGCTTATTATTTTTGTATCCCTTTCTTTTTTGCCTCAAGTGTGATTGTAACGCCCTAATTTTTCTGTGTCTGAAATATTAGTTTTACCGATCTATGAATAGTACCACGGGTCCAGCAGTCGATATTATTTTGGTCCGAAAAAATTACTATATATGTTTTATATTTTCTTTATTATTTTTGGAGCATGTATACATGGTTTTTATGGGTAGAAAGTAAGTAATGAATATTTTTGGAGAATTTAGATAATTAGTGAATAGTGAAATGGTTTTTATAGGTAGAAATAAGTAATAAATTTATTTAGAGAGTTTAAATAATTAGTGAATAGTGAAGTATGGTGTTATATTAATTAAGGAAATTTGAGAAATTATTTTTATGGAGTTAATTTAAGAATTTTGTGGAGATAAATAATATAATTTGGAGATAAATAATATTTTAAAGGAATTTAATTGGAGAATATTTTTAGCCATTAGATTAGATTACCATTGACTAAATCTTAGCCATCCAATTATGTGAAAAGACTAAACTACCCTTTAGTTGCTTTATAAGTCAACTTCTCAATTATATGAGCAACACTTCTTCTTCTTCTTCTTGTCCATTTCAACATCAACTTCCTCTTCTTCCCCTCTTTGTTCTTCTTCACTTCTTATTCACTAATACCCACCAAATCTTTTCCATCCAACTTGATTTAAGTAATAAATCCTAGAGAATTAAGGTTGAGAATGTGGGTACCGAATATGTATGGCACAACCCAAGAGGGAGTTGAATTGGGTTTTCTAAAAATAAAAATCTAACTTTAAAAACAAACTAAGAATTCTATAGCAGCGGAAAAGTAATGCACTTGTGAGAACAAGTTATTGATTAGAACTTCCTCACAATTCTTTACGCAGAAAATAGAAAGACTTTGCAAAGTACAAAAGATCTTTGCAAAAGTAAGTTATGATTAGAACTGCTTCATTTTTCCCCGAAACATCACGAGAAAATCAAGTTTGGTTTTAGGGTTGGTTATTAATGTTTTTGAAAAAGAGGAGATAACCTTTTGGATATGCGGTGCCGAATAAATCGGTTTATAATCATTTTAGTCGCCACCCATTATTTCGGCAATGGGATTTCTAATTTTATTTTATAAAAGTGACTTCATTTAACCCAATTTTATTTAAGGCCAAATTATTTGAAAGAAAACTGGTCAGGCGTATCAAGTACGATGCTAGGTAAGGGAGTTAGGTACGTCGGCCCGTTGGAAGCTGACGCCCGGAAAACCGGCCTTTTTTAACCTACGATTTCTAATTGATTTTATTTTCAGAAAAGCCGATTATTTAAACCCAACCCAAACAAATCGAACCGAGTTCCTATGTGGAAAATTAATTAACCGTCCCAAGTAAATACATTCATTACATTCATTCATAAATTAATTCATAAATTTAAACATCACATTCCAATCACTCATCCACCAACATATCAAATAAAATTAAAAAGAACCCGCTTCTTGCCCCTTATGGTTGAAGGCGGGCCACAACCGGATTAATCAAAAGGAGATAACAAATATTAAATCCCAAAATATCATAATCACAACATATTAATTGATTTGGTTTGATTAAAACTCGATTTGCCCATTACTGACCTTTTTTCGGATTGAGATTAAAATTTACTTAATGAAATAAAAAAAATAAAAAAAAATAACAAAAATAAATTGCAACTGGGGGACAGTCGCATCACGCGGGTGTTCTATGGAAGAACAGTGACGGAACTCCTAGCTACGTGACGGAGCTGTTCATGGTTCATTCAAGATATTCAGACATATTGATTATTTATTTACAGTGAAACGTTAAATACAGATATAAAACAAAATGTAACTAAGCGCATGAACAGCTGCGTCACGCAGGTGGTCCAATCCGGGACTAGGGCTTTTGGACTTGAACAGTCGCGTCACGTAGGTAGTAGCTACGTGACGCGGCTGCTCTGGTCCGCAACTACCTTTCAAACTACTATTTTCTACGTGGTCTTTTTATTAAAAGCGATTAAAACCAACACAGGAATGTTCAACAATGGGCAAACTTAATGGGCAAACTTACGTTTTATCAATAATAGGTCAACTAAACACTATGAAAATGAGATTTTTAAGAGATAGAATACTAGAAATGAAAAAGGAATTCGTTACCTAGCCCTCAGATTTGAGGATTGCATGCACTGGTATAATTTTTCACGATCCCAAAAGCGTGATCACCCAACCTTTTCACAAAAATAAATCATTTTTCTTTTCCTTTCTTTCTTTTCTCTCTTTTCCTCTTTTTTTTTTTTTTTTTTTTTTTTTTTTTTTTTTTTTTATCTTAAACTTAGAATATCTATGACCTGATCTTCCTCAAGTTTACTCAATTGAGTTCTTAGGGAAAAGCTCTGGTCGTTGATCCAAAACTTAGTCTCAGAAGGTTACCTTTTAAGAGGAAATGAGAGCAAAAATGTTCAAAAAAAAGGTCCTGTTTTTGCTGTAAAATGCAGTATTTACATGGCTAGGGCAACAGAGCAGTCGCGTCACGCGGGTAGAAGCTGCGTGACGCACCCATAAGCTTACGTGACGCGACTTACTTTTCGTACAGTTGCCGTGTATCCATACAAACAGTGCAGGCCGTTGCACGGGCGCGCGCCAGAGGTGTCAGCCCTGTTGTTTGAGCCTGGCGTGACGGCAGCTAAGAGTGCCGTCACGCAGGTACTAGCTGCGTGAACGCAACCCCTAACACGGGTCAGGCTTCCTTTGGGCGGTTTGATTCAATTTTGGTTTTCAAACCACTTCCTGATTTATCGTTGATACCTTATCCCTTGTGCCTCATATCATCCATCGGCGTCAGGTTGGAGGCATAAAATCACGCGTCAACAGTTTTGCCCCATTTTATTCATTAATTAAACGATTAATGTTAAAGTGGTCCATTGACGCGCCTTCTATTAGGCAATCATCTACGAAGCTCGGTTTGATCGGCTTGGAAAGATGCTGATTCAATCATCTAGTCACCTCCTAAGCTCGGTTTGATCGACTTCATCGGTTTCCATCCAACATGTGAATGACCTCAAAGCTTAGTTTGATCGGCTTGGAAGACACCTTCGGGGCTCGGTTTGATCGGCCTGAAGGACTTTGCGGCTTCGTCGGTTTCCATGGAATCTGAAGAGACATCCTTGAAGCTCGGTTTGAGCTCGGTTTGATCGGCTCGAAAGATGTTGATTTGATGACAAAGTCTTCGAAGCTCGGTTTGATCGGCTTGAAGAGCTTTGATCTGGCCACCTACGCAGCTCGGTTTGATCAGCTTTGTCGGCTCCAGTCGGTTTAGAAAAGGCATCCTCGAGGCTCGGTTTGATCAGCCTGAAAGATGTCGATTTTACCCTGGTCAACTTCGCAATTCATCATCATTGACCAGGGAGAATTTCAAACAGCTTCGCAACGCACCATCACTGTTTTGAAATTATTCTGATTAGCTTCGCAATGCACCATCACTAATCAGAAGGACCTATCGGCTTCGAAAAATCATCAACCGTGTTGGCCTGAAAATTGGTTCCATAAAAGAAAAGCAATATCCGTGTGCAAACGAACCTTTGCCTTTGTTAGAAAATATGGATACGCCATATGTTTCCCCGTCAAAAAGATTCACATTGAGGTGAAAGGTTATATTTTTGCCCCCAGTCCGGAATTTCGGCCTAAGGACCATAAATATCCACCTTTGTGGCCATAACTTTAAATTGTTTTGCAAAAAATTTTAACAAAATCTTCGGTATAAACGATTTAACGCACCAATTCTTTGTTATCTCGGCAATTTTCAGATATACGCTTTATAATACAGTAGTTGGAAGAAACTTACCTGAGGGTGATCTGGGGAATTTGATCTGCCCCCTGTGCGGTGAGTAGACAAAGATTGCTGAAGTGTACGGGCTGCACATCGACGTCAAATTGCCGAAGTGGACCGTTGTGGGTTTTTGAAATAGGCCGCATAGGCGTGTTGGGCTCGAAAGAGATAACGGGCCCAATTCTCTTCTTAGGCTTAGTCGAGTGAGCTTTGGCCCAACTGGCTTACTATAAGTAACTTTCACTCTCAATCGATTCACTTTTACTTATCACAAACCCTAAGTAATTTGAGAATTCTCTGAACTTTCAACTGAAAAAGATGTCTCAACTCTCTGAAATCCCTGCCTCCACCTATACTCCGGAGATGGAGACCCTCGGGGCCCTAACCCTCGGGGCCCTACCTGATACCCGACGTTCGACCGGTGAGCTGGTGCCAGTGAGCCGGAATCCCCCGCTGACTCCTCGGGACAACACAGCCGTTGCAGCTCCTCCATCGCCGGGTACTGAAGTTCCCGGTTAGGTAACGAGACGAGTCGGATTGCGCGGCTTTCAGTTCCGAGGTAAGTAAAAAAATCCTTCCTCTCTTTTTTTTTTTTTTTAATTTTTTATGCTTTTGATTTCATAGCTTTGTAAGCAATAAGACTATATTTTTGTGTTTAGGCCTGCGTCAACATCCGCGTCAACGCAACGGTAGGAGTTGCGTGGCGCGGCTGTTCTTCCATGAACACGTTTGCGTGACGCCAGCTGTTCGAGACGCCAGACCTACTTGCCTTGAACGTTAGATCGCCCCTCTTTTACTGCATTAAAACTTGATTTTGGTTGACACTTGATTAGCTCTGGGCGACTTGATTTTGCCCTGAAAATTGCACGAAAATAACATATACATAGTGGAATTAGGTTGAAATTGAACTATTGCGTACCTTCAACAGTTGCGTCACACAGCTATTCTTTGGAAGAACAGTTGCGTGACGCGACTGTTCGTCGATGAGGCAGAGTCTTGAACAATTGCGTGACGCAGTTACCAAGATGCGTGGCGCGACTTCGTGGTCGCGTGACGCAACTGTGAGTGGCGTGACGCGAGTGCTGAGGTGCGCTGCGCAGCTGTGCTTCTGAGTGTGCAACTTGGGCAAAGCTGCGTGACGCGACTCTGTAGACGCGTGACGCGACGTTGTAGTTGCATGACGCAGCTACGGTTCAATCCGAACTTTGGTTTTATTCATTTTCTTGCCATATAAGAAGGTAAATAATTGTTAGTATCGTATTTATTGAAATTGATCCTGCCATATAGAAGGTAAATAATTGTTAGTATCTGTATTTATTGAAATTGAAATTTTCTTACAGGTTAATCTGGGTTAAGGCCCGCTCGGTGGATTGGCTACTGATGCTTTCTGCTTTCTGGGAATTTACTGGACCCTCCTATGCCGAGCACCGGGTCGTTGCTGCTGGTTCGGGGATTACGCTGCAGGATTGGCATCGCTCAGCCTCGTTTCCCGCCCGCTATGTGATTGCATTGAATGGAGCGGTTGGAACGATTGTACACATACTTTCGTATTCGAAGTTCCGGCGAGATGACCCTCACACACGTGGACTATATGCTGCGATCACTGGCCTGCGCTTCACTGCCCGTTCCCGCCGCTGGATTGTCGGTATCAAGACCGGCCCACTCTCGGGGCCCAGCTGGTCCGTTCCTTGCTTCGGTGTCACCTCACAGACTCGGTACTCCGTGCAAGGGATGTATGTTCCTACGAGATGGTCTTCCAGTTTCTGGGCTGAGAGGATCAGGACCCGTTTGGAGGCTTTTGAGGGAGTTGCTGGGAGGAGGCCCGAACCTGCTGCTCCTGCATATACTCGGGAGGAGAGGGACCAGGCTGCTTTGGTCCTTCTTTATTCTACATCATACTCATCTAAGCTGCTATGCACCCTCCCGAATAAGGGAGATTCCGGCGGTGCTTGGCCCTGTCTTCCGGGATTGAGCCAGGTCGGGTCCCTTTGACTGGGCCACAACTCGTTTGGGCCTCAATCTCTATCTAAACGGTCTGGTGTCTGGACCCGTGGTTAAGTGGTGAGTCGAACTGGCTGTTTCATGCGGCCTCTGAGGTAAAAATTCTTTCCACTCTTCACCTTTTTTTCGTCAAAACTCTCAACTGTTCAACTAACTGAATGTTTCATTTCTTTCTCTATTTGCAGGTATGGTCCCTATGGAGTACTGTATCACCCCCGGGCGGTCCGAGCGGTGACTCTCCGGTTCGAGTCTAGGAGATTCCTCGCTATCTGGCCACTGCCATCATACTTAATGCTTATGTGGCGAGTACTGGCGGAACTTCCTTAATGATCGGAGCTGTTCTGATGTGAGTAATCTCTGAATCTTGAGCTTATCTTCTTTTCTCCTTTTATTTTAATACACAACAAATACTGATTTCTCCTTCTTTTGTAGCTGTCCCTGACTCCGTGGGACTGCGAGGCCTGGCGGACCTACCCAGGCTGAGAAGTGGCTGAGTTGCACACTCGGTCGAGGCTGCTGATGCGCGGGTATTGGGCCGACTGGTACTTCCTAGGAGAGAGAGTCTTTGACACTCCGGTAGCTCCAGCACGGCAGATGGTGCCTCATGCCCCTCCTCGGCATATGTGTATGCTGGAGGGTTTGACCCGGGAGGACTTGGAGGTGGAGTATAGAGGCTTTTCGGCGAACGATTTCTTGTCCGTCGGTGACTTCCCCTCTTACTTCGCCTCTTCTCCTCTCGGATGCAGGTGCGGCTTCCCGAGATTCTCGAGTACACTCAAGTGACTTTTCTGATCTTCGGTCTTATTTACTTTCAGTATTATTTTCACTGTTTCAGATCACTGATACCATTACTTCCTCTGTAACTTAATGCAGGAGTGGAAGACGCATACATAAGACTGCGGCTCACTACCGAGCTGAGGCAGCGGCTGAGGCAGGTGGCGTGGCGGCTCCGGCTGGACCGGCCGATGTAGTGCTGGGTGACGTCCCGTTCCCACAGGACATGGAGGTGGTGTTGGACCCTAGTCTAGGTTTGGGACTGGCGTCGTTATTCCTGCTGATCTTCGGCAGGCTCCTCCTCCGGTACAGTTGGACCCTGAGCACGCTACACACGTAAGTCATAAACCGAATTTACAAAGTTATAAGCATTTTACCTGAGTAGTCTTTTAATGGATGTTCCTTGTTTGCAGGTGCCGGCCCAGAGATATCGGGAGATCTGCCAGCGGTTCGGGTTTGCCCGTTTGCCCGGATCCTACCATTTGGTCGCTCACTCCGAGCGGCACGATTGGTATAAACTTTACACACATTTACCTTTTTTTGCTTCTTATTATGGTAAACTTTCTACACATTGTCTGCTTTTACAGGAGTGGAGGAACCGGGAGGTTGCGGAGGGCATCAGTTCTCGTCGTCAGTCCAGTGCTGTGAGCCGGCTTCAGGAGGAGGTAGAGCGGCTTCGGACGAAGCTGGAGGTTGAGGGCATCCCGCTCGACTCTTCTGATGAGGATGTGGATGGTTCTTCTTCCGATGAGGTGCCACCGTCTCCATCTCATTCGGCTGCTGCTGGTCCTAGCCATAGGCGGCGGTAGTCCTGCTGTACGTCTCAGCCATTTTGAATATTTTTGCACATTTTGAACACTCAATAGTGTTAAATTATTTTTTGGATTGTTGTACAGTTATTTATTTTTATTTTCATTTCATGGTATTATTTACACACATTTTTTTTATACTGTTGTATGTGTTTATATTTCACGACTGCGAAGTCTTGTTCCTGCAAAAGTAAAACACAAATACAAAAATACGAAAAAAAAAGGACGGTGTTCCGTTTGTTTGCAAAAACGGTGCACCTCGTTAGTGGTCCATGGACCGATTTATTATAAATAAAATGAATGAAAGAAAATGAAATAAAGAAAGAATAAAATAATGGACTTAAAACGAAATATTACAAAAATTAATCACCAAACAACAGTGGATCGTATCACTTACCTGACAGGGCGATTAACGCGATAATAAAGATTCAACCTCCTTATTGTACAAATCTTCTTATTGATTTAGTGCGGCTTTAAATGCTCACCAACCCAAGTTAGTCCATACATGAATGGTGCTTTCAACTACTCTTGACAGTGGGCGATAATCGAGTGATACAATGCTTTCACACCGTCACTTTACCTCATAATGGGAGTTCATTTCACTTTTCCTTCGCATCCAATCATGTCAAAGCAGATCAAATTTCTTAGGATAATCCCTTTCATGGCCTTTCAGAAGCCAAGTCTCATTCCTTTGTCCCAATCATCTGCGTAACTCAAGCCCCCCATTCGATCTCAAACTGCTGGTTTAAGGTATTTTTCAAAGATCTAAAACCTAATTCATGGCTTCTTGTCTTGGCTCTGTTACTCATTTTAATGCCCGAATACCATGGTTTTTTCCGGTTTGAAGACTCTGAAGTGGACTGCCGAACCTACGAAGAAGAAATTTTGCGTGATGGATCATCATCCCTGAACCAAAAAATGTTCAAAAAAAGAGTCTCATTTTTTGCTGGTAAATCGATATTTTAATCAGGCAAACAGAGGCGTCGCGTCACGCGGGGTAGGAAGCTGCGTGACGCACCGTAAAGCTTTGCGTGACGCAAACTTACTTTTCGTACAGTTGCCACTATCCATACAGAACAGTGCAGCCGTTGCACGGAGCGCGCGCCAGGTTTCAGGCCCTGTGTAGGAGTAACATGACGCAGCTAAGAGTGCCGTCACGCAGGTACTACGCTGGCATCCTTTGAAAAGAAAGGAATTGATGAAGCGTATGAGTTGATAGAGGAAATGGCAAGCAACAGCCACTACCAAAACAATTCCGAAAGAAGAAGAACCGTAGGAGTCTATGAAATAGACGTCATTACAGCACTTAATGCCAAGGTAGATAACATGGTAAGGAAATTGGACATGTTAACTGCTAATCCTGTAAATTCTGTTATGCAAATTTGTGATAAGTGCAATGGACAACATGGAATTGGAGAATGCATCATGGACTCTTTAAATCCACAAACTTTAGAGCAAGTGAACTATGTGATGAATCAAAATCAAGGAAAAGGAAGAATTTCAAGGAAGGAAGAATTACCCTTACTCCAACTCATATGATAATAGATTGAGGAACCATCCTAATCTGTCCTATGGTAATCCTAACAATGCCTTGAACGCATCACCAGGTTTCCTTCCTCAAGAAAAGAAATCTCATGATGATCTCCTCACTGCCCTCTATAAATCACACATGGATTTCATGAACGAAACCAGAGAAAATCACAAAATCCAGCAGGCGGCAATAAGAAATCTGGAGATTCAGCTAGGACAATTTGTAAACATGATAGCATCACTACCTCAAGGTACGTTACCTAGCAACACTGAAAAGAATCCTAAAGAGCAGGTGCAGGCCATCACTTTTAGAAGCTGCAAACAACTAGAAGAGCCACCAAAGGAAGAAAAGAAAGTGGAATAACAGAAAAAGATTCCCATCATTGACCTAGAAGAACAAGAAAAGGTAAAACGGGTAAAACCTTATGTTCCAACCTTGTCCCCTTCCCATAAAGGCCTAAAAGAAAGCACAAGATGACAAGAGCTTTCCTCAAAGTTTCTGGATTTGTATTTCAAAAAGCTTCAAATCAATATTCCCTTTTGCTGAAGCTTCTTGCTCAAATTGCCTACTATGCTAAATTTCCTAAAAGATATCCTGAGCAAGAAACGAAAGAATTGATGAAAATCAAGGAACGATAATGTTAACTGAGGGAGTGCAGGCAATAATCCAAAACAAAAATTGCCTCCATGTTGATGCGTGGATTTTATTGCCTCCACCTTAAACCGATGAATGATATGAGGACAAGGGATAAGGTAATCACGATTAAACCAGAAGTGTTTTGAACCAAAAATTGAATCAAACCGCCAAAGGAGCCTTGACCGCGTTAGGTTGCGTCACGCAGCTAGTACCTGCGTGACAGGCACTCTTAGCTGCCGTCACTCAGGCTCTAAACAGGGCTGACACCTTCTGGCGCGCGCCCGTGCAACGCCTTGCACTGTTTGTATGAGATACGCGGCAACTGTACGAAAAGTAAAGTCGCATCACGGAAAAGTAAGTCGCATCACGCAAGCTTACGGGTGTGTCACGCAGCTTCTACCCGCGTGACGCGACTGCTCTGTTGCCCTAGCCATATAAATACAATATTTTTACAGCAAAAGGAAAACTTTTGCACTTTCTCTCATTTTCTCTCTAAAAATCCTAAGGTTTTAATCTAAGCTTTCATAAAACAGCTAGGGTTTCCTTCCCCAAGAACTCAAGTGAGTAAACTTGAGGAAGATCAAACCACTAACCACTCAGTTTTTGAAATCAAAAAGGATAAAATATAAGAAGAGAAAAAGGGAGAAAAGAAAGAAAAAGAGAAAATTGCTGTTCTGTGAAAAACGTGGTAACATTGCTTCTGGAATTGTGAGACTATTTTCCTGAACTAATCTCATTGCATGCAATCCTCAAATCTGAGGGCCTAAGAAATGATTCTAATTTTTCTTTTTCATTTCTAGCATCTTATCTCTTAAAAAATCGCGTTTTCCTCTTGTTTAATTGATTTGCCATTGATAAAAAGTAAGTTTGCCTATTGTTGAACCTTTTCTGGGTTTGTTTTAATCATTTTGGGCGAAAAAGAAACGTAAAAAGAGTAGTTTGAAAGGTAGTTGTTGGACACGAACAGCCGCGTCACGCAGGTAGTAGCTGCGTACGCGGCTGTTTCGTGTCCAACAACCCTTCATTTACTACCACCTCTACGCACTTTTGATCTTAATATTATTTCTTTCATATGTATTTAACATCATGTCTTGAATAAATAATCAATAAACCTGAGGAATTTGAAATCACAAACAGTTCCGTCACGTAGGAAAGAGTTTCCCTACCGACTTTCTTCATTAGTAGAACACCCGCGTGACGCGACTGTTCTAAGTTCCAGCAAATACAAAGAGTTCCGTCACGCGACTGTTCTTCATAGAACACCCGCGTGACGCAACTGCTACAAGTTCCAGAATAAAAGACAAGAGTTGCGCCACGCGACTATTCTTCCATAGAACAGCCGCGTGACGCGACTGTCCCCCAGTTTCAGTTTATTTTTGTTATTCTGTCTTAATTTTATTTCATTAAGTAGATTTTAATCTCAATCCAGAAAAATGGTCAATAATGGGCAAATCAAGTTTTAATCAAACCAAGTCAATTAATCCGTTGTGATTATGATTTAATATTTGTTATTTCCTTTTAATTATATTATTGAATTCGGTTTGTGGCCCGCCTTTAACCATAAGGCAAGAGCGGGTCTTTTTATTTTTATTTGATACATATGGTGAATGAATGATAGATGTGATGTTTAATTTATGAATGAATGCAATGAATGAACTTATTTGGGACGGTTAATTTAATTTCCCACATAGGCAGCTCTGGGTTCGATTTAATCGGGTTGGGTTTAAATAATTGGCTTTTCTGAAAATAAAATCAATTAGAAAATTTGGTTTAGGTTAAAGAGCCGGTTTCGGGCGTCGGCTTCCAACGGGCCGACGTACCTGAATTTCCTTTACCTAGAATCGTACTTGGTACGCCCGACCAGCTTTCTTTCAAATAATTACCTTAATAAAAATTTTGAAATGATCATTTAATAAAATTAAAATGGAAACGGTCCCATTGCCAAATAAATGGGGGTGACTCAAAAATAATTATAAAACCATACGGATCCATCAAAATATTATCACCTTTCTTCCAAAACAAATAATCCAAAAAAAGATTTTTAGATCCTCCGTCATCACGAAACAGGTTTTGGCGACTCCGCTGGGCTTTTCACCCACATCCCCGTTTTTGAATAATAATTTAGTTGCTTTGCAATTGAGGAGTGACTCTAAAAAAAAAAGCCTACGTTTTTAAAAAAATTTGATTTAGAAAACCGTAAAATTATCATCCTTATGTTTAAATTGCTTTCCTTTTTCTTTCTAGGATTTTGCATTCATTCGGCATTCTCTCTTCTCAACCCTCATCACGCCGTACTACCTGTCGTACTGGTGTTAAAGTTGACGGTGGATCTGGCCTACCTCACGTTTAGGTGCATCCATGTTCCGAGATTAAAAACAATTACTTACCAACGCAAGCCTAGTACCTCAAAGGTTTGCGTCAAAAGGAGTAGGCCAACAAAGCTCGAATCCTATTTGCCGGAACCCAGACTTTGTTAAGGCCATAAGACCGAAACCAATGCAATATTAAAAGCCTTAGTTCTTCCTCTAACGTGCACCCGATTCTGTTGCTTGTTGATATGCCGCATTCATTTCGGAGTTAATATCGTTCAATCTCAAAAACCCCTGTTGGTTTCCCGAGAATTAGACCAATTCCTAGGAAACAGATGTCGGAATTTATACCAACGGAATTCGCCGGTTTGTTGTGAGAGAAATAAAGGTTGGAAGGCATGCATTTCCCAAAACTCCCTTCACGTGTTTGATATAAAACTGTACATATGTTGTGACATTCATGCCACATGTAACGTTTTTCTTTAGTTCAGCCATGGGCATTAATAAGAGCTAATGTTCGGCATGGATTGTTTGACCTTGGGGACGTTTGACCTTGATTTTGAGACTGGACCTCAAATTCGCTTTGAATAATATAATGCAATCACTTATAGCAAATTGATGCCCAAAAGAAAAGGGAGTTGTAAGGGGGTTGCAATTCCTTTGTATTTCAACATTTCCCGCATTATCTGAAAATAGATGAGAGATTAGAAAATTTGTAACCGAATAAAATGAAAATCCTGCTTGGGACCATATGTTCCAAGGCAAAAGGTAAGGATACAAAAATAATAAACAATAACGAAAGTAAAATCCCGCTCGGAAATTCTCTCATTCCGAGGCGAGGCAAAAGTTAGGGATTTGAGAGAAAATAGTCGATCGAAAATCCAAAAGGAACGATCGACGACAGATAATGCCCGAAATGTTTAAACACAAAACAAGTTATTGTCATATTATTCAGACCGAATTTTTGGTTCGGTCGTCGAAATCGAGATCTTATTTCCATGCTGGCTTTAGCACATTAGAAATGCATTTCTCATCCTATGTGTTTTCATTTCGCATGCATACATGCAGGACCCTCTTTAATTCAAAAATTTTTTGTCAGAATTGATCCTTCCCGGGAAACCACTTCGAGAGCTTGGCACCGACGTCCTGGGGTCAGCCGTCACTCAGAATATCCCTAATCCCCGAATTTATCCCAGTCATTTCAGTTAAACTATTCAAGTTGATTAGACTTCAGAGCCCGACTCAGATGTCAGTAGACAATGGCGGATGATATAGGGGTGAGCCGGATTTTCAACAAGCTTCAGATGGGACCATCGCTCAGATTGTGGCCGCTGCTCTTGCTCAAGACAGGGCCTTCAAAACCAAAAATACTCCCCTTCTAGCACCCCAGGGCCTGTTGGTTGAAGAGAGCAAATGGCCACACCCGTGTTCAGATACATCAGGACTTCTGTGGGAAAACGCCACACCTCGTGATAAATAAACGCCACACCTGTTGAGAATGATGTGCTCAAGCAACTAGCTAAGCTGAAGGAAAGATTTGATAAAATGGCTGCAATGAAGGAAAAAGACCCAGCCACCAACTTTCACATAACTGAATATGTTTTACACCCATACAGTTATACCTCATTCAAGACTTTCAAGCATACCATATTTGAAGGAGATAATGATCCCCGTTCTCACCTGTCAGAATTTCTCCAAGTGTCACAGATGAACCGGTACAACGAGGAAGATGTTTTGCGAGCATTTTTGCAAACCTCGCAAACACTGCATAAAGACTATCGGAGGTGGTACGATGGTCTAGATGAGGAGGTTTAGAAGAATTTGATCAAGCTGCAGATCGCTTTTCTTAAGCACTTCAAGACCGACGAGAGTGATGAGTTCAATCTGCGTGATCTGGAAAGTTTAAGACAGGGAAAAGATGAAAGCTTTTCTAATTACTACAGGAGATGGAGAACGAATCTATATAGAGTTCAGACAAGACCGAAGGATAAAGAATTGATCCGTATCTTCAGTAGGAGCCTGTTGCCCTTCTTCAAGGAAAGGATGTTGACCCAACCTCTCATTTTTGCTCTAGTTTTCAAAGCGACCGGCCTGAACATAGAAGAGCTGTATAAGGAAGAAAAGAAAAAAGAACAGAGGGTTTGGCAACTACCGGACTTCTGTATGGTGACAAGAGGTTCCTGGAGGCAGTAATCAGAAACCAGGTCGGGAACAGTAAATGCCCATAGTGGGGGCCAGTCAATAGAGAGCCATAAGAAGAATTCAACAGATTTAAGGCCGACCCTTGAGCACCGTGCTAAGGTCATGCATACAAGAACGGAGTGTTGTCAAAGATACCAGTTTGATCCGACTAAACCCGTGCGAGGAAGGTATATGGACAGAAATTGGTGATTATCATCAAGTGCAAAAGGGCATTTCAACTGATGAATGCTTCAAGTTTTGAGGCACAATATCCAAGATTATGATTGACAGTGGAAAGATTCGAAAGGCCTTCAGACAAGAGCAAGCTAAGTTACCAAGAACCAACCCTGCTTCCCAATATTCAAGTACAATTATCCACATTCCCGTTTAAGACTCAGTCAGGTGATCGGTCAATGCGATCGGGACTGCGAGTGCGATTGCCGGAAGAGGTGGGTATTTGGCGAAAGCAGAATGGAAAGAGGCGGATGTGTGCCATGTTTGAACATATGGATGACTTGTTAGTAGTGATGAGGAAAGAAAAGATACTTGTGAAGATCGAGATCGAGAAGAGATCGAGAAAAGCATCACGGTGAAAGTGGGTGAAGTACCTGAGGATGAGGATGAGCAACTACAGCTTGCCATTCAAAAGAGCTTAGCTGATCAAGAAGACAAGTGGTACTATAGCAGTGAGGAGGAAGTGAACGAGGTAGGTGTTTAGAGTTTGACCCGGAGTGGGCGAGTATACAATCCCGAGAGCAGCATGCAGGCTAAGGGGAAAGAGGTTGTCATTGGTGGAATGAAGAAGAGAATGACAGAGAAAGGCGAAGAGGAGCTGAAAGAAAAGAAGAAAGAGGAAGAGGTAGTGAAAGGACAGAAGAAGGCTATTAAAGTCGGAGAAAGCAGTCAGAGTAAGGCGCCTAGTGGGGTGACCGCCAGCTCAGTGCTGAATCAGTTGCAAAGAACAAGAGCTGATATTTCTATATGCGATATGGGATTTGCCTGATGTGCAATCTTAAAAAAAATGGAGCATAGAGAAAAGCTTTACTGACATAGAGAAGCTTTACTTGAAGCCATGACTTTTGTCAGAGTGCCAGCTCGAATTCAAAGTGTCGATATGATCAATGTGCTACAGCGAAGAATAGGAGAAGTCACTTTCTTTGACTTAGACCTTCCACCAGAAGGAAGAAACCACTGTAAGCCGTTGTACATTCAGATCACTGTTAATGGACGAGATACCCGAAATGTGATGGTGGATAATGGATCAGCATTGTGTGTATGTCCACTGAAGATGCTGTTTAAGTTTAAAATCGAGGAATCAAAGCTTGAGCCATCAAACATGGTGCTCAAGCTTTATGATAAACACTATGCGGAATGCAAAGGGACCTTCAAACGAAATATCCACATGGGCAGTGGAAAGCTGGGTTTTAGACGGGTTGTGCTTTGACATTTTAGCCAAAACTATGCTCTTTTTGTTGCGGAAGACCCTGGCTCATCCTTTTGGATGCAGTTTCCATCCACCTTGCACAGAAAAGTGAAAATTCCGTGGCGGTACAGATTGGTGACAGTCAACGCTCAAGAGGATCTGAGTGTAGCAACAGTTGGAATGTTGCAACTGTAGAAGGCTTGGAGGCAGTAGTGCCTTTGTCTGGTTTCCAGGTGGTGGCGATTGATGTGCCAGCTAATGAGGGTAAGAGTGCAGTGAGCAGGATGAGCCCTTTTTCTAGGAAGATGATGAAAAAGATGCAGTGGCGATGAAGAAGATGAATTGGCAATACGGCAAGGGTTTAGGCCGGGAGCTACAAGGAAGGTTTGAGCCTCTCTCATCGGCATTGGGGCAATAAGACAAGCACGGATTGGGCTACTCTGAAAATAGAAAGAAAGAAAAGTATGAGGTTCAATCTCTAATCAGAACATCGAATGTGAATCAGATCTTCTTTGTTCCACAAGCTGAAGAGGAATTTCAGAGTAGGGGAAAAGATCTTCTTTGTTCCACAAGCTGAAGGGGAATTTCAGAGTAGGGGAAAAACCTATCCCGGCTTGGAGATATTCATGACCGATTATGAGGAGAAACTGGTCAAGTCGCCCGGACCTTCCTTGGAACAGCTGGTGGATGAGACTGAATTCATGGTATGTATGACAGAAGCGAGAACTGAATCTGAGCGGTCAAAGCGGATATCTGAGTTTGAAGACTTTTTGGGGATTGGGGATGAAGCTTCCAAGTTGATGCAAGAGCAAAAGGCAAAGGCGCGGATCCTACAGTCAGTTTTAGCTGCCGAAGACGCCGAAGAGGCGGAGAGGAAGGCATCGAAGATGAAGCTAGCCGAAGAAAAGATAGAAGCTACCCCGGCGGAAGAAGAAGGAGATGCAGATGTCGATGAAGTGATCCAGGCAATAAAAGACACGCAATAAAGGACAAACCTTGTAAATGAATGTATTGAAACAGGCAGTTAATCCTGTATTTTGTTTTTCTGATGCTGTTTGAGAACACTATTGGATTTGGTTTTCCTCTTTTATTGATGGTTTCCCTTTATTATTTCAATCAATGGAAGTGAACTTTGACTATTTGTTTTCTTATTTTCCTGATTGTCACGTTCATGGCATTGATTGTACCACGCGCATATTTGACATAAATGCACTGCATCATTTTGCATTTAATTTAAGCACCATTGAAGATCCTAAAATAATCAAAATCCGATCAGACTTTAAACCTGAACATAGACAGGATCTTCAAGAATGTATCAGAAGAAATTCAGAGGTATTTGGCTGGAGCTATGCTGACATGCCAGGAATCGACAGGTCAATAGCAGAGCACTTCATTCCTACTGATCCAAGTGTTAAGCCGGTGAAGCAGAAAAGGAGACGGTTCAGACCAGGAATGCAAGACAAGATCAAAGCGGAAGTCCAGAAGCAGGTTGGATGTAGGATTTTTAGAAGATAGTTCATTATTCCGGAATGGCTTGGGCCAAATATTAGTCCCGCGTACTTGAAGAAAGATTGGGCAGGATAAGGGTCTGTGTGATTACAGAGACTTGAAATAAAAGCCTCACCTAAGATGACTTTCCATTTCCGGCACATAGATGTTTTTAATCGAACAGCTGCTGCCGGGAATGGGATGTTATTCTATCATGGATTGGATTCTCCGGAATACAGATACAATCAAATACTGATGGCTTTAGTGGACAAGCACAAGACGGCTTTCACCACGGACTTCAGAACATTTTGCTACAAAGTAATGCCATTTGGATTAAGAATGCCGAGGCAACATACCAGAGAATGGCTACCACACTGTTTCATGATATGATCCATAAAGGGTTAGAAGTATATGTGGACGACATGGTGATCATGACAAAGACATAGGAAGAACATGCAGAGATGTTGGAAAAGTTCTTCGCACGGGTCAAGCAGTACAACTTGAGACTCAATCCCAAGAAGTGCGTCAATCCCAAAAAGTGCGTATTCGGAGTAACAAAAGGGAAGTTGTTAGGTTTCGTTATAGGACCTAACGGGATTGAGGTTGATCCCGACAAAATAAAAGTCATTCAGGATATGGAACCGCCAAGAACAAAACGTCAGGTGAGAAGCTTCTTGGGAAAAATTCATTATATCAGCAGGTTTATTTCGAGGCTATCCATCACTTGTGCTCCGATTTTCAAACTACTTAAGAAGAATCAGTCAGTTAAGTGGAATGAGGACTGCCAGAAAGCCTTTGATCACATAAAGAAATAAAGAAATACTTGATGAATCCACCAGTGCTTAGTTCACTAAGACCAGGAGAGCCTCTAATCTTGTATCTATCCGTAGAAGATGTAGGAGTTAGAGCAATGTTGGTACAACCGGACGCCGCTGGAGTGGAAAAGGCTATCTATTACATTAGTAAGAAACTACTGTCTATAGAGGAGAAGTACAATCTGATTGAAAAAACGTGCATGGCAGTAGTCTGGTCGATAAAGAAGTTGCGGCCATATTTTGATTCCTTCAATTTGATTCCTTCAAGGTCACTTTTGTCTCCAAAATTGATCCTCTGAAGTATTTGCAGAAAACGCCTACTCTAGAGGGACGGTTGTCTAAATGGTTAATTAAGATGTCCAGTGTGGATGTAGAATTTCTAACGAAGAAAACGGTTAAAGGTCGGGCTGTGGCAGAATTCCTGGCAGAAAATCCAATTGCAAGTGGTGAACCTTGGGAATTGGAATTTCCAGATGAACATCTACTATGCATCGAAACAGGAGCTTGGAGATTGTATTTTGATGGATCAGCCAACAGAAATGGAGCTGGAGCTAGTATCATAATTGAAGCACCTAATGGCGAGGTTACCACAATGTGCAAGAGGCTGTTGTTTCCGGTCACTAATAACATGGCGGAATATGAAGCATGCATGAATATGCAAAGGCATGCATACATGCGGGAGGAAGCTTCCTTGCGCATCCGGGTGCTAAGGGAGGTCGAAGTAATTAGGAGATTCTTTAATTGGTTATTGAACATGCTAAACGAAAGATTGGAAGTAGAAGAAGAAAGATTTAAAGCCCTATGTCGAGTACTTGTTTGAAAAGGGCAGCACTATTCGATAAAATCACTTTCAACTTTCACTCACATAGGAAGAACCTATAACAGGATTCCAGACGCCTTGGCAAACTTAGCATCGGCTTGGCAGGATTTGACTAAAATTCCAAAGAAGCCATTTATCATTACTGCAGCCAATATCCCGTGTTATAAAGATCATTTTGTGAACCAAATAGAACCGGAGGAAGAACCATGGTTCACGGATATTCTGAGATACATGAAAGATGGTACTTTTTCTAAAGATGCTATGAAGGAAGACCGTGCAGTCCTCAGGAAAATGGCTCTGAATTATGTTATAGTCGATGATGAACTTTACAGGAGAGCTTGGGATGGGGCGTTGCTACGATGTGTGAGTAAGAAAGAAGGAGAGGACATTATGAGAAAAGTTCATGAAGGAGTTTGCGGTACTCATCTAAGCGGCATGAGCTTAGCAAGGGAAGCCTTAGCAAGAAAAATCATGAGGCAGGGTTTATTCGGCGATACAGATGGAAGGTGTAACTGTGTTCAGTATTGCGTCATGCAAAGCTTGCCAATACCATGACAATAAAAGCCACTTACCTTGCTGTTGAACTCCATCCCGCCAATACCATGACAATAAAAGCCACTTACCTGCTGTTGAACTCCACCCGACAACTCCTTCCTGGCCTTTTTCTGCATGGGGTATAGACATCATCTGCAAAATTTCACCAGCAGCATCTAACGGCCATCAGTATATATTGGTTGCAATCTTACAAAACCTTAACCGCCAAACATGTGGCTAGATTCATTGAACAGAACATTTTCTGTCGCTATGGTGTTCCCCATCACATAGTTTCGGATAATGGCTCTCATTTTCAGGCAAATGTTGGCCAATTGCTTCATAGATACAAGGTTGAGCATCACCATTCTTCTCCTTATCGCCCTCAGGCTAATGGTGCGGTAGAAGCTGCGAATAAGGAATAAGGAGATCCAAAAGAATCTTTGTTCAAAAGATGTGATTGAAAGGTACAGAAGCTGGGCTGAGAAACTTCCTTTCGCGCTCTGCTGAGAAACTTCCTTTCGCGCTCTGGGGGTATCGCACTACATTCAAATCAGTAAACGGAGCTTCTCCTTTCGAACTTGTATACGGAATGGAGGCAGTGTTACCGATAGAGCTCGAAAAAAAGTCTCTCAAGGTTTAGGTAGAAGCTGGTCTGACGAAGAGGAATGGGTAAAGAAGGGATATGAAGATCTGGCGTTCTTAGATGGGAAAAGACTGAATGCCCGATTCCAAGATCAAATGAGAAAAAGAAGAATTGCTCGTTTCTACAATAAACGAGTACATCCAAGGGCAGTAAGGAACGGAGATCTGGTTTTGATCAGGTTATTAGACCATTTGAAGCCCAAACATCATTCCTGGTGGAAATTTTAAACCCAACTTGGCATTGGACCGTTCAGAATTCACAACTATGTAGGCAAAAGGCGCCGCTGGAATTGCGTCACTTATGGGAAGGAAGAACCTGTCAATCGAATCGTCAATTCAAGACCAATATGAAGAAATTTCTATATCTGAAAATGATGATTTTCGATTTAAAAAAAATGCTAACGTTTGAAAACCCGAAAAGGGCGGCTTAAGGTAAAAATTAAGGCTTGTAAGGTTGAAAACTCGACAAAGGGCGGCCTAGGCAAAAGTTAGAGGCATAAAAAAAAACATAAAAAAAATAAATATAAATATATAAAATAAAATTTTCAGGATTCAACGCGTGGTTGCTTTAGTTTAAAATGCAAATTCATGCCATGCGTTCGTGATAAATTTGTGTGACGGGTTACTCAACGCCCATCAACCCGACTTGAAGTGAGAATAGGAAATTGAGTTAGTTTAGAGCAAATATTGGACCATTGTATTAGAATAAACTTTCTTTACTTCTGTATAATTGGTTGGAAAGAAGAAAGATTAATAAAAGATTTGGAAAGTCAAAACTTTTTCTTTTCCTTGTTCTGGGGTTTATGGTCGAAGGATACAAAAAACCTTCCTCTCTGCTTTATTTTGAATCGAGATCGACTCATTTGATCTAAGATGTTTCCCGACTGGTTGGCCCTGCCTTAAACAATGAACTCTCTTAAGACATTGATCAGAGACGAGCCACCATTTTCCTCCAGTGATTTCCCTTTCCCTGGAAAGATCAATATAAAACCATAAATAAACCTTAGCACATGCATAGGTTCATGCATACATAAAGGAGTTACATTTGTTATTTTTATTCGATTTGTGCAGGTAATAAAACAGTTACTCCATTCTTTCTTGTTTCCAAACATAAGCTTTTGTCTTTACAGAACAACCTTTATTTTATGAGTTTTCATTTATTGACCCAAGGGCAGGAGGCCCAAATGACTAACACGACAAATGATTTCGAAGGAAAAAGTTTGTTGTATGTTGTGGATTCATGTGTGCAGGAAGCAGAAATTAATAAAGGCAGAGCCATCAAGGTCATTAATTGAAAGAAAACATCAAGGTCATCAATTGAAAGAAAAGCAGATACATTTAAATAAAAGCTCATGGCCCGGGTACAAAAGGAAAAGAAAAGACAATAATTTATTCTAGTAGGGTCTATCAGCAGAGACCAATTTTCACAGGGCATGACATCATTGTGGGGTAAAAAACCAGTTGACATATGCGGGTGTCACGGTATCCTGCATTGTTCCTTCATCTAAATACACAGTGTTTTGATTTCGCCAACGGTTAGCCAAATTGGTCAACAGATGCGGTGTTATCAGACCACTCTCGAAGTTATGGATTCTGGGCACACGCTGTATCATCCCATATGGCTGATTCCTGTTGGAAAAATAGGCCATGGAAACGGTCTAGACTGGCATACAACACATAGTTGAGATTCATACTTCCAGGTCGTGACCGGATCTAATTCTCCACCAGTGACAAATCCACGAATTGTTTGGGTTATCCCCAAAGTCGAAGTGTCCTCGAGTCCGAGATCGAAAGTTGGCAGGACCATAGGTTAGAATACAAACGAGCAGGACCGCGAAGAAAGCAGACTTAACTTGTCTAAAGCCCAGGCCTTGCAAGCAATATTGGACAACGCGATGATGGAAATATTGAAAATTGTGATATGAAGGGCAATATCCCTCACCCAACACATTCGTTTCTCCCATGATCATTCATGAAGACAGTATGACGGTACAGCGCATGTCCACGAACTACTGTTCAGAAGTTCGGAAATCCTCCCAACAATTTCGGGTGACCAATTCCAGGTTGACGGTTCTTCATGGCATATACATTCAGCAACAAGAAGCAACAAGCTCGAATCCAAGAAGGATCCACGTTCATGGACAAAACATTGTTGAGAAAAGGCTCCAAAGGAAGACCTTGGTCCGTGTCTATGCCATCAGGGAAATAAACTGGACATAAGGCCATAATCTCAGCTATATTATACCTAGGACCTGTAGGTAAAGCTGGAGTTTCGTTTTGATCAGGATGATGATCCATCACGGCACACATTTCCTCGTAGGTCGGAGTCACTTCAGAGTCTTCGAACCGGAAAACCATGGTGTTCGAATTAAAAGAGTTAGTAATGCAGCCAGGCACACAGAAACCATGATTAGGTTGTTAGGTCCTTGAAATACCTTAACCAGGCAAGTTGATCCATAGGGGGAATCTGCCACAAGTCATTAGAGATGGATTGGACAAAGGATGAGGGATTGGACAAAGGAATGAAACTCGGTTTCTGAAAGCCATGAAAAGGATTATCTTGGGAATGGATTTGTTTTGAATGCTGATTATGAAGAAACCACAAAAGGAGACCTTCATTTATAGAGATGTAAGGATCTAGCAAACGAACCACCGTCATTACTCGACATGAGGTCATGCTGTCCATAGTCAGTGAGGAGCATTTATGCATAGATAGTGCTAACTACTGGATATTTAAGCTGGCATTAATAAGAAGGACGATTTGTACAATAAGGAGGTTGAATCTTTATGACAGCGTTAACCGCCCTGTCAGGTAAGTGATACGATCCACTATTATTTAGTAATTGATTTTTGTCGTATTATATTCTAAATCCATTGTTTTATTCATTTGTTTACTTATTTATTTCTTTGTTCATTTATTTATAAATAAATCGGTCCATCGGCACCAAACTAACCAAGGTGCACCGTTTTTGCAAACAAAACGGGACACCGTCCTCTTTTTTTTGTATTTTTGTATTGTGTTTATTTTTGCATGGAACAAGACTTCGCAGTTTGTAAAATATAAACAACACACAACAAATAAAAAATGTGTATAAATAAAAGAAAAATAAAAAATAAATAACTGTACAACCATCCAAAAAATAATTGAAAAAACTAATAAATTTTTCAAAATGTTTCAAAAAGTCCAAAAGAGAGGAGACAAATGGAGTATGACTACCACCGCCTGCGGCTCGGGACCAACAGCAGCTGAAGGAGGTGGAGACAGGTCTACGCGCCGCCATCGGAAGAAGAACCATCCTCATTCCTCATCAGAAGAATCGAGCCGGGGGTATGCCCTCAAACCTCTAGGTCTTCGTTCCGAAGCCGCTCCACCTCTGCCTGAAGCCGGCATCATGGCACTGGACTGATGAGACTGATTGCCTCCGCCAGCCCTACCGTTCTCCAGCTCAACTGTAAAAAGCAAACATATTGTAAGAAAGTTTACCAAATAATAAGAAGCAACAAAGGTAAATGTGTGGTACAGTTTCCATACCAAACTCGTGCCGGCTCGGAGTAAGAGCCGACCAATGCTAGGATCGGGACAAAACCCGAAACCGCTTGGCGGATCTCCTGATATCTTCTTGGGGCTGGCACCTGCAAACAAAAGAACACATTCCATTAAAAAGAGCTACTCAGGTAAAACTGCTTCTACACTTTTGTAAATTCGGTTTATGACTTACGTTGCCTGTAGCGTGCTCACGGGTCCAATTACACCGGAGGCAGGAGCCTGTCGAGATCAGGCAGGGAATAACGGCGCCAGATTCCAACCTAGACTAGGGATCCAACACACCACCTCCATGTTCTGAGTGAGACGGGCACGTCACCAGCACTAACACTGGCCAGTCCAGCCGGTAGCCGCCGCGCCACCTGGCCCTCAGCCAGCTGCCTCAAGCTCCTCCGGTAGTGAGCCGCTAGTCTTAGTGCCCGTCATTCCGCTCCTGCCATTTAGTTACAGACGAAAATTTAACTCGGCATCAGTGGTTTGAAACAGTTGCGAAAATACAGTTAAATTAACAGTAAATAAGAACTGCAGATCAAGATGAGTTCACCTGGGTGTACTACAGAGGCGACCTCAGGAAGCCGCGCCTGGCATATCGATGAGGCGAAGTAAGAGGGGAAGTCACCGGGACAGGAAATCGTTCATCGAGAAGCCTCTGTACTCTACCTCCACAGGTCGTCCCGGGTCAAGCCCTGGAGTGTCAAAGACTCTCTCTCCGAGAAAATACCGGTCGGCCCAATACCCGCGCATCAGCAGCCTCGACCGGGTGTGCAACTCAACCACCTCCCGGCCCAGGTAGGTCCTCCAGGCCTCGCAGTCCCATAGAGTCAGGGACAGCTACAAAAGAAGGAGAAATCAGTATTTGTTGTGTATTAAGATAAAATAAAAAAAAAGAAGATAAGCTAAAGATTCAAAGGTTCTTCCTGTACTCACATCAGACAGCTCCCGATCGTTAAGGAAGCTCCGCCAGTACTCGGGATCCTCGCCACTGGCATAAGTGTGGTGGCAGTGGGCAGTGTCCCAGGCCAGGTAGAGATAGCGAGGAATTCCTCCTAGGACTCCCTCCTGGACTCGACGGGAGAGTCGCCGCTCGGACCGCCCGGATAGATACAGTACTCATAGGACCATACCTGCAGCAGAGAAAGAAATGACATCATTTAGTTGGACAGTTGATAATAACGAATAAAAGGGGCGAAGAGTGAAAGAACGTTACCTCCAGAGGTCGGATGAACAGCCAGTTCGACTCACCGCTACCACGGGTCCAGACATCCAGACCGTGATAGAGATGAGTGAAACCGAGTGTGGCCCAGTCGAAGGACTGACCTGGCCCAGATCCCAAAGACATGCTAGCACCGCCGGGTCTCCCTTATTCTGGGAGGTGCATAGCAGCTGAGATGAGATAATGTAGAATAAGAAGGACCGAGCAAGGACCGAGCGGCCTAGTCAGCCTGGTCCCTCTCCTCTCGAGTGTACGCAGGAGCAGCAAGTCGAACATCCTCCGGCAACTCCCTCCAAGCCTCCAACTGGGTCCTGATCCTTTCGGCCCAGAACCGAAAGACCGTCTCGTAAGACATGCACCCCTGTATGGTATATCGGGTCTGCGTCGTGACACCGAGGAGCGAACGGACTAGCTGAGCTCCGATAGCAGCTGTCTGATACCGAGCGTCTAGCAGAGGAACCGGACCAGTGAAGCACAGGCCGGTAATCGCTGCATAATCCACAGGAGTGAGGGTCATCTCTCTGAACCCGAACATGAAAGTGTGCGTGCAATCGTTCCACCGCTCCATCAATGCATATCGCATAGCGGGCGGGAAACGAGGCTGTGTGTGGCACAATCCGGCGGCATAATCTCCGAATCCTGCAGCAACTACTCGGGCTCACATAGGAGGGTCCAATAAGTCCCAGAAAGCAGAAGTGTCAGTGGCCGAGCCACCCGAGCGGGCCTTGCCCAGATTAGATCCACCCGAGCGGGCCTTTGGCCCAAGATTAACCTGTAAGAAAAATTTTTACAAATTTCAAATAAATACTATAAACTAAACACAATTATTTTTACCTTCTTATATCGCAGGAAAAATGAATTAAAAAACCAAAATTATGGGTCTTGAAACCGTAGCTGCGTTCACGCAACTAACCAAAAAGTCGCGTCACGCGTCATACATAGTCGCGTCACGCAGCTTTGCCCAAGTTGCGCACTCAGAAGTACAGCTGTGCAGCGCACCTTCAGCACTCGCGCCACGCCACTTCCACAGTTGCGATCATGCGACCACGGAGTCGCCGCCACGTCATCTTGGTAGCTGCGTCACGCAACTGTTTCAAGACTCTCCCTCGTCGACTGAACAGTCGCATCCACGCAACTGTTCTTTCCAAAGAACAGCTGCGTTCGACGCAACTGTCGAAGCGGTTTACGCAGATAGTTCCAAATTTCAACCTAATTCCACTACCTGTCTGTTTATTTTCGTGCCAAATTTTCAGGGCCCAAAATCAAAGTCTCCCAGAAGCTAACCAAACAATTCAAGTGTCCAACAAAATCAAAATTTTAACTGCAGTAAAAAGAGGGTCAATTCTAAGGTTTTCAAGGCAAGCTAGGGTTTCTGGTGCCTCGAACAGTTGCGTCACGCAACTGTTCATTCAAGAACAACTGCGTCACGCAACTATTCATGGAAGAACAGCAGTGCCACGCAACTCTTACCTGCATGACGCGACTGTTGATGCAGGCCTAAACACAAAAATACAGTCCTATTGCTACAGCTACGAATCAAAAGCAGTAAAAAAACAAAAAAAAAAGGAATTTTGTACTTACCTCAGACTGAAAGCCGCGCATCCGACTCGTCTCGTACTTGACCGGGAACTCTATACCCGGCGACGGCAGAAGCTGCAACGGTCGTGTCCCGGGGGTCAACGGATTCCGGCTCACCGGCACCGGCTCACCATCAAATGTCGGGATATCGGGTAGGGCCCCGAGGGTCGCCATCTCCGGAGTATAGGCGGAGGCAGGGATTTCTGAAAGCTGAGACATCGTTTTCGGTTAAACAGTTCAGAGAATTTTCAATTGCTTAAGAATTTTCAATTGCTTAGGGTTTGTGATAGGTGAAAGTGAATCGATTAAGAATGAAAGTTACTTATAGTAAACAAGATGGGCCCAAGCCTACTCTTCCAAGCCCAAAAAGAGCGTTGGGCCCATGATCTCTTTTCGAGCCCAACAGGCCCATACGGCCCATTTCAAAAGCCCACAACGGTCCACTTCGGCAATTTGACGTCGATGTGCGGCTCGTACACTTCAATAATTTTTATCTACTCACCGTACAGGGGGCAGGACATCAAATTGCCCAGATTACCCTCAGGTAAGTTTTCTTCCAACCACTGTATCATAAAAGGTATACTTGAAAATACAGATAACAAAGATAACAATATTCTGTAAATCGTTTTATGCCGAAATTTTTTGCTAAATTTTTTTGCAAGCGTGGATAATTTTTGGTCGTAGGCCCGGAACTCCGGCACTGGGGGCAAAAGTACAACCTTTTGACCTTTAATACGAATCCTTTTTTTTTTTCATAATTAATGCCATGGGAACATGTGAATGTTCCAATATTTTTTCTAAACAAGAGACCAAGCGTTCATTTGCATACGGATATTTGCTTCTTTTCCTTTCTGGTGAACAATTTTTCATGCCAAACGGTGATGTTTTTTCGAAAGCCAGATAGGCTCCTTAACTGATTAGATGATGGTGCATTGCGGGAAGCTAACGGGGAACAATTTCAATCCGGGATCATGATGATGTATTTTTGCAAATGATGTATTGCGAAGCTGCTCGGGTTTTCTTCCCCAGTCAATGATGTTGAGTTACGAAGTTGACCAGGGTAAAATCAAGGTCTTTCGAGCCGATCAAACTGAGCCTCGAAGATACCTTTTCAAAACCGACTGTAGCCGACAAAGTCGATCAAACCGAGCTGAGTAGGTGGCCAGATCAAAGTCCTTCAAGTCGATCAAACCGAGCTTTGAAGACTTTGTCATTAAATCAACGTCTTTCGGGCCGATCAAACCGAGCCTCGAAGATGTCTTTTCAGATCCAACGGGAGCCGACAAAGCCGATCAAACCGAGCTGAGAAGGTGACCAGTTTTTCAGTCCAAAATCCTTCAGGCCGATCAAACTGAGCCTCGAAGGTGTTTTCAAAGCCAATCAAACTGAGCTTTGAATTTATTCACATATTTGATGGAAGCCGACAAAGCCGACCAAACTGAGCTGAGAAGGCGTCCAGAGGATTAACTCAGCATCTTTCCAAGCCGATCAACTCAGCATCTTTCCAAGCCGATCAAACCGAAGCTTCGGTAGTGATTGCCTGATAGAAGGCGCCGTTCAGATGGACCACTTTAACATTAATTGTTTATGCAATTAGTGATAAAGTGGGGGCCAAAATTGTTGACGCGTAATTTTTATGCCCACCTGGCCCAAATGATGATCATGAGGGAACAAGGGATAAGGTTTCACGATTAACCAGAAGTGTTTGAACCAAAAATCACGATTAACCAGAAGTGTTTGAACCAAAAATTGAACCAAACCGCCCAAAGGAGCCTGACCCGTGTTAGGGCTGCGTCACGCAGCTAGCACCTGCGTGAGGGAACTCTTAGCTGCGTCACGCAGCTCTAACAGGACTAACACTTCTGGCGCGCCCGTGCAATGGCCTGCACTATTTGTATGGATACGCGGCAACTATATGAAAAGTAAGTCGCGTTACGCGGCTCATGGCTGCATCACGCAACTTGTGGATGCGTCGCGCAGCTCCTGCCTGCATGACGCGACTGCTCTGTTGCCCTAGCCGTATAAATACAACATTTTACAGCAAAAACGAGACTTTTGATACTTTTCTCTCATTTTCTCTAGACTTCAATATTTTAAGCAGAGATTCAGAGATTTTACTTGATTTACGGGCTAAAAGTATTCTTCCCCAAGAACTTCAAGTGAGTTAACCTTGATGGAAGATCAAGCCATTAGATATATAGATTGGAAAATTAAAAACACAAAAAAAGAGGAAACATAAAAAAGAGCAAAAGAAGAGAAAAGGAAAAAGAAACGTTTATTTTCCAAGAACGTTGATAAACAAACCACTTCTGGGGGGGATAACGTTTACAGCAGTGTTTCCTAATCAATCAAAGTGTAATGCAATCCTCGAAATCTGAGGGTAAGGTAATACATTTAAAACTTTCTCTTTTCATTTTTATCATTTCATTTTGCTTAAAAAAATCTCATTTCCTTATCATTTTCATAAGTATTTAGTTGGTTTGTGATTGGTAAAACGTAATTTTGCCCACTGTTGGACTTTTCTGAGTTGTGTTTAATCACTATTGACAAAAAGAACAAGTAAAAAGAGTAGTTTGAAAGGTAGTTACGGACCAAAGTAGCCGCGTCACGCAGCTACTACCTGCGTGACGTGGCTGTTCATGTCCAAAAGCCCTTGATCTGGACTGGACCACCTGCGTGACGCAGCTCTTCGTGTACTCAGTTTGTATTTTGTCTTCATATTTATATTTAACGTTATGCCTTGAATAAATAATCAATATGCCTGAGGATTTTAAATAATGTAACGGACAGTGTCGTCACGTAGCTAGGAGTTTCGTCACGCGACTGTTCTTCGTAGAACAGCTGCGTGACGCAACTGTTCTAATTTTCAGTACAATAACCAGAGTTCCGTCACGCGACTGTCGCCGACTGTTTCTCATAGAACAGTAGGCGTGAACGCTTCATAGAATAGCTGCGTGACGCAACTGTTACAAGTTCCAGAATAAAAGACAAGAGTTGCGTCACGCAACTGTTCTTCGTAGGACACCCGCGTGATGCGACTGTCCCCCATTACCAGTTTATTTTTGTTATTTCATTTTAATTTCATTGTCGTTAAACAAATTCTAATCCTAATCCGAAAATGATCAATTACGGGCAAACTGAGTCTTAATCAGATAAAGTCAATTAATTATTGATGATTATGAGGTTTTTAGAATTTATTTCTTATTGTTTATCATTAATTATATTATTAAACTCGGTTTTGTGGCCCGCCTTTAACCATAAGCATAAGGCAAGAGCGCCGTCTTTTTAATTCATTTTTGCTATATATTGTGGATGAATGATTGGATGTGATGGTTGATTTATGACATGAATGCAATGAATGAATTTACTTGGGACGGTTAAATAATTTTTTTCAAAATAGGAGCTCGGTTCGATTTATTCAGGTTGGGTTTTAAATAATTGGCTTTTTCTAAAATAAAATTCAAATTAGAAATTCGTAGGTTAAAAGCAGGCCGTTTTTTTCGAGCGTCGACTTCCAATGGGGCCAACGTACCTAATTCCCTTACCTAGAAATCGTTAGGTTAAAAGAGGCCGGTTTTTTCTTTCAAATTAATTTGGGCCTTAAATAAAATTGGTTTTAAAATGGAGTCATTTAATAAAATTTAAAATAAAAATGGTCCCATTGCCGAAAAATGGGCTGGTGGCGACTAAAACAATTTTATAAGACCGACTTTATCGGCATCGCATAATTTATAAGACCGATTTATCGGCATCGCATATCAAAAAGGTTTTGTCACCTCTTTTTCCAAAATAAATATAAAGACCTTTTCGTGTTTTTTTTTTCGGGGAAAACAGATTCGAACTCTGAAAACTTGAAAATGGCTCGATGGGTTACATTTCTTAAACTCGGATCAACAGTCCGAGAATCAAATTCATCGAATATCTCAAACTCATTTTATTACAAAAAAAGTTATCATCATTGAGTCCTTTTGGGGCAAAAATTGAGCGTCTAGAGCAGGAAATCTTGGTCTTTGTGGGTTTCCATTGTGGACTCCATGTCCAGAAACTATAAATATTGCTGATTGCGAATCCCTAGAAAATTTTTAAAATAAACAGGTCTTGACCCAAATTTTGCTATTGAAAGTGAAGAGAAACAACAGAAGGAGAAAAATGGGTCGGTATCCTTTAATACTAAGTGTTTGTGGATAATTTTTATTTTTATTTTTAAAGAGTATTGATATGAAACTAGGAGATTAATGGAAGGTTTAATTAATGAGTTTTTGAATTTAAATATTTGAGCAGTTATTCAAGTAACTCGTTAAACCTCAAGAATTGAAAAAATAAGGTTTTGATTTTCATGCCCATTTCGTAGAAGCAACCATAATTTTATCAATTTTACTCAAAAAAAAAAAAATACTCTTCCGCCATTCTCTCTTGCAAATCATTCTATCTTCTCTTTGCCCTTTTCTCTACAACCTTTGCTTACTATTTCTTGTTTCCCAATTAAGATTGAAGAGAACCCATTATCCAAAATCACAAAATAACTAAAACTCATCTCCTAGCAAATGTGTATGATTAAGGTAGAAAGCTTGTAGGATTTGTTAACTATGACGAGGAGACTAGCTGATGGCTCAAGGTCAATTTATCCTAAGATTTTGATGATTAAACAAACCAAATAAATTTAATATTTTTATATGTGCTAAAGATATTTTATGCAGACTTATTTTTAATGTCGAAGTTATTGAAGAAATCAAGCTCCTACGATCCAAGATTTTTTATTGAAGACCATGAAGTTTACGATCCAAGATTTTTTATTGAAGACCATGAAGTTTAATGAAGAAATTTTTAGTGGTTATTATTTATTAAATCTTAGGAATTATTATAGGATAGAGAGACAATTATATTAAATGCACAAAATTTATTTTATCTCTCTGAAATTATTTTGAAGTGATTTTGATAAAAATATTAAGAGGAAATAGCCAAATCATTGCTTTTCACGTTTTCCAATTTCAAAAGATTTTTGGAGTAAAACTTGTTGTGGCTATTAAATGAATTTCTGCAAAAGCAATTTCTGATTCTGACAGAGCTAACAATTTTTAATGTAAAAGTAACACAACGTTTAAAAGTAACCCTTCAACTCCAAGCCTTGCGTGTAAGTGTTAAAAATTTGAATTGACAGCCCATTTTAAATGCAACTAATGTACTACTTATTTATTATAGTGTCAGAAACACTCATTACACTTTAAAGCTATAATCCCAAGTTACTTATAACGGGATTATCACCTTTTTATATAAAAACCCTTTCTTCTATCAAAAGAAGACATTGGGAAGAGTAAGAGACCATTGTTCAAATATTCGAATCACTCAAAGCTCTCTCTTCAACCCCCTTAATTTCTTTTCTTCTCTATTTTTCAGGAAAACATTTTAAGAGAAAGAAATCTTATAACAACTCTTTTGAAGAACAATTCTGAACTTACTTTCTGTTTTCAAAATTTGTTTTTTGTTATTTCTGTGCTTCCAGTTGCATTTCTCTCTATCTATATAGATTGTTGTAATCTGTTGTAGACTAGAGATTTTTAAATGAA